>JAKTTL010000003.1:0-485637 GCA_030581455.1 Wickerhamiella allomyrinae
GAGTTTGTGCAGAAGCACCATGGCTCGGTATCGGCCGAGCACGGCGTGGGGTTCCAGAAGGTGCATGCCCTTAAGTACTCCAAGAGCCCCGTGGTATCTCTGCAAGCGACACGCAGGCCACGAGCTTAATTGTGAAACAACATCTTTACCGATGGTACGGGTAAAGTGGTCGAGGACCAGCCGGCGGGTTGAATGCATAAGATTCTTCATCGTCTTTTTTTTCGTCTTCCAAGCCAAAAATGAGGTTTTTAACTACCCGCGTATGGTTATCCCCCAGCGACCGCAGGACCTCGAAAAAGCACAGGGCCACTAACCGCGAATCCGAGCCGGCTAAACAGAAACTGCTGCCGCGATAAAGACCGAACTCCTGAGCAACCTCGTGCAAGACGTTCTTTTCAGACAGGTTGAACCGTTTGATGATGGTTTTAACATCGAATACGTTCGGGAAATACAAGCGTAGCAGCCCCAAATAGCTGGTTTTTTCAACAGGAACGCCTTTATTGAGCATCAGCGCTACTAAATAGCCCAAATCGTAGCCGGAATGAAAGGATATCCAGGTAACTTGCTCATTAAGAACCAACCCGGAAGAGATCAACGTTTCGGCAAACACAAACGGATCAATACCGTCCTTTTCATGCTTGGCGAATTCCAAGCCGCTTTGATGAAGGATTTCTACTCCCTCGGCACTACACATATCGCGTTGCGGGTCGAATTTGAAGTTAAATTGCCAAGTTCCCTGATTCCCGGGAGGGACATTTCCGGCCCCGTCCGTCACCGTCAGACCGACCTGAACGACTTTGAGCATATCGACATTTGTTCGCAGACACTGGTAGTGGTACTCGCTAGTGGAATGGAAGGTTCCGATGGGCCGAGCGACCAGCCCGGGGAACTTACAGTCGACAGTGATATACTGGTACTGGTCGACGAGCTGCCTGAGAATTGCCATTTGCTGGTGCAAGTTCCATTTCCAGACATCACACACGGGCGACTCGGGCGACGAATTTGGATATGGCGTGGCGTACATTTCTTGGCTCAGCTCGCCGGGCCAACCGTTGTAGGCCATAGTCATTGCCGGTGTAATCAAGAATCACAATGTCCCAAGCCCCTTAGCTAGGGGGTGCACTAAGACAGGCTGGGACAGCCTGGGGTATACAACATCTGTCTACTTTTCTCTCTCTTTTTCTTTTCTTTTTCTTTTTTTTTTTTCTTACTAGGCCGACAAGTCGGCCTGTAGTTCCGCTTCGCGGAAAACAAGACTCCGGAAGTCAATTGATTGTAGCGACTATTGTCACTGATATGATCCCTTCCGCGAAGCGGTTACAGGCCGACTTGTCGAGGGGGGTACTAAGACAGTCTGGGGGTACTAAGACAGGCTGGGGTATACAACATCTGTCTACTTTTCTCCCTCTTTTTCTTTTTCTTTTTCTTTTTCTTTTTTTTCTCTTTCTTTTTTTCTTACTAGGCCGACAAGTCGGCCTGTAGTTCCGCTTCGCGGAAAACAAGACTCCGGAAGTCAATTGTAGCGACTATTGTCACTCTGCTATGATCCCTTCCGCGAAGCGGTTACAGGCCGACTTGTCGGCCTAGTACGAAAAAAAAGAAAAAAAAGAAAAGGAAAAGAAAGAAAAAAAAAGGTAGATATATACTACTTTCCGCTGAGCGGAACTACAGGTGGAATTAGCTGTGGAATTAGCTGAAGTAGCTGAAATTAGCTCTAGAAATCGATAAAGAAAGCACTGTAGGGATCAGAACCGGTCGCACCGTAATGTTGCTCCTCCTCGGCGTAATACTCGAACTGCGAAGCGTCGCCGACCCCGATTTTGATGGGCGGCTCGTATGGAGTCTCGATGTCTCTGGCCAACAGCTTTTCCCAAACCACCTCGGCAAACCAAGGATGGGCCTTGACATCGGCCGCGCCGCCGTTGAGGTTGCCGAGGCGTAACGTCAGGTCTTTAGTGATCAGCCGTTGCAGAAGGTCGACAGCCACCGGAGGCAAGTACGTCGGGTAGACCACTTCGCCGTGCAGGATCTTTTCGTAGGTCCGCATGTGGGTTTGCGAGTAGAACGGGGTATACCCGGTGAGCATTTCAAAAATAAGAATGCCCAGGGACCACCAATCGACGCTCTTGTTGTAGGGCTTGCTGGCCACTACCTCGGGGGCAATATAATCCGGGGTTCCGCATAATGTCCAGGTCACGTCGGGCACGTCTTTGGCGAAGCCGAAATCGGTGATTTTGATGTGGCCGTGCTTATCAAGGAGAATGTTTTCTGGTTTCAGGTCCCGGTAGATAATGTTCTGGCTGTGCAAATACTCAAGGGCAAGCACCACTTCGGAGGCATAGAACTTGGCGACCGGCGAGGGGAACCGGCGCGACTTCCGCAGCAACGAGAACAGCTCGCCGCCTTCTATGTAGTCCATGACCATGAATAAGTTGTTACAGTCCTGGAAAGTGCCCCACAGCCTGATGAAAAACGGGAAACTGGCCCGTTTCAGCATGCGGCGTTCGTCGTTGGTATGGTTGACCTGCTTCATGCGCACGACCTGGCTCTTTTTCAGCACTTTAATGGCATAGAACCGGTGGTTATGCACGCTGCGGACCAAATGCACTCGGCCAAACGACCCGGTGCCTAGCGTGCGCATGACCTCGAAGTCGTCGATGTTGTACTTGCCGCGGGTCACGTACTTGGTATCATGGACTTGCGGCACCAAAGGCGCACTGGTATTGTGGGACCGCAAGGTTGTAATGGTCGGCACGGCCGGAACGGGCGGGTTGCCCGGAACGGGCGGGTTGGCCTGATTGGTCGGATTGGCCGAGCTGACGGGATTGACGGGATTGGCCGAGCTGACGGGATTGGCCGAGCTCACGGCCGAATTGACAGTCGCCTGATACGGCTGAGGGATCTGGCCCGGGATCTGGCCCGGAGACGGCAACGCAGACGACGCCGGCGCTCCGGCCGGAAGGGTATGAGTCAATTTAGCTGCTGAGTGGTCAATGGCTAGCCCGGCACTGCCGGCGCCGGACATGTCTTGTCCGCTGTGATCTGTGATTGTTTCATGCGGCAGCCGCTGCCGCGACCCGTCACTGTCCGCCGGGACACCGACCGGCGCGGCAGCCACTGCTTGCGGTTGCGCCTGTTGGGGTTCGGCCTGCATGACAAATGCGAGCATGCGTGGGTGGTTCGGCACCGGTTGTCTCTCCCCGGCCGCTTACTTGATATCCCCACCCCACATTCACCCACCCACCTTACCAGGAAGGGTAAATTGATTTTTATGCGGCAGTTTGAAACTTGGTTGGTGAAAAACTCCAGCCAAATGGCTAGCGTGGAAACAGCCGTAAGATCGCTTACGTTGTTTGCCCCCGGCCAAAATAACCAGGTAGAACTGCTGTCGGAAGCGGCCGCCGCTCTCCTGCAGGGCTTTGGCATCTATCATGATCAGCTGATTGCCCAGGTCTTGACCGACCAAGGCATCGAGCTTTCCCAGCACGCAAAGTACTTGAAAGCGGCTCGGGAACAATCGACTAACTACGGCCGGCTAGCTACCGTTCTGGCAGCCGTCAGATGCAGCGAGCTGTTTCTGGAGATGCTGGCTCGCAACAAAGGCGGCGACAAACTAAGATGGCAAGCGGTGTGGGGGATCGAAGCCACTAAAGCCGCTCTCCGGCTCGGACTACTCGCAATCTCCGACCGGCCTTTGCCTTACCCGGTATATTATGAACGCGAAATGGACCCTGAAGCGGTTGAACAATTGATCTCGGCCAAGGAACTGCCCGAACAGCCCGAACAAGCAGGCCAATTGGTAGTTGCTGAGCAAAAAGAAAAACAAATCGAAGCGGGAAATGGAATGCAGGTGCTGCCTCGAACTGGAAAAACGTTCCCTAATGCGGCCTTCACGTTATCGCTTGAGCGGGCACGGGCAGCTATGGCCGGCAAAATGCTCCGCCCGGAAGCGATCCGGCCGCCAGCCCACTTGTTAAGACGGTTATCACCTAAACTACTCATCGGCGAGATCTTGTCGATCTTGAGACCGTTGGTATATGCGATTTTGGCTTACCGCTACCGGCACCGCCGCTCGTGGACGCCGTGGCTGGCCGGAGTAGCTCTAGAGTTCCTGGCTAGACAATTATCCGCCCAGGGATATAATGCCGGCGGCCGCCAGAATGTAACTACGGTGGAAATGGACCAGCTTAAACGCAAAACCTCTAGTTTATGGTGGTGGCTGCTCAGAGGCAACATGTACGAGACCGTCACGCGGCCGGCAATCTCCGGACTCTCAGATAGACTCAAGAGTCTTCCTGTTCTTAATATCGGCAGCGTTCTGATCGACGACTACCTCTATCTTTTGGATGCCTATTACTTTTCTTCAGCCTCTATATAGATCCCGTACCCTCACCTCTCTACTCCTCCCTCTTTCTTTCTTTTTCTTTTTCTTTTTCTTTTTCTTTTTCTTTTTCTTTTTCTTTTTCTTTTTCTTTTTCTTTTTTTATACTAGGCCGACAAGTCGGCCTGTAACCGCTTCGCGGAAAGAGATGGAATTGTGGAGCATGTCAAACGTCTCTCAAGAGAGTTAACTTAGTGGTTCGGACGGGAATTCCGCGAAGCGGTTACAGGCCGACTTGTCGGCCTAGTATGAAAAAAAAAGAAAGAAAGAAAGAAAGAAAGAAAGAGAAAAAAAGGGCTACAGTTATTTATAGTGCAGGGAAAGTGTGGAGAGGCCATAAAGTGGGGATACCCCACAATGCAAGGGGTAGATAAGCATTCGTGAAATGTTAGATAAGCAAGGGTACTAATCATCCATAGTAATCCTCCCGATCCCTTATACTCAATGCCTCAGAGTCAGGAGGCAGGAGCGACTTTGAGTCGTTTGCTGAAACTGGCCGAGGGCTCATCGGACGATATCACTTTGAGCAAAGTCAAAAATGATATCGAGACGCTTATCCAGGACGCCCAGGACTATATTCGCCAGTTAGACCGCCAATTAGCGCGGCTTTCTACAACCAACACGCAAATCGCCCAGGAGTTGCAGAACCGGAAGAACCCGGTGGCGGAAACTGCTTATCCGCACGATGTGGATATGCCGACTGTTGACGAGGACGGCGAAAACGATGGAGAAGCAAGAATAAGCGAGCGAGACGGCTCGGAAGAAACCAGTGAGGGACATCCTTCTTTAGAGGGCAAAGCCAGCGACGACTTAATTAGCAGTCCGAAAAGCCCTCGTGACGAGAAGTTTATCCACAATCCCAAATCGGAGTTCGTGGCCTCGCAGGAACTGCCCGTATCGGCTTTAGGACTATTTGAAGAAACCCCGGGCGACGAAGGCATTAAGAAAAAACTAGGTGTCGCGTCTTATCCGACCAAGGATTTGAACGATTTGCTACCGGGTGTTTATCCTGATGACGATTTCACCAGGGCGAAACCGCCTAGCCAAGTACAAGCGTCTACATTTGCGACATTTCTCGAGCCCTATTTCCGCCCGTTTGTAGAGGAAGATCTCGGGCTATTGCAACAGAAATCGGTGGGATCAGAAGTGATTTCTTATGGCCGGGCGATTTCGCCCTATGTGATTCCGCCCCTAGGCCCGCTTTATACCGATGTCTGGGCCGAGGAAGATGCCGGCCACCAGTACAATATGACCCCCGCTCCGCGCGCGTTTAACCCTGACCAGTACCAACCGCACGGCGCGATTTTCGAGTTATCCGATGAAGGCATCGAGGCCGGCAAAGTTTCTGCCGGCCCGTTGACTGCCCGGCTTATGGCCGCGCTTTTGCCCGAGTACGGTAATGACGACGAAGCGCTTCCGGCGAACCCTCCCGCGGCGGCCGAGATCCCGCAATTAACCGACCAATCGCAGATCCGCGATATCAGCAGTTTCAGCGACTTGGAGGAACGGCTACGGCACGAATTCAGGTACGTGGGCATCATGGACATGAACTTATTACGCACCGATGAGCAGAACCGGCGGCAATTCAAGCTTGCGTCGGGCGCCGCGATCGATCTAACCGGCGACGACGAAGGAGATTTGGAGATCGACTGGATTAATAGCGCCGAAGACGACGAGATCTGCCGGGAGACAAGGCAGATGCAGGCGAAACTGCGGGAAGTTTCGGCCAAGAACGCCAAATACAAACGCCGGCTGCTGCCTTTAGTACAAGAACAAATGGCCTGGCAGGAATACACGTCGATTGGCGACGATTTAGACAAACAAGTGAACCAGGCGTACCTGCGGCGCGCGCGGACGCCGAAATCGAAAAAGAAGAAGACCGGCGCGTCCGACAGCCCGCACTCGTCGCCGCTGCCGACGGTGGACGCGAAGCCGGCCACGCGCGCGGCGCTCGACAAACGGTCGCGGTGGATCTCGAAAATCGGCTCGGCGTTCCGGTCCGAAAAGGATATGTGGTGTTCGCACCAGGAAAACAAGTTCGACGGCGACGACGACGACGACGACGACGACGAGGAGGAGATTTAGCTATTTATTGTAGAACAAAAGACTTTAGGGGCACTAAACTAGTCTGCCGATCCCATACCAAACTTTTTTTTTTCTTTTTTGGCTGGTTGACAAGTCAACCAGCTTCGCTTCGCGATAATAACATCTATAGTATGATAATAACCATCTTAGTGATCTCCGCGAAGCGGTTACAGGCCGGCCTTGGCGGTCTAGTATGAAAAAAAGAAAAAAAAGAAAGAAAACGAAGTCTGCCGATCCCGTTCCGAACTTTTTTTTTCTTCTTTTTTCGGCTGGTTGACAAGTCAACCAGCTTCGCTTCGCGATAATAACCATCTATAGTGCGATAACCATCTATAGTGATCTCCGCGAAGCGGTTACAGGCCGACTTGTCGGCCTAGTAAGAAAAAAAGAAAGAAAAAGAACAAAACGAAGACATTATCCTGTGACTACCCTCTGAGTTATCCTCCGCGAAGCGGTTACAGGCCGACTTGTCGGCCTAGTATGAAAAAAAAAAGAAAAAAGAAAGAAAAAGAACAAAACAAAGACATTATCCTGTGATAACCATCTGAGTTATCCTCCGCGAAGCGGTTACAGGCCGGCCTTGGCGGCCTAGTAAGAAAAAAAGAAAGAAAAAAGAAAGAGAAAAGCCAGCCAGACGGGTGGTTCGGAAAGAGAAAGTACAAAAACTATAGTATCTAGATCTACAGTCGTAAAAACTACCACCGGTTCATGGTCATGTCGTTGCGGATCCGCAGGTAATCGGGAAGCCCCTCAATAGGACCCATGGCGGCAATGGCAATATCGCGATCCCACAAGTACTTTTGGGCAAAGTTCGTGACGTCCTTGGTGGTGATGGCGTCGATAGTGCGCTCGACCTCTTCGGGCGACTGGCGGCGGCCGGTAGTCACCAGCTGGCGGCCGATATCCTCGGCCACGGCCGTGGAGCCGTCCAGCGACAGCAGCAGCGACGCTTTGAGCTGCGACTTCGCGCGCTCGACCTCCGCGTCCGTCAGCGCCACCGACAGCCGGCACCACTGTTTGAGGGTGAAATGCACGAGGTCGTCGAGGTTCTCGAGGTTCTCGGACACCAGGTAGATACCCCACAAACCGGTATCGGAGTAGCTGGTGCTAAACGACATAAACGAGTTGGCCAGGTGGTTTTGGGCAACAATGTTGGCCAGCTTCGAGCCCTGGTTATTGGCGGTGCTCTGCATGCGGTCCCAGCTACCAATCACCGCCTGGGCCACCAGAGCGGGGTAGTAGTCCTTGGATTCCCAGGAAACACCTTCGACGGCAATGGCAATATGCGCGGCCGGCAACGTATCATCTCTGAGCCGGACTTCCGAGCCCACAAAGTTCGAGACATCGCCTAGCCGGATCGACCCCGTGCCGGGCTCGCGAGGCTGGCTCGACGTCGGCAGCTTGGAGAAGTGCTGCTCGGCCAGTTTGACCAGCTCGTCGTGGTTGACGGCGCCGGTGCCGACAAGCACCATACGGTCGGCCAGGTAATTTTGCTTGATATAGTCGCTAAGCTCTTTGCGGGTGATTTCCTCGATGTTCAGCTTAGGCCCCAGAATGGTGCGGCCCAGCGGCTGGTTCTGGAACGCCACCGCGTGCAGGTGGTCAAACAGCGCTTCCTCGTACTGCTTCTCGACCTCCTCGGCCTCGCGCAGAATGACGTCGCGCTCGCGGTTAACCGCCGACTCCTCGAGCTTGGAATGCTGCAGAATGTCCGACAGGATATCTACAGTAGCGGGCACGTCCTGTTTAAGCGCCTTGGCGTAGAAAACCGTGTTCTCGCGCGAGGTATAGGCGTTGAGGTGGCCGCCCATGTTCTCAATCTCGAGCTCGAGCTCGCGCTGGCTGCGTTTCTGCGTGCCCTTGAACGACAGGTGTTCCAAGAAATGCGCGGTGCCGTTGTTGAACTCGTGCTCGGCCCGCGAGCCGGCGTCGATCCACACGCCGACCGTGGCGGTCTGGGCGGACGGCAAAGCCTCGGACGCCACCGTGAAGCCGTTGGGCAGCGTGGTGGTCAACGTCTTGGGCGCCTCGAAAGTATAGGACGAGATGTTGCGGGCATGCGCCTGGCGGGCGACTGCCCGAGTGACCGATCTAAGCATGGTTGAGAAAGGATGACCAACCTGGGGACTTGATTGGTTACCATATGGGGTAAGGGGTCTAGACACCTCCAACCCTCTTTCTTTCTTTCTTTCTTTCTTTCTTTCTTTATATTTTATTCTCTTTTTTTTTTCTTCTTTTCTTTTTTATTTCTTTTTTATTTTTTTTTTCATACTAGGCCGACAAGTCGGCCTGTAACCGCTTCGCGGCGGGATAATCCAATGGGGTAGTAGGTTTAGCACCCCTTTAGCACCCCTTTAGTACCCCTTTAGTCGAACAGCCGAAAAAAAAAAAGAAAAAAGTTGATAAACAGTATATTTTATTTTATTTTCTTTTCCTTTTTCTTTTTCTTTTTTCATACTAGGCCGACAAGTCGGCCTGTAACCGCTTCGCGGGGGACAATCCAATGGGGGTACTAGGTTTCGCGAAGCGAAAAGCTGTTCGACTTGTCGAACAGCCGAAAAAAGAAAAAAAAAGAAAAAAAGTTGATAAACTGCAATTAACGGTTATTTAAAAGGTATAAAAGTTAATAACCAGTTCTAATTGGTCTGTTTCTTTCTTCTTTACTCCCCCTAGTGAGACGGCCTTCGGGAGTCCCAACCTGCCCAATCACATCAGTTGCAAACCCCGGATTACCAAACTATCCCTCCACAATGTTGTCGGCCTCTCGTCTGTCGCTTCGAGCGTCCGCCCGCCCCGTGCTGGCGTCCGCCCGGCCTGCTGTCCAACTCATCGTGCCTCGCCGCACAATTCTCGAGGGCTGGGGCGTCAAGCAGCCGCCCGGAAACATCGTCGGCACCGTCAACGACGCCGTCAAGCTGCCCCCGCACGACGCCGTGCACGGCTCCTACCACTGGGATTTCGAGCGCATTCTGGCGATCTCATTAGTGCCTTTGACGGTGCTGCCGCTCGCCACAGGCAGCCTCACGCCGACCGTCGACGCGCTGTTCGGCGGCCTGCTGATTGGCCACTGCGCCATGGGCTTCGGCTCCTGCGTCACCGACTATATCCCCAAACGCAAATTCCCGCGCGGCCACGGCGTTTTCCAGGGCCTGGTTTATCTCACATCCGGGCTGGCTCTGTACGGCCTCTACAAGCTTGAGACTGAGGAGGAGGGTCTGACGGGGGCCATCCACAAGGTCTGGAACGCTTAAAGTCAGTAATTTATAGCTGTAGACTGAATTGGCATGTATTTACATAGGTCTATTCCATTCATTCAGTTTATCCTTTTCTGTGGGGTCTTTTTCTGTGGGGTCTTTTTTTTTTTTTTTTTTCGGCTGTTCGACAAGTCGAACAGCTTTTCGCTTCGCGAAACCAATCCAGTCTGGAGTTTTCCGCGAAGCGGTTACAGGCCGACTTGTCGGCCTAGTATGAAAAAAAAAAGAAAAAAGAAAATGGTTGGCTGCAATTGTGGTGGCTGCAATTGTAGTGGCTGCAAGTCAGATGCTATGGTATCATGTATATTGACCTTACCCAGGGCCTATTTAAGGGGGCCTTCCCCGGGCAATCATTTAGTAGTGAATCTGAAGGATGGCTGAAAATATCAAAGGAAAAGTAGTGGTTATTACCGGTGCGAGCAGTGGGCTTGGCGAAGCCGCTGCGAGACTTCTGGCAGAGCAAGGAGCCAAGCTGGTTTTAGGGGCTCGCCGAGTAGACAGGCTGCACAGCCTTGTGCAGGAGCTGGGGCTGCCTAAACAAGCGGCTGTAGCTACTGATGTAGTCGAGCTCGAGCAAGTGCAAAAGCTGGTGGCCACAGCTGTTGATCTGTACGACCATATCGATGTTATTATCAATAATGCGGGGATAATGCCCGTAGGAGCCATTGAGAACGGCGAGGTCGACAATTGGAGCAAGATGATCGATGTGAACATCAAGGGCACTCTATGGGGTATCCATGCCGCATTGCCGTACTTCAAGAAACAGAAGAGCGGCCATATCATCAATGTGTCTTCGGTGGCCGGCCACAAGGTTCGGCCGGGTAACAGCGTCTATGCGGCCACCAAGCATGCTGTACGAGCGTTATCGGAAGGTCTTCGCCAAGAAATCAAGCCCTACAATATCCGAACGACAATTATATCTCCGGGAGCCGTTAACACCGAGCTTATCGACGATGTTACGGATGAGAATCTCAAGGAATGGTTTAACAAAATCTCCATTCCGTCCAGCAGCTTTGCCCGGGTCGTTTCGTTTGCGATTTCCCAGCCTGAAGAAGTGGATATCAACGAGATCCTCTTCCGTCCTACTGCCCAGGAAGCCTAAAAGCTTCAAACATTCAAATAATGCATAAAACAAGCTATAAAACAAAAGGTTTGAGCAGTTTATAGACTATGTAACTAGGAGCAGCTAGGAAGTTAGTTAGCATTAGAGGCCGTCAATAGGTTTCTGGGTAGTTTTAGACGTCGTAAGTAAGGAAAGACTACTTAATTGAGTCTGTTTCTCTGATACTCTTACGCCTTTGCTACCGACTGTCTAGTAGCCTATCTAGCGAGTCCATTTGTGGGCCTAGTAAAAAGAAGAAAAAGTAGTCTTTTTATGTGAAATTCACTTCCGCGAAGCGGGTACAGGCCGACTTGTCGGCCTAGTAAAAAAAAGAAGAAAAAGCAGTCTTTTTATGTACAATTCACTTCCGCGAAGCGAGCTGATCGACGATGTTACAAATAAACATTCAAATAACATAAAAGAAGCTATAAAACCAGCTATAAACTATGGCTCACAATAACGACGTTTACTGCCAACACTTAACGGCGTGCTCCGGGCACTCGAAGCAGTTGGCGTGTCTCGCGACGCAGGCGTCATCACCGTATCATCGCCAGATTCATTATTACTGACTCTGCTGCGTTCTCGCGACCGGTTAGAAGATCTTTCGGGGTTGATCAAAGCCACCGAAGGCCGGGACGCAGTAGTCTGAACGGCATTATTGGCCACCGACTGCTCGAGCCGCTCAAGAAGATCGTCTAAACAAACTCTGGCCGTGTTGATCTGGGCCGGAGTGACATTTCGAGCCGCACAGGCCGTCACGACGACCCGGTTATTGGCGGCATCCAGGCGGCCGAAAATGGCCTGCTCGAAAATGGCTTTCATAAGAAACGGCTCGATCTCCGAGGGCGCCAGCGATAGCGACTGGCAGATTTCCGGGTACGAAACAGTTTGGGGAGGCGCTTTAACTAACTCGATCAGCGTCAATTGCCGCAGTTTGGCCGTTAAAACGGGCGATAACGCCGAGGCAGCGGATTGGTCAAGCGAATGCACTGTCCCAAAACAGAATACCTGCATGAGCGGATGCGGCAACGATTCGTCAAAAACAAATTTGCCGGGCGCCCCTAAAAGATTTTCGACCTCGGCATCCGTCATTCTGGCTGGTCAGTGACGGTGCGGATAAAGTAATCGAGCACCTTAATGTACAGACGCTTGTTCCCTGCCCTACTCAGGACGCAGGCGGTATCGAGCCACGAATAGCCGGGCACGCCGAGAATCAATTGCGCTTCTCTTTGCAGTAATCGCTGCTCTGTTTCCGAGGGAACAATTCTCGGGGGTCCTAAAAAGCCGCCGGGGAATACAGCTTGTCTTAAAGTCTGTAAAAGGCGTACTACTAGCTGGGCATTGCCATGTTTAGCCACCAAATTGACTACTACCGTATTCACCAGCCAGTTAACCGAAGCTTTAAAGGGACCCAGTTGCTCATACAGTAAAACAACTGATTTATGAGTGCTGCGATGCAGAATAAGCTCCAATATATAGGGGTTAGAAAGGGCACCTTTCCCGGGGGTAGTGACCAGGCCCACCAGGTTAGTTAGTTTGTCAACTAGACCGGAATCTGGTTGTTTATTCTTGCGCAGAGCCTGGTTGCTTTTGACAATTAACTCAAATATCATCCACGGCTCACTTAGAAGAGTTATTACTGCCTTTAACACTTGTTGGATAAGACCGACAACAAGATGCTCGAGCGGCTCGGCGATTTCCGGCAGTAAACTCTTAATTAAAAGCCTTCCAACTCCGGTAAGATACTCTTGCAAAGCCTTTTCCGACTCTAAAGCGGGATGCGGGTTAAGAGCCAGAAATAGTCTTTCCTGTTCTTCGATGTCTGGCGATCGCCCAAGGGTCAGCTCGACATCTAGGAAATGCTGGTCGATAATATGGCTTAAATCCTGGATATAACCGAGTAAATCCATGTCCTGGGCCTCTAACTTGTTGAGCAGAGCCTTAATAGCTTGCGACGCAATATCAACAATATCCTGGGGAAGACAGCCTTGGTCGTTGATTTTGTTGTACCAGGGACTAATAAACTGGCGATAAATGATAGCCAGCCAAATATAAATTTCATTATCGACGTCGGTCTTTCCTGAAATCGGCCGGAGTTTACAGCCTTTAAAGATACTTCCCACGAACTTGGGGTTAGCCGTACCAGTGCCACCCATGACAGTAACAGCAGTAACAGCAGTAACAGACAGTAAACTAGTAAACTGACTAGCAATAAAAACCAAAGATTAACAAGCCAGCAAACCTCTGGACTGGAAAATCAACGACGCGTGTCGAGACGCGGGGCTAGGGCTAATTTAGGACGCGATTTTTCATCCCAATCTCGCGTGTTTCTAATTAACCTGCATGCTGACAGTAACAGCAGTAACAGCAGTAACTGACAGTAAACTAGTAAACTGAAGAACTAGCAATAAAAACCAAAGCCAGCAAACCTCTGGACTGGAAAATCAACGCGTTGGTGTCGCGGGGCTAGGGCTAATTTAGGACGCGATGTGCCGACTGAGTAAGCATACTGCGGGGGTTGACCTGCGCTGAACCGGTTGGCCTCTACTAACACCGATTCCGTATTGTCACTAGTGTGAAACTAATAGATTGCTGCCTACGGCTTAAATACTGCCAAGGCCTCGGCCCTAGGAGCGGGGAACTTATGCAGGGTCACATGCTGACCTGATTCCTCACCCGCGATTTTTCATCCCAATCTGGCGTGTTTCTAATTAACCTGCATGCATGAGCTCGCACCCGAGCTCGCATCCTAATGCGGCCACCGGCTCGTACATGGCCAGAACGCCAATAGCGCCGTTGCCATTTACACCATTAAAAGATGCCATGGGCGTTCCAAGTGTCCGTTTAACGCAGGTCCCGGCCGCAGAAGTGAGTGACCAAGCCGTTCCAGCCAGGTTCGACCATTTACAGGCTATTAAGGAGATCCAGCAAACCCCTTGTCCATTAGAATGGCCAGAAACAGAGTTAGAGGACCCCGAATACGATCTTTACGAATTGATGCCTGCATTATCGCCGTTTTCCCGAGGCCTGCTTGCCCAAACAACACCAGGTAGTAATGAAGACGACGGCTTGTCGGAGACTACCATGCCCGATAGTGAGATCTCGACTTCACAAGTATCTTACGACTACAAATCTTCTTATGAAGAACCCGGCCTTCGAGAATCTAGAGAGACCAGGATTTATCACCAACGAGCCCTGGCGTTCACCACTCATAAAACCCCGCAGTCTCTTAGTGCGTTATTGCGAGCCCTAACTAAGGTAGATGGCGACAAGATCGACGACGGCCAGGCCGCTTTGATTGTTCAGGAAGCAGTCACGTTTTTGGAGGGCGACGAGAATATTATTTTAACTGCTTGCGAACTTATTCTCCTTTACCGTCTTAAACTGCCTTTGGTCCTCAAACTGAATACTTCCGAAACAACTATGGCAGCCGCCAAAGCATTCAAGGCAGTTGTTTTAGGCCATACTCCTGAAACTCCTTCACTTCTGGCCAGACTTGAGAGCGTCGTCGGTCGCTGGACAGAGCTTACTCGTAATGGCGTTATGGACGAGCAGCAGATTATCGTATTGCTCACTGCGGTCTGGAAGATTATTTTTGCGCCCGTGCACTCGTCGCAACGGGTGCGGGAAATGCTCGAGAAATCAAGACGAGTGGTGGCTTATTTCCTTATAGAATGTTATAGTGCGTTCCCGTCTATGCGGCCCGACATCTTACAGGATTTATTGGTAGGGTTCCCGGCTTTGCCTATCAAAAACCACCGCAGTTTTCCTATTTCATCCAATCCGGGCTCGGGATCTGTCCAAGTTATCACGGCAATTGTGGTCTCGATGATCCAGATTGCGGGGACAACGCCGATCAGGATATGGAAAGACGCAGTCGCTTATCGGAACCGGAGCATGCTGGAGCAGGCATGCCGGGCCAATATGGCCGAAGCAGCTACTGTCTGCAATACGGTGAGCCAGTATATTGTTAATGTTTGCCGGACCAATCCTAAATCCAGCGATTTGCGGGCCCTAACGACCGCGTTTGTTGACGACGTGGCTATGCTGGTCCAGTATGCCGAATGGCCGGGTGCCGAGCTTTTCCTGTCGTGTTTTATCGGCGTGCTTTTCCATCTGTCGCCTGCCTACCTCCGGCAACGCCAATACCCTACCTTCTTTTTCGATATTCTGCGTAATGTCCAAAAGTGTTTATTTGACGTTTTCGCGCCCTGTCAGTTAATTCAAAACCAAGTCGACTATGAGGGAGCAGTTATTGATGGCCTTATGTCGGAATCCAAGCCACATGAAGCGCTTTATTTAGCGTCTAAACTCGTTGGACTGCCCAATGCACCGTTCCAAGAGTATTATGCCCGGGTTTCCTGTACAGTTATTCCTTCTACCAGGGCAACTGTAGTGCCGAAATCGCATTGGTATCAAGTTTTGAAAAAGTGGCCGATCGTTAAATACTACGAACAGATTTTGGAGATCATGTTGACCACTGCTGAGAACGGCACCGTTTCCGGTAAGAACTTTGTGGATATCCTTAAAGTGCTGGCGCAGTCGGTGGCCGTGCAGCCGCTGCTTTTCGAGCGCATCCGCGCCAATTTGATGGCCCGCATGCGCGATGCCAGCGCATCGGCATGTGACGCGATTGTGCAAGTAGGCGTGCATTATATAGCGGCTACGACCGTCACCGAAAACGGCCAGCTCATCGAAGAGCTGTGCCAGCGAATGTCCAGCCCGGGCATCTTATCCTATAAACGGCGCTGTATCCGGCTGTTATTAGAGGTATGCGAGCAATCGCAAACTCCGGACATCCACTGTTTATGTTGGCAGTATTTACTGCGAGCGTCTGCGGACCCTGATAAAAGTATCTGTGAAGCGGCCTCGAGCGGGCTCGAGAAATTAGTCTACAAGAAAACAGAGATATCCGAGGATGACCGCCTGGGTTTATTGGCGAAAACCCTTCTTAGTGTTCACCGGCTGCCGAGCCCGTTCCCCTCGTTGTTACGCCGGTTCCTAAGAATGATGCTGGTAGCTCCTCCTAATGGGGTTCGTCACCGATCGATTATCCAGGCATTAGTGGCAAAGTTGCTCTTATCAGTTGGAACTGATAACGATCTGGAGCTTGAGCATGACGCGTTGGCCGCCGCGGCGGTTATTCTCGAGGCTAATGGTCTATATGTGCCGGCCGGCAAAGTTGGCGGGTTGTTCCAGCTTATTGTGAGCCGCCGACAGTCGCCGCAGATCCGGTTAGTAGGCCTTCGCATGCTCCATCACGCTTTAGAAGCGCGGCCCCGCATGATTCTGAGCCCGAAACTGATTTCGCAGATGTTCCCGAAAGTTCTGGCTATGCTCCAGATCTACTGCGAGCAGGAAATCGAGCATGCGGCCCCTCTTCTCTGGCAAATGGCGTTGCTGGGTGGGTCAAGTGACCGGTCTAAACGCGTAAACGCGTTGCAGATCCTGTTAACAACAGTAACTGGAGTTTTTGAGCAAACCATGGCCTCTTCACAGCAAGACGTAAAGGAGATCGCGCATGAAATGGTGCTGAAAACCCGGCAATTGCTGATTCTCCAGGGCGCGGCAGTCCGGTTTTGGCGGAAACAGGAAACGCCTCATTCGGAAGTAGTGCCTACTTTACAGAGGTTCAAAAAACTTATCCAGACGACGCAAAGAAACTCACCCCTCCGGTTAATTGCCGTACGGGGGCTTATCAAGATCTGCGTTACCTACCCCGTGTTCTTTTTTACTGAGTGCCAGACCATTATTGATAACGATATCCTTGCTGGCGGGTTCCAGGACCCGGAATGGAACGAGTTTATCACGTTACTGCTCGAGTATCTGACTAGAGATGAAGAAGAAAGTGATGTCCGGCATGCCAAGGCGCAGAATGTGGCTAATGACCGGCCCGTAAGTGCCATGTCCGGAGCCATGCTGCATGGGATGGGCAAAACCTCATCGTTAGAGTCGGCTGGCTGCGGATTAATCCAAAAGTACTTGAAACTGATCCTGAAACGGACTGTCGCGTCCGAAGATTCTCAGGCAGTAGTGGCTACGCGGCTGCTTGCCCAAGCCATTGAGACGGGCCGAGTGGATATTAATGCCTGTGCGGCAACAATAATTGCCTTGACGACGTCGCGAGTAACCGAAATAGCTAAAGTTGCTCAAGTGTGTTTTGCCAAAATGCAAGCTAATTGGGGCGCGGCAGTGACGAACCGGTTACCGGAAGGCTTGAAAACAGCAGCTGCCTACCACCAACGGATTGGCTCCACCAGCTTCTCAGTAGACTACATTCCTCGCTTGTGGGAACACATGAAAGTGGGTCAAAACCTGCAGTCTATTGTAAGTCGGTTGGTTAGTATGTTGCCGAACGCCGACAGCGACTATGCGGTTCTATTTGTCTCGGGCTTCTCGTTAGTGAGGTTTGACGCCAAGGATGCGGAACTGCTTTCGAAAGGTTTGGAAAACATGTGTATCTCGCTAGACTACAACAACCCCCGCTACTCGGCCAAGGATATTGCTATTCGGATCCTGTTTTACGGGTTCCATCTCTATCTAAACGAGCGCTATGGCCTCTCCAATAGCGAGGAAACAACTTCTATCGAGCAGCCGTGGGTGATTGAGTGTGAACGCGTGCTTGAGCGGTACCAAAACGACCGGTCTTCTGCCAGGCACGCGATCGAGAAGCTTCTGGCGATTGACGCGTACGATTCCCCGGAGGTTCCTCGGCTTCTCTATGGAGAGTCTTCCACACATAAGAAGCCGCGCACAACTATAAACTAGTTTTCTTCTGTTTTTTCTGTTTATTCTTTATACTTTTTTATTCTTTTTTAAAACTATATAGGCGAGCGTTCACAAAAAGACTATATAAACTAAGTACTTTTCTTTTCTTTTTTTCTTTTTTTCTTTTTCTTTTTTTCTTTTTTTTTCTTACTAGGCCGACAAGTCGGCCTGTAGTTCCGCTTCGCGGATAACCTGGAATTGAGCCATTGAGTGCCATTGAGCCCTTAAGCCCTTGAAGAGATTGAGTGCCATTGAGTGCCATTGAGGTATTTCCTATAACTTCTGTTCCGTTTCTCGCGAAGCGGGTTACAGGCGGCCTCCAATTGCTCGGAGCCTACACTCGAGATTTGACAGACTGACCACGTTGGACAGACTTGACAGACTCATAGACAATAAAAACTATAATGTTACTTTGACTTGGGTTCTTTGTGTTGTTGTGTTGTTTTTGTGTTGTTTTTGTGTCGCTTTTTGTGTCGCTTTTTGTGTCGCTTTTTGTGTCGTTTTTTGTGTCGTTTTTTGTGTCGCTTTTTGTGTCGCTTTTTGTGTCGCTTTTTGTGTCGCTTTTTGTGTCGTTTTTTGTGTCGCTTTTTGTGTCGCTTTTTGTGTCGCTTTTTGTGTCGTTTTTTGTGTCGCTTTTTGTGTCGTTTTTTGTGTCGCTTTTTGTGTCGCTTTTTGTGTCGTTTTTTGTGTCGCTTTTTGTGTCGCTTTTTGTGTCGTTTTTTGTGTCGTTTTTTGTGTCGTTTTTTGTGTCGTTTTTTGTGTCGTTTTTTGTGTCGTTTTTTGTGTCGTTTTTTGTGTCGTTTTTTGTGTCGTTTTTTGTGTCGTTTTTTGTGTCGTTTTTTGTGTCGTTTTTTATGTCGTTTTTTGTGTCGTTTTTTGTGTCGTTTTTTGTGTCGTTTTTTATGTCGTTTTTTGTGTCGTTTTTTGTGTCGTTTTTTGTGTCGTTTTTTATGTCGTTTTTTGTGTCGTTTTTTGTGTCGTTTTTTGTGTCGTTTTTTATGTCGTTTTTTGTGTCGTTTTTTGTGTCGTTTTTTGTGTCGTTTTTTATGTCGTTTTTTATGTCGTTTTTATGTCGGGTTTGTGTCGTTTCTATGTCGTTTCTATGTCGCCTTTGTGTCGCCTTTGTGTCGTTTGTGTCGCTTTTGTGTCGATAATTTCTAAGTTACCAGACAAGTCTAAAACTAAAAACCGTGGAGTAGAAACTGTAGTGATGTTTATTTATAGTTGTATGACCCTTGGAAAGATAGTCTTCTCTATGGAGTCTTCCTCACATAAGAAGCCGCGGCTCAACCCAAAAAAAGACTATAAACTAGTTTTCTTCTGTTTTTTTCTGTTTATTCTTTATACTTTTTTATACTTTTTTAAAACTATAGTATCATGTTACTTTGACTTTGGTTCTTTGTGGCTTGTGTCGGGTTTGTGTCGTTTGTGTCGGGTCTGTGTCGCTTTTGTGTCGGGTCTGTGTCGGGTCTGTGTCGCCTTTGTGTCGTTTGTGTCGCTTTTATGTCGATAATTTCTAAGTACCAGACAAGTCTAAACTAAAACTAACAGAAACTATAGTGATGTATAGTTGTACCTTGGAGATACTAGTCAGCATGAGTCTCTACGGCTTGGACGACACGGTACGCCAGCTGCTATTGCTGGAATCCTTTGCGTCTCCAGACTTCTCCACCAAGGAATTCATAGAGAAATTAAGTCAAAGCCAGCGGCATGCCTCAGGCGCCGATGTGCTCGATCCGAAACCTTATATCCGCACTTTCGAGGCCGTGGCCGGCGAGCTCCAGCGCCTGCATGACGTGGCTCAGCACCAAGAAGAACAGGCCGCTGCTGCTGCCGATGATCTGCGGGATTCGCACAATCATAATGTCATTGATATGGCCACGAATGTCGACCAATGCGTTGCCGACGTCAAAGTGCTTGACGAACAGGTGTCGGAAATCACCCGCAATACATCGTTTTTAGGGGACAGATTGGAACGCATCTCACGCATGCACGAACAGGTCGTCTTGTCGAAACAATTGGTGGAGTATTATCTGAGTTTTTTGAAAAGGGGAAGCTCTTCCGAACTGGAAAGGCTTTTCACCAGCCAATCATCGGCCGACCGGCGACGATGTGCACATGCGGTCGGCCAGCTGCAGTTGTTGGCTCGCAAGATTGGCGCTGTTCCTGGTAATGATCATGTTGAGGAGGACATCGATAAGTTCGCTGAGCGGCTGGAAACCCACTTCATCAACGCTTTCCAGGACGCTTATACGTCGTTTGACTTGGTGGGCATGAAGGAGATTGCGCAGATTCTTTACGACTTCAACGGCGGAGCGTCGGTTGTGCAAGCGTTTGTGAACCAGCATGATTTCTTTATGCAAGTGGATAAAGTCGACGACGACTCGGCTTTACAGAACGACCAGTTATGGGCCCATTTGTGTGATCTCAATAGCGAGTATCATGAATTCGAGCAAGTAGTGCAGTTGCTGGTGGACGAAGTCGTGGAAACAGTGGTTGCCGAAACGGATATTATCCGTAAAGTGTTCCCGCGGCCCGTGCAAGTTCTTACTGTTTTCATGCAGCGCACGTTCGCGCAGCGCATGCAAGGCCAGATCATGCTGTATATCCAAGAAGCCGAGTCGCAATCGCCGCTCGCGCATGTCCGCGTGCTTTATACTTGTTATCAACGCATCAGTTTAATGGTGAAAACCCTAAAAGATGCTTGGAACCGGCAAGGCATCGACCCTGATGGCGAGCTGTCGCTGATGCTCGATACCAACATCAACGACATCTTTGTGATGTTCTTGGATAAGTATTTTGCGGCCGAGAAAAAGAACCTGGAAACGATTATGCATTCTACGTTTGTTTCGTTTACGGAGGCCAATAAATCGGCTAATGACGACAGTCCGAGTCGCAGCAGCGATATGATCAACAAAATCACCGGCCGCGATTCGGGCAGTTACGACCCGGAAACCGAAGACCCGGAAGAACCGAGTGATAACTCGCATATGGATAAGTTCATGCGGGTGGTGCGGCTCGAACGCACAGGCACTTTACATGCCAATAAACGCAAGAACGGGCCTATTGAAGAAGTCATGTTACTGGATCTTTCCGGTGTTGAACGAGTGCTGGCGGCGTTCGCCGAAAGTGTAGGCCGCGAACAAGTTTTGGCTCCGCCCGCACGGGTTCCTCATGATGCCGTCGAGCTGTTCAATCTCATGCTGGTCGAACTGGGCGGCAAATATATCAATGTCGCGCTTGAAGCGGCGATCTCCAGAGGCGGCAGCCAGGATATCAAGGCGAATGTCTCCTGGACGTTTATCGATATGGTTAGGCGCAGTGCCAGCTGCGTGCAGTTGATGACGCTGTTTGTGCGCACCGTTCTGTTTGCGATGGTCCGAACCTCCGACGCTATCCAAACCAGAATGGCCAATAACATCAACGAGTACGTCGCGACCACCCAGGAAAGATGTGCCACTGTCCTGGAGACCGCTGCCGAGCTCGCGCATACCCGGACGATGTTTCTTTTGGGCAAACAAAAACGGAAAGACTTTGCTCCTAGGGAAGAAGCCGACATTGCCGTCAGCCAGTCGTGTACGGAAGTGATCCAAATGCTGGAAGATTTAGGCCACCAGGCCAAGCAGTCATTGACCAATGAGAACCTGCGCACCTTTTTGGTTTCTGTTGCCGGCGGGCTCTATAATGATCTCATGACCCACATCAAAAAGTTCACCATAAACGCCATCGGCGGCCAGATCTTTTCCACAGATCTGCAAGCCTACGATAAGCTGGTGGTAAGTGAGTGGGGGATTGCCGAAGTGGCCGACTCGTTTGCTACTTTGCGCTCGATTGCCAAGCTTTTCTACGCCGACGTCAACCTGCTGCCGTCTTTACTAAGAGATAGCCATTTTGCGCGGCTGAAACCAAACGCGTTGCACGACTATGTTGCTCAGCGCAGCGACTTTCATTCCCGCAATCTGCAAATGCTTTTTTTGCAAAAGGTTGGCTACAGATTCAGTTACTAGTCCTAGTACCCCTTACTTGATGTAGCTTACTACCTTATGTAACTTAGACTTTCTCTAACAACACAAAAACAACCGACTTGTCGGCCTAGTACATAAAAAATAAAATAAAATAGTTTTTTCCTCCTTCTTTTTTCTTTTTTTAAATACTAGGCCGACAAGTCGGCCTGTAACCGCTTCGCGGAGGGAATACCTGGGTGGTAAGTAAAAACGACACAAAAACGACACAAAAGCGACATAAAAACAACATAAAAGCGACACAAAACCGACACAAAGGCGACACAAAAGCGACACAAAAGCGACATAAAAGCGACATAAAAACGACATAAAAACGACACAAAAAACGACACAAAAGCGACACAAACCCGACACAAACCCGACACAAAAAGCGACACAAAAAACGACACAGAAACCGACACAAAAACCGACACAAAAAGCGACACAAAAACCGACACAAAAAGCGACACAAAAAGCGACACAGAAAGCGACACAGAAAGCGACACAAAAACCGACACAAAAACCGACACAAAAACCGACACAAAAACCGACAGAAAAAACGACACAAAAAACGACACAAAAAACGACACAAAAAACGACACAAAAAGCGACACAAAAAGCGACACAAAAAGCGACACAAAAAGCGACACAAAGGCGACACAGAAACAACACAGAAACGACACAAAGGCGACACAAAGGCGACACAAAACCCGACACGAAACCCGACACAAACGACACAAAGGCGACACAAAACAACACAAAAACAACACAACACAACACAAAAACGACATAAAAACGACATAAAAACGACACAAAGAACCCAAGTCAAAGTAACATGATACTATAGTTTTTATTGTCTATGAAACGGAACAGAAGTTATAGGAACTACCTCAATGGCACTCAATGGCAAATCTCTTCAAGGGCTTAAGGGCTCAATGGCTCAATTCCAGGATATATTCCGCGAAGCGGAACTACAGGCCGACTTGTCGGCCTAGTAAGAAAAAAAAAGAAAAGAAAAAAGAAAAAAAAAGAAAAAGAAAAAGAACAAAAAGAAAAGTACTTAGTTTATATAGTCTTTTTGTGAACGCTCGCCTACAGAGGTTCATAGGCCCAATGCTGGACAAGTAGTTGGCCTATAAACCACGCCAAGCACAGAACTAAGACCTCATAAAGAGCGTACTTAACCGAAGTGAGAATAGTTGCTTGAGGCTGCCGCGGCGAGTTGTCTTTCTTTTCGTGAACAGGCAGGTACTGCCCCTTCGGGCGCGGCCAGTGCCGGAACCCGAGAATCACCAACGACACCAAGGCGGCAACTCCATAAATAATAAACGGCTCCATGGGGCGGGCCAGCAAACAAATAGAGGTGCGGTGCCCGAGCTCCGGGTCTAAAGTAAGGAGCTGCACGCCCGGAGCGGCGATGCCCATCGCCATAGATATAGACTTGACGGTGAACTCGTCGACGGTCTTGCCGCTGCCGTAGGTGTGCACGACATGACAAGCGTCGTGATCGTCGCCGGAAAACACTGCGGCCGGGTGGACAGTAGTGAGGATCTCCTCGGTGAGTTCCGGGGTGATTTCGGTCTCGTATTGATAGCCTTTCACCCAGGAAAGATCGTTGGCGGACTCGCGGGCGTCTCCACAGCTGGTTCCGGGCGGTCTATACAACGGCACGTGGGTTAACAGGATCCGCGGCAACTTGAAGTTAATCGACGACGACAAGTTGCCTAAAAACTCTTTCGGAGGAGTATATACCGTCGGGTTTTTGGTATTGGTCATGGAAATGGTGTCCAAGGTGATAATATTGTATCCTCCGATCTCTACGGCCTGGCTGGTTTGCCCGAAATAGGCCGTAAACCGGGCCAATGCTTCAGGGACAATACTATCGCCATAGCCAATATCATGATTTCCCGGTAAATTCATCAATGTCCGTCGTTCCTTTGATTTCGGGAATATCTCATTCCATCTTTCCAATTCACTCAACCAAACATCATCTTTCCATTCCCGGCCGCCATCAAAAAGATCGCCCAGAAACACTACAGCATCCGGATCAAGCACTTGATGTAACAACCGCCAATTCTTGGCCAGAAACCGGTCCACAATTAGCTTTGTGAAGCTCAGCAGACTCTTCGGCCGACCAGGGTAGGTATTGTCGTCTACAAGCTGGGGATCGGCGACTAAAAGCACTCGAGTACTTGTGGGCTGCTCACCCCAATCGCAGCTGGCAATTTCCGATTTTGGCCGGAACCATTCAGCATAAAGCACTAACAAAAACCACAGAACGGCACAACATACTAACGGAAACGCTCTTCTTTCGCCACATAATGCCGCTTTGAACTGTCGAATTGACACCATAGCTGGCACTGCAACTAAGCCAGCTTAGCCCTTAGCCTTTAACCCCTTCAGGACAAGGGTCTTCAGGACAAGGGTCTTTTTCACAATGGCACAGGGGCCAGTGTGGTCCCGCAGAGAGGCAGAAGACCTTTTCGAATATGACCTGGACTACTATGATCTGGACGCCGCTATTATTTATAGTGGAAACCCCAAGTCTAGTTGGCCAAACGGCCAGTCCGACGGGCCAAACAAGCCTAATAACCGGGTGAAAAGAATACCGGTAAAACGCCGGCCAGCTGTCGATGCCCGGTTTGAAAAAAAACACTCTAAAGGCTCGCATCGCAAAGACCCGCTGCCCATGTCCGAGTTCATCGACCATCACCGTCGCATGGAACGGGAAGAGAAACGCATGCAGAACCTTGACAGACAGCGGCTCCAAGTCGATGCCGAGCGAGTAAGTGCGCAGCGAGAGTTATTATTATCGCTTAGCTGGCGCCGCGAACTGCCGAATATTGTGAAAATTGTCGACCCGGCCAGTGCCGACGAAGCGGCCGCTAAACGGCAGCTCGCTTTGGCCGAAATCGACCTGTTCCTGGCTCGGTACGAAACCATGAAACGACGGGAACGAGGCTTGCCGGAACGATGTATAGCTAAAGCCAAGCCTACCCGGCCTGCCAAAAAACGATCTAAAAATGGCTCATCGCCGCGACCGTCGCCGCGACCGTCGATCGCCCCGCTTGTCCTGTCCATTCCCAAAATAGCATTTGGGGCGAGAATGCCTGAAAAACGCACCCGTCCGCTCGAGTTCGACATTCCCGATAGCTGGAAACGAAAATACAAAACATAATCTATTTATTACCCTACCAGTCCTTTGGCCTAGTCTCTCCTATGGCCTAGTCTACCGTCTAGCGGCCCTTGTCCTGGTCCTTGACCCCACATCCCTACCCTGAAAAATTCCGACTCCTGTCTGCTGACACATCCCTACCCTGAAAAATTCCACTCCTGTCTGCTGACATATGCGAAATGGCACCTGTCTCTCCTCCAGTCTCTCCTACGTCTAGCGGTCCTTGACCCACATCCCTATGTATGCTTACCTCAGTTAGGACATGAGTACTTACTGTTTGAGTTTGGGTCTTATTACACAGGTATTCCCTCCGCGAAGCGGTTACAGGCCGACTTGTCGGCCTAGTATTTAAAAAAAGAAAAAAGAAGGAGAAAAAACTTTATTTTATTTTATTTTATTTTATTTTTTATGTACTAGGCCGACAAGTCGGCCTGCTACCCTGAAAAATCCCACTCCTGTCTGCTGACATATGGATGCGAAATGGGCACCTGTCGCGGCGGTGGGGTTGGTCTTGGCCGGGTACCTCAATGCAGTGGTCGTTAGCGGCTTCTCGTCGGTATCTCCCGATACCCTCGGCGCGGTCTACCCAGCTCGCCCGGTGCTCCAGATATCTCACGCAGTAGCTTTGTTACCTCAGGCTATCACCGTCTTTCTGTGGTACGTGCTTTCCGGAGCGTCTAAAGTCGTTGCTATGGTCGGCATCGCCAAAATCGGCCTTGGAATCTTGCCTATGTTTATTACTACCGAAGATGACGCCGGTTTACATGGCCTGTTTGCCATGTTATACTATTTATCTACATTGGCCTGGATGGCATTAGTAGCCCAAAAAGTCACTTCTCCTCGCCAATACCAAAGGAAAGTCCTTGTGATAGTTCTTTGTGCGGTTTTACTTCTTGGCGTGCATTTCCGAGGACGATATCTCTCGGGAGGCTCGGGGCATTGGAAGGTCGTTGCTCTCCAGCTCTTTGCATCAATCATTGCTGGAGGGTTTGAGATTCTAAGTATTGACGATTTCGCCGGCACTCGCATGAATGCCGGGTTTTCTACTCGTCACGAGGTCTAATTCGCTCAAAAATAGTCGATATTTATACATACTAATAGACGCTAATAGACGCTAATTTTCGCTAATGGGGTGCTAAAGGGGTGCTAAGTCTGCCTAGTACATAAAAAATAAAATAAAATAAAGTTTTTTCCTCCTTCTTTTTTCTTTTTTTTTAAATACTAGGCCGACAAGTCGGCCTGTAACCCGCTTTCGCGGGATGGCACTCAATCTCTTCAAGGCTCCTTAAGAGCTCAATGGCTCAATTAGCACCCCTTTACGTGATGATCTATCGAGAAGCGGCCGAGTTCTTGGACGGAGGGGCTGGCTCGCTCCGAAATAGAATCTACGGCAAGAAATCAGGTACCTATGCAAAGCATTTATACGCCCTTGTCTCCGAAACCCTTAAATATCGCACGCTGCTTCAGAATGTCGTTAAAGCTTCGGGCATGCTCAAGACTGAAAAATGTCTATCGTTACCAATTGCCTTGGTGATGGCCCACGATCTGCTGTTGAACAAATCGGGCAGATTGAGTTGTGCGAAATGCAAAGAAAAAGATGCCATTCTCCGCCATAAAACAAGGCTTAGTGCCGAGTTCGTTAAGTACCGCATCAAGCATGGGTTACAACAAGACCAAATATCGACGGCCCCCGTTCGGTGGGTGCGATGTAACCCCGTTAAGGCCAGTCCAAGTGATCTGGAGAAGGCTTTTATTCTTATGGGTCTGACCAGGGTGGAAACGTTCAAGGTCCATGAGAAGGCATGGTATAAAGACGACTTTGTTCCGGGGCTCTACGGGATCCATCCGTCTATATCGGTAGCCAAAATGCCTTTATACAAAAGCGGCGGCCTTATTATTCAAGACCGAGCGTCTTGTTTCCCTGTAACGATTCTGGGGCCCCACAAAAACAAGGCTTATATCGATGCCTGTGCGGCTCCAGGCAACAAAACTACTCAGTTAGCTGGGCTTTGCCGGCATGTAGACGCCTTTGAGCGGGACCCGAAACGAGGACTTACCTTAAAGAAGATGATCCAGGTTGCTGAGCTCGAGAACCGCATTGATGTGAACATCAAAGACTTTACCACCACCAATCCTGCCGAATACGAAGTAGACGGGCTGGTAGTCGATCCGTCGTGCTCGGGATCAGGCATTTTCGGCAGAGTAGGAGCGGATGGCCAGGAAGAAAATGAGCATACTACCGAGCGGCTCGATAAGCTTTCCGAGTTCCAGTTCATTATCGTGAGCCATGCCTTGAAGTTTGACGCTAAGACCGTCGTCTACTCCACCTGCTCTATCCATGCCGAAGAAAACGAACGAGTCGTTAAACGGTTACTGAGCGTCCCCGAGATCGCTCAGAAATGGCGGTTAAGACCCCGTGACCGTGTGCTTCCTAACTGGCCGCGACGAGGCCATGCGGCTGAGTTCGAAGGCATGCCAAACGCCGAAGCTCTTGCCGATGCCTGTGTCCGAGTAGCTCCTAAAGAAGACGGCGGCATTGGCTTCTTTGCCGCCTGTTTTGAGCGCTGCTATTAAACATATAAACATATAAACATAATAAACATAATAAATAATGGTCATGCCTTTTTCTGTCGTTTCTGAGTCCCTTCTCTGCTTCGAGACCGTTTTTTCGATTTGGTCTCGCCCGGCAAAACCGACTTAGAATTCAAAGACGGCCGCAGTTTTAACTCCAAATACTTCACTTTCGTGTACCTGAACGGCGTTTTGCAAACTGAGCATTCGCCTTTTGATTTGGTGGCTCGTCGGGTGCTGCTAAGAGCATGGAAAATACAGTCATTGCAATATAAATGTCCGCAAGGAGTTACGACGATTTTGGTAGGGGTATCCAGGCAGATTGGACATCGAGCATCGATAAAGCGTTTACTGCCAGTCTTCTCCTTTGTCTCCTTTGTCTCCTTTGTCTCCTCGCTCATGAAATTTGTAAGGGGACTGGGTACAGTAGGGGACTGGGACTAGGGGACTAGGGACTAGGGGACTAGGGACAGGGGACTAGGGACAGGGGACTAGGGACAGGGGACTAGGGACAGGGGACTAGGGACAGGGGACTAGGGACAGGGGACTAGGGACTAGTGCCGTAGTAAGTAGTGAATAGTGCAGTAGTGGGGATATTAACTGTAACAGAAATAAACTACTTTTATTCAATCGCTAGATAACTTCTAGACGAGACGGGAAATAATGTCCTGAGTGACTTCGGTAGTAGTGGCAGAGCCGCCCAAATCAGGACTCACGTTGCCCGACAGAAGCGAGGCATCCACAGCCTTGTAGATGCGAGCCGCCGGCGCCGGGTAACCCAAGAATTCAAGCATCAGCGCCGTCGAACGGATGGTCGCAATAGGGTTGGCAATGTTCTGGCCCTCAATGTCCGGAGCCGAGCCATGGCAAGGCTCGCCAATAACAAAGTCGTCGCCAACGTTGGCCGAGGGAACGACGCCCAGCGAACCCACTAACGCGGCTGCACCGTCGCTGAGAATATCGCCATACAGATTAGGGGCCACCACGACATCAAACTCTTCCGGAGTGCGGAACATCTTGTAGACCATCGAGTCCACAATCTGCTCCCGCAGCTCGACCTTCTGGTACTCCGGCACCTCGCTGACCAGCTGGTCGTACAGCGAGCGAATAGTTTCGCGGAACAGACCGTCCGTAAGCGACAAAACATTCGATTTGTGAACCGACGTCACAATCGCCTTGCTGGCACTATCATGATGCGAACTCGCAGGGTCCAAAAGCCGCAGGGCATGCCGCTGAAGGGCAATGCGGAAGGCCATCATGCCGATTTTCTGAGTAGCCCCTTCAGAAATCCGCTTGATGGCCTCGGCGACCTTCAGGCCATGGGCATCGGTATAAACCCGTTCCTCTTTAACGTACAAGTCCTCGGTGTTTTCCCGCACAATCACCATGTCGGTGGTCTTATCGGCAGGAAGAACACTCTTAACCGGCCGCACGTTGGCATAAAGACCGAGCTTCTTGCGGAGGGCAACAATCGGTGACGAGTAGCCCTCTACTTTCGTTGTTGGCGACGATACAGCGCCAAACAACGCACCATCACAGTCTTTCTTGAGCAACTGAACAGTTTCCTCGGGCAGAGCAGTGCCGGTCTTCTTGAAGTGGTCGAAACCCGCAGGAGCTTCAATAAACTGGAATGCCAGACCGTCTTCTTTGGGAAGGGCCTCAAGCACCGCCCGGCCGGCCGGAATAACTTCCCGGCCGATTCCGTCTCCGGGGATCAGGCCGATGCAAAGAGTCTTCAACTGGGTACTGTAGGAACGAGCCAGCGGTGACTTTAGTGTGGTTCGTAGCATGAGTCAGGTGAAAAAGTCATGCACTATCGGTATCTTAACACTCCAAGCTGTGGATTTTATAGAAAACACTGATATATCTCTAAAAGTAGTCCTTGCTTTCGGTATAAGCGAATAAACATTGGAAAAGTCGACACCCTATTGCTACCTAGGCCGGTACCGGCCAGTTGATTACCCCAGACTTTGGTCACGCTAGGTCACACCAGGTCAAGGGTTGATCTGGAAAATCGCTGGATCGTGGGGAGCTAGGGGGAGCTAGGGCAGTTGGGGCGAGGCGAGTTACCAGAGCAAAAAACAAGTCTAGAACCTTATTAATTGTTATGTATCTAAAATCTAGCTGCAGGTAAAAACCCGTGTCTACGAAGTGGTGCCCGGGATCGAGTCGGTAATGGCCACGATGTTGGACTCCGAAGTGTAGTTGGCCTGAGCAATAGCGCCCTGCAGGTTCTCCAGATCGTAAACAACGTAGGCAGACCGCAGGAACGAATCACCCAACAGGTTGATGTTGCTGGACTGAGTGTTAGAGAAAACAGTGAGGATATAAATGCCCGACGAGTAGACGAACAGGTCAGAGACCGGCACGGTGATATCGGTGGAGCCGAAAGTGTAGGTGACACCGTCGCCAGTGGGCTCGGTGAAAGTGATGTAGTAGCCGTCCAGGGACTGCAGGTTGTACTTGGTGGCAATGGCGTCCACAATCTCGCTGTCCAGGTAAGTGTAGGAGGTGCCCGAGTCAAGCACACCGTTGGAGGAGTAGCCCTCGACGGTGAAGTCGGCGTAGAAAGCGGTCGACGAAGTAAAGCTGAACAGCTGCAGGTTACCGCTGTACTTCGCAGTGTCCACACCGCCAAACAGAACCGAACCAGTCGACGCCGACGCCGAGTCCAGGTACAGCGAGTAGGCCACATGGCTAATGTAGCCCTGGTTCTTCAGGTTCACGGGGAAGTTGTCGTAGGCGGTGCTGGCCGACTCGTCGGAAACAAGGCCAATGCCAAAGATACCAACGGTGGCAGTCGAGACCGCCTGATGAGAAAGACCGAACTGCTGGTTCTTAACAGCAACCCCGCTCAGGTTCACAGTATCGGTGACCCAGTCACCGCTGGCAGAGCCCTTGACATAGGTGATCTTGAAGTTGCTGTTGAGGTAGTTGTAGGTGCTCGACGCAGACGAGTCGTAGAGATCACCCGAGGCACCGCTGTCGCTGGCATAAATCCACAGATCAGAAGAGCCGGTATCCAGCGACGCTTCTGAGGCCTGGCCAGGAGTACCCACCTCGAAAGAAGCAATGTACTCATAGACATTGTTCTGAAGCACCTCAGGAACAACACCCTTGTTAGAACCATTGGCCAAGCTAATGGTGCTAGAGTTAGTGAGGCGCTGGGTGATGGGGATGCGCAGATAACCAGGCGAATCCCGGGGTACAGGGGTGGCCACGATAGTAGTGGCGAAGGTCAGGCAGAGAAGAGCAGAAGAATATTTCATAGTGAAGATATCGAGGGTGATATGACTATTGCTACTAGTCTGGGCCCTTCTTATAGTTTTGCTGCAGCTCAGGGCACGTTCTCTGTGGAATGCATATGAGACTACCTGTGCATAATCAGGGCTAGGGCCACGGATCGTGCCGTACGATCGCGCCGTGCGATCAGCAGGCCTGCATTTCATAAAACCTGCCTGAATACTTAAACTAGGCCAGCAATTGAGTTATCTGGCTGTTTTCTTTGCCAAAGATTTTAAGAACGCTTCACTGATCATATCTCTGCTATGCATACAGATCCAGGAACCGTTGCTTTGTCAGAGCAACTGATCTGTACCCTTATATGGTGCATGAAACGCCCCCAAAACTGCTAATGATTTTTTGCGCCACCAAAACCTTGAAATATCTTAAGACGTATCGGTAAATTACTTTTTCTAGCTTTTATGCCTTATTTGGTTAGAACTAAACCATTTCATGTTTGCAAAAGCTCGCCCCAGTACCCGGTAAATACCCGGTTTCTGGGCAGGGGTGTCATGTATCTCACAAACCCACACCACTATTCAGGTCCCGGGTTAAAGCAATAGATCGTGATTAGCTCAGACTCAGCCCAAATATTTTTTAAGCTTCCGGCGCTTATCTGCTGCAAATATCTATTCATAGCCCAGCAAACTTTACTTCTACGAGCACGGAGCTAACCATCTCCCCCTGTGCGCACGGGCTATCTCCTGTACGGACTTAATATGGCTATGAGACCACAACCATTTGAGGTATTTGTTTATGTCATTATGCATTGCATGGACCCCAGGCCAATGCCGTGCTCTGCAAAGAGCAATGGACAGTCATTCAAAAAATAGCCTCAAAATTCGCCATTAGCACGTGCAGACGAACAACGTCATTTTCGCCAAGAGTGAGACCACTAGGGTCCCTAAATTTTATCAGGCTATTAGCCATAGACATAGCCTAAGTTAAAGTTGCCACTATCGCAAACGATGCTAGTAGTAGGCGCAGCAGGTATTATATTATGGGTTGCAAAGCAAAATATCGGGTTCAGCCAAAAACCTATATAATTTCACTACATATATTCTGTAATTTCAGATTACCATAAAAAATACTACCGCCCCGGCAATACTGGCAGCAATACCGATCTTAGGACTATCGGCCCGATTGGCCAGCGCTACGCCGGTCGGGTCCGTGCCGTTGGTAGGGTTCGGAACAGCGGCCACAGACGACGCACGAGAAGTGGAGGAAATCTGCGATGCAGATCTAGACAGAGACCCGGTCGAATTAGCCTTGCTAACAGCAGCAGCTGATACCGCTGCAATAGTTGTCCGTGTGCAAGGACAGTCCGAAACAGTTACAACCTCACCACTGGTCGCTGAATAGGTTCTGGTACCCTCAGTGAATGTGGTAGCACTCAGGCACGTGGTGCTGTAGACACTAACCGTCTGGACAACGGTTGTGTATTGTTCAGGGTCCGAAGTCGACGTTGAAGATGCCTTGGTCGAAGTTCTTCTATTAACCACATTCTCAGATACCGTAGTCGTAGGAGTACTAGATAGCGAAGAAGTAGTCTCTGAGACAATCGATTCAGCGCCAATAGACTCTGCAGTAGTCGTTGGCGAAGTCACAGCTTCAGTCGAAACTGTTGGGGCAGCCAAGCTAGTACTGGAAGTCGGCTCAGTAGTTCTCACAGAGACGCCAGTCACAAAGACCTGCGAAGAACTAGAGGTAGGCTCCGGGATGGTCACCGACGACGAAGTAGAAGTAGTGATATACGTCCGCGTGCAAGGACAATTGCTCACTGTCAATGTTGTTGAACCGGTCGCAGTATATGTCACAGTACCCTCAGTAAAGACAGTCGGTGTAGAGCATACAGTCACATAGCTGCTCACCACCGTCACCACTGTCGACAAAGAAGTCGACTCTGTCTCTTTGCTAGGAGATGCGGTGACAGTGCTTGTCGCAGGTTCACTAGCAGTAGTAACGGCTCTGTCGCTGTACCAAGTTGTTCCAGTTAAAGTCCGGGTGCAGGGGCAGTTTGACACCGTTAAAATAGTAGGACCAGACGCAGTATAAGTCTGAGAGCCTTCAACAATGGTAGTCGACTCCGACACAGAGGTAGTGTAACTGTTCACCACTGTGGTCAGTGGTACTTCGGAGTAGGAACTGGCCCTAGCAGTCGAAGCTGCCTGCTTTGAGGTGCTTGTGGCTTGAGTAGTTGAACTACTGGGGATGCTGATCACCTTAGGCTCTGTGGAAGTACTGGCAGGCTCCTTCGTTGTGGAAGAAGTAGAGACTACCTCACTTGCCAGCGAGGTCTTTGCCGCAGAGCTTTGAACGGTTGATGAAACAGTGCGAGTGCAGGGGCAGTTCGTGACCGTTATAGTCGTGTGACCGGTAGCCGTATACGTTACCGTACCTTCAACAAACGTTGTAGACTCGCATACTGTCGTATAGTGACTGACCACTGTCGTCGAGAGAACAATCGAGCTGGTTGTCGAACTAGACACTTCACTGGACGACCGAGTGCTGCTGCTGCTAGTACTCTCCACAGTGGCAGTGTTAGCAGCAGAGCTAGTTGTCGAGGTAGACACTTCACTGGCAGCCCGTGCACTGGTTGTCTCGGTGTTTGCAGCTGTGGTACTGGTAGTTCCCACCTTGGCAGTGCTAGCAGTAGAGCTAGTTGTCGAAGTAGACACGACTTCACTGGCAGCTGGAGTACTCGTACTTCTGCTGCTTGTAGCTGTGCTGCTAGTAGTCGCCTCAATGGTAGTCTTAGCAGGCTCTTTTGAGGCAACAGAGCTAGACGCAGCTGCAGATGAGGTCTCTGGTTCTACAGCAGATTGAACAGTTGCTGAAACAGTACGAGTGCATGGACAGTTAGACACCGTTATAGTCGTGTGTCCGGTAGCCGTGTACGTCACAGTGCCTTCAACAAACGTTGTAGACTCGCAAACTGTCGTATAGTCACTGACTACTGTCGTGGTGAGAGAACTGGTACTACTTGTCGAAGTAGATACAGCCGAAACAGATGCAACTTCACTTGTAGACTGAGTGCTGGTGCTTGTCTCGCTGCTTGCAGCTGTGGTGCTAGTAGACCCCACAGTGGTACTGGTAGGCTCCTTCGTAGCGGAAGAAGTAGAGGTAGAGGCTACCTCGCTTGCAACCGAGGTCTTTACGACTGCCGAAGTTTGAACAGTTGAAACAGTGCGAGTGCAAGGGCAGTTTGTGACCGTTATAGTCGTGTGACCGGTAGCAGTATATGTCACAGTACCTTCAACAAAAGTCGTAGACTCACAGACCGTCGTATAGTCACTAACTACCGTCGTAGTGAGAACAGTAGTACTGCTTGTCGAAGTAGACACGGCTTCACTTGTAGACTGAGTGCTGGTACCTATAGTGGTGCTGGTAGGTTCCTTCGTGGCAGAAGAAGTGGCGGTAGAGCTTACCACAGTCGATGAAGTCTTGGGTTCCGCAGAAGTTTGAACAGTTGAGACAGTGCGAGTGCAGGGGCAGTTGGTGACGGTTATAGTAGTGTGGCCGGTAGCGGTATACGTCACTGTACCTTCAACAAACGTTGTAGACTCGCATACTGTCGTATAGTCACTGACTACTGTAGTAGTGATAACAGTCGAGCTGCTTGGCAAAGCAGACACAGCTTCACTAGTAGTCTGAGTGCTGGAACTTGTCTGCATAGAAGACGTAGCAACAGAGCTCGTAGCGGATTCCACGGCCGAAGACGTGGTCGAGGACGCAAGGTCTAACTTTTCCCCAGAAATCAAGGCTGAGGTAGTGCTGTGACTCGCCGAAGCAACAGAGGATACAGAACTAGAAGGCACACTCTCCGTGCTACTTGACGCAGTGGACAGGGATCCACGTGCACTCGAACCAGATTTGACGGAGGAGACCACAGAGGAACCATCAGAAGAGACAGTCGACCGGGCACTTGACGAAGGCTGGGAGGTGATAATGCTCTTGACCGAAGTTCGGGTGCAGGGGCAGTTCGTCACAGTGATTGTCGTGTGCCCAGTGGCTGTGTATGTTTCTGTTCCTTCCACAAATGTCACTGGAGTGCTGCAAACAGTAGTGTATTCGGAAACAACCGTGACGTATGTGGTAGTGGTTTCCTGCTGGCTAGAAGTTGAAGCCACAGAAGACGAGCTCAGACCAGAAGAACCTGAAGATCTCACACTGGTTTGAGCTGAGGATCCCCGGCTAGGGGAATATGAAGGCCGCAATTTGATAGACGAGTAGACAGAGCTTTGGCTGGTAGGCTTGGAGGCCACACCCGAAGTAGCAGAGGTAGTAGCAGAGGTAGCAGAGTTTGAAGCAGAGTTTGAAGCAGAGCTTGAAGCAGAGGATTTTCCAGATGAAACAGTAGAGGCAGCAGTAGTAGCCGCAACAGAAGTGTCCTTAGAGGTGGATGAAGCTTGGACAGATTTATGAGTCGACTGCGAAGCAGATGAGGTCGCAGGAGTGGAGGCAACCAAGCTAGCCGACGAAGAGGTGGCAGAAGGCTCAGTAGAAAGCGTCCAACTTTCAGCAGAGACAGCCTTCGAAATAGTACAAGGGCAGTTAGTGACAGTAACAGTAGTGTGGCCAGTAGCAGTGTAGGTCACCGTGCCGACCGTGAATGTTGTAGATTCGCAGACGGTGGTGAAGTCATCCACCACAGTAGTTACAGTCGTTGCAGCCAGAGATTTGCTTTGCCCCACTGAGCTAGACGAGGAGGCAGCTAAGGATGAAACTCGGCTCGTGGTCTTGGAGGCACTCACCGTACTAGCAGGAGCGACCGAGGACGAGTTGGTAAAGGTGTAAATCGGTACATCGGACCAGATAGCTGCTGAGACGAGGGGCAGTAAGATAACGTGAAAGAAACCGAAAAGCATCATGCGCAGACAAGGTGGTGGGGGGTCGTTCTTATAATAAAATGGGTGGGTCCATATGCATGCGCGCCCCTGCATAACCATGCATGGATTAGCGGCGGGTTCAAAAGAGGGTCACCCCAGGATATCATCTGACAGGATTCCGCAAGGGTCAATACGGTACTATATATTTATTTAAGGGCATTTACAGCTTGAAAATAGCCAGTTTTGTATTTTTTGCTCATTTTACGCTCCTTGTTTGAACTGCGGCCCTTACCCTGTGCGGGTCCATCCACAGCCACTGAGATGAGACCCACCCAGTTCAGCCCGCTGCGTAACGCAGCCATTTCTTGGAGGACGCACTTTCTTAAGTTCACAATATTAAACAAAGTTTCTTAGTTACTATAAAAATACATTCTAATAGATATGCTTTATGCCTCCGGGAACACATTCTCAGTAAACTCGCCAATGACGTTTCCTCTGGGCCAGTACTCGCAGATCAAATAAGGCGAACCATCAGCGCAGTCCTGTTGGGCACAGCCGACAGCAGTGGTAGCCTTCCACACCATCTGGGTGAAGTGGCCAGTGCTGTCACTGTAGTCACCAGCAGTATAATTATAGTCGACGTTCTCATCGTACCAAGCCTCCATTCCGGCAAGGGCAGTGTCGTAGCCCAGAGCCAGGTTTTCACCGTAAGGACCATTCGAATGCGCGAATGTACAGGTTGAAATGACACTATCCAAGTAAGTGGTGGCGTAGTCGGCCAGGGTCTGGTTCCATACGACATCACCAACCTGGTGCAACTCACGCACGTAGTTGTGGTAGCTCACCACCGTGTTCTCGAAGTCAGAATCAGTAGAGCTAGCGGTGGCAGTACTCGAGGTGGTAGTGCTGGAAACCTCAGTGCTGCTGGTAGTAGTAGAAGCAGTAGTGGTTTCACTGTCGCTAGTAGTAGCAGGGTCAGTAGAGACATCAGAAGTGGTGGTGATGGGGGTGCTAGAGCTGGAGCTGGAGCTGGCGGTGCTGGTCAGGACGGGGCTGGGTCTGGGGCTGGAGCTCGAGCTCGAGCTAGAGCTGCTAGTAGTACTAGAGCTGGAGCTGGAGCTGGAGCTAGAGCTGGGAACCTGGCTGGAGCTAGAGCTGCTGGAGCTAGAGCTGGAGCTAGGAACCTGGCTAGAGCTAGTGGTCGAAGAGCTGGTCAGAGGTGCGGAGCTCGAGTCAGAAGTGGACAGTTCAACAGCGGCAATCTGAGCCTCATGAGTGCTCGAAGTGGACTTGCTGGAGGTGGAGACAGCGCTGGTAGTGTTGACAGCAATGGTGGTGGTGTTGTACACCAAGGAGCTCGACACCGAAGAGGTCAAAGCACTAGTGGCCTGGCTCGCATGCAGGGAACTAATAGCAGTAGACGAATTCAGTTTAGCGCTGGAGCTGGCTACGACCGGCAGGGTGGATGCGCCGGCCTTGCTAGAGCTCAAAGAAGACGCGCTGGCAGAGGCAGGGCTAGAGGATGTTGCCACTGCAGCGCGAGTTCCATTAGCGCTCGACCAGTGCGACGAGGTCACGGAAGTCGAATTCAGGGTCCAGTGAACGCTAGCAGCAGAGCTGGTGGATGAGCCTGCAGCTTTCTTAGTCGATACGCTGCTGGATCCTTTAGTAGTCGAGGTCGAATGCGCAGCCTGCTGGGTGGAGTGCTCAGTAGATTGTGCGGTAGAGTGCTCAGTAGATTGAGAGGTAGAGTGCTCAGTAGACTTCGCGGTAGAGTGCTGAGTAGACTGCACGGTAGCGGGCTCAGTGGATTGAGCGGCAGCGTGCTGAGTAGACTGAGCAGTCGAGTGCTCGGTGGAGTGCTCGGAAGAATGCACCTGCGAGGCAGACGATTTCGTGGCTTCCGCGACAGAGGTCTCAGCAGAAGGACTAAGAGTGACGTGGAAGGTAGAAGTGTAGCACGAAGTGCTGGCACCGATCACAGTGGTGTAAGTGGAGAGGTAGGTTTTGGTGACACAAACGTTGCAATGGGTGGAACTGGAGGATTCCTGGACCGATTTCGGAGCGTCACTGTGGCTAACTACCGATGCGGCTGCCTTAGTGTTTGCAACAGTGGTCACAGGCTTGTTAGTGGCAGTAGAATGGCTAACAACGGCCGCCTGAGTTGAATGCGACGACGGGTTCGCCTGCTGCTGAACCTTAGAAGTCGAGGAAGAGCTGTGGGCCAGCGCTACCGGGGTGGTAGAAGAATGCTGCTCGGCCGCACAGACACTGTCGTAAATGGTCACAGTTACGATTTCTGCCTGAGACAGCGGAACAAGGCCCAAAGCGATAATGGAAAGAAAGAAAGTCTTCATGGAACGAGTGACTAGAAGATTAAGGAAAGAAAGCCGTTGGCAAAAGAGGGCGACACAATCGTTTGAGTAGTGATAATCAAGCCGTTACCAAATATATACTCTAACAGAGATGGCGGGTTTAAACTTGCATAACCTCGATCCTCGGGTAACGTCCTTACCCAGCGCGCATATCACTGATCCTAGCGGCCAGGACAGTAGGAACGGCAAACTCGGACAACAGAGGGGTCTGGAGGATATTGATCAGTTGACTTTAAAAACGGTTCGAGGGTATAACTATATTTTTGAGTGAATTAATTGGAGATCACCAGATTAATGTCTGTGCTCAGAACCTGCAGGTGGCTGTGCGCCGGTTACTACCCTAACCCACACCAGCCGCCTCTAACCTAATTCGGAACAATGACCACCCACCTGCATACCGTTTTGAGAACAAGGCAGGGGCCAACCGGTTAACCGTTGATGATTATATATGGTTTCGATTTTATAAGACACTTGGGTTTGCTTGAGGTTTCTTGAGTTTGCATAAATTTGCAGCGAATTGCAAGCTAGTTAAGTATCATAATTGCGTTAGCTATAGGTATGCTTGTTTGACTGGTTCATTAGTGCAGGATTTGAACTGCCTATAAAGATCATTCAAAAATCATTCAAAGAACGTTAGGCTTATTGTTTCAGAAAACAGAAATACTGCCAGAAATTCCTAGGCAGCAACTGTTTCTGAGAAATATCAGCTGGCTAGGAAACAGCTGGCTAGGAAACAGATGGCTAGAAACCGTTCTGGATCACCTGAATCAGCTAACCGAATCAACTCAGGAATAGATACTAAAGAATAAAGTCATCGTCAATAATAGTACAAGTTAGGAATTCAAGCAAGTGAAGTAGGAGTATGCGGACTACTTCAATCCCTTCCAGAAAGATTCAGGCAGCTTGGAGAGTTCAGTGTAACCGCCAATAAACTTGCCGTTACTGAACACAAACGGAACTGTCCGCTGGCCGGTAGCGTCCTGGAGATTCTTTTGGATTTCGTTGCCGTTCTTGACGACGTCGATTTTGACCACCTCTGCAGGCACATGATGCTTTTCGGCAAGCTTGATGGCATTAATGCAGAAAGGGCAGGTAGTCTTGACGGCGAAAAACAGCGACTTGTGGACAAGCGGTTCCAATTGAGCAAGAAGGGCCATAGTTGTTTAGAGGACTAAGGTGACAAAATGCAATTTCGGCAACGGCACAAATATAGTGGGGGTATGACTCTGGATGTGTCAGCGAGTTCCCCAGATAAGGAGCCTAGTCATCCAATAGGTCATCCAGTCATCCAGTCATCCGGCCAGTCATCCAGTCATCCGTCCAGTCATCCGTCGGCCAGGGTAAGGACCAACTCTACGATTAGGTTTGGGACCGCCAAATCCCAATGCTGCCAAGGTGGGGACTAGGCCCAACCCCCCCCGGTCGTCAACTCATCGCTTTTCGTCAGCGAGGGTGTCTTGATTTACCATGGGTCTGTTAAGCGGCAACAAGCCGTATACAGCAATTAGCTCGTCAATTGAGCGTATGACCGCCCACAACGGCAGTGACAATGATTCGGCCGACCTGCTGGAGCTCATCGAGCTTATCCAGATCCGGCCGCAGCCGGGAACCGCCGAGGCGGGCCGAGCGTTGCGCAAACGGCTCAAGCACGGCAATACTCAGCAACAGGCCCGGGCTTTGATGTTGGTGGAGATGATTGTCGATAATGGCGGGAAAAACATGGGCCCCATGGTTGCCGATACCGGTTTAGGCGACTATATTCAGACCTTGAGTCGGTCCGGTGAAAAACGCATCCAAAAAAGAGCCCAGCGGCTGCTGATGACCTGGAAAGATCGCGACCGGACATTGTCGCAATATTCGCCGGCTCCTAACTCCAATGGCGACGGCAGTGGAGGAGGCAGTGGAGGCAGAAGACACTCAAGAGGTCGCAGTCATGATCGTAGCTATGATCGCAGCCATGATAACTTTTACGACCGGGACCCTCATTATGATGAGCACCCTGGCGAGTTCAATTCGCGGACCCGGTCGCCCAGCCGGTCGCCGTCGCCGATCAATTTGCGAGGAAAGTCGTTAACTGCCACGGTTTCGCTGGCCCATTCGGTGGCTACTCGTCTTACCAACGCCTTGATTCTCAAAGACGGGAATGTGCGAGCGTCCAGAGAAGCCCGCGGCTACTATAAACAGGCTAAAGAAGTAAGGCACCGGGTGATCCAGCTGGTTACCGAGGATAGTCCGGAAGTGGCCGAGTACTTGGAGCAGCTTCTGAGAGCAAACGAGGAGCTCGTGGCGGCTTGTCAATCGTTTGACGACGCTTTAGCCGGCCGACGGTCCGGTGTGCGTGATGAAGATGACGATCTCGACGACGATCCGTCAGTACGGCCGTTGAGACGGGCGCCTGACCGCCGTAGCCGCGACCATAGCCGTGATCGCCAGCCGTCTAGAGAGACGACACCTCCGCCGATGCCTTCGCGACCGCGGGCTTCGTCTCGGCCGTCGGTGCCGGCGTCTCCGTCGCGCACAAAGGACGATGAATCGGACGATGAGGATCCGTTTGCCGATTCCCACGAAACTACAAAGGCTCCTCTCCATACCCCGATTTGGTAGACGCAGAGTAGACATGTTACTATAGTCGTATACGCCGTACATGCTAATTATCATGTTTTTGTATTTACGCTATTCGCTATAATTATCATGTTTTGTATTTACGCTACTCGCTATAATTATACTGCTCAATTCCTTTAAGAGCATCCCGGACCTGGAAAGCCATCTCGGTTAACGACCCCCACCCTTCATGGCTGTTGGCTACCGTGAGAAGCCGCATCTTTCCTAGGCCGATAACACATAGTTTTTTATCACTTAAGGTCAATCCTACCCATTCCTTATCGGTGATATCGACGTGGGCAGCTAGCAGGCCTAGAACCTTGGTTTCCACCTTTAGCGGGGTAGGAAACTCGCCGTCTTCAGGCAATGTGTTGTTGTGCTCGCTTTGTAAAACCGTTCCTTGACAGGATAGCAATACTACTGCCAAGATATTTGGGTCCAATCCAAGTGGCTGGGCCAGAACCTTGGATATTGCTTGGCCGCACAAGATCATGCCCAATTTACTATCTGTATGACTGGATGACTGTATGACGTAAGATAGGGGGGGACTAGGGTCCCAGGGAAGAGACTAAGGAGGTGCTAGGGTGCTAGGGTGCTAGGGTCCCAGCCAGCCAGCCCCACAAAGTCACTCAGATCCAGGGTTATTCAGTCAGTCCATGCAGCAACTAGCCCGCATCCAACGACATCTGTCCACATCGTCGATACTGAATAATACCATGACTTCCACAGCGACTTCTACTGCCTCTAAATTGAACCATACAATGCTGCGGATCGCCGATCCTAAACGGTCGCTGGCCTTTTACGAAAAGTATTTCGGCATGTCCCTTTTGACGGAACTCAAAGTGCCGGAACTGGGTTTCACAAACTACTACCTGGCTTTCAATAGCCAGGGCTCTTTGAACCAGGGAAAGCCTTGGTATTTGCGAGAAGGCGTGCTGGAACTGTGTCATAACCATGACGCTACTCCCGAGACCTTTCAGGCCAATAACGGCAATATTGCTCCTAACCGAGGGTTTGGCCATATCTGCTTTTCGGTAGCCGATCTCGAGGGTACTTGCAGCCAATTAGAGGCGGACGGCGTGAAGTTCCAGAAGAAACTGGCCGATGGCCGCCAAAAGAACCTGGCATTCGTGCTTGATCCCGATGGATACTGGATCGAACTTATCGCCAATACCGGCGTGGCTACTCGGTTCAACCATACGATGCTGCGGGTTAAAGACAAGGATATTTCGCTTGACTTTTACACCAAAGTTCTGGGGATGCATGTGATTTCCGAAAGTAACCATCCGGCGGCCCAGTTTACTCTGTACTTTCTTTCGTTTGATCATGACCAGGTGGACCGGGCCGACCGCGAGGGGATTTTAGAATTAACTTGGAACTGGGGGACCGAGAAAGAAGCTGATTTCCACTACCATAACGGCAACGATAAGCCTCAAGGCTTTGGTCACTTGGGGGTTACCGTTGATAATGTTGACGAGGCCATTGAGCATTTCGAGAAGGCCGGCGTGACTATCCAGAAGCGTCGCACCGATGGAAAGCTCAAGTTCATTGGCTTCATCAAGGACCCCGATGGATACTCGATCGAGATTCTTCCTCGGGCCGACTTTCCCAAAGACATTTTCGCTTCTTAGGCCTCTATAGAACTTATTGTAGTATGGATATAATCTAGGATGATGTAGGAATATGAGATAGGTTATTGTTACTCCTTGTTGAATTTCAAGGAAATACTGTTCACGCAATGCCGCTCGTTAGTGGGATTGTCAAAACCTTCGTTGTAAAACACATGCCCCAAATGTCCATCGCATTTCGCACAGGTCATTTCCGTGCGAACAGTGCCGAGCGATGTGTCTTTATGCAAATTGATGGCGCCCGGAATAGCCTCGAAGAAAGCCGGCCAGCCACAGCCCGAGTCGAACTTGGCGGTCGACCGGTACAAAGGGTTCCCACAGGCAGCACAATTGTATACTCCCTTCTGATTGAATTTATTGTAGACGCCAGTTCCGGGCCGCTCGGTTGCTTTACCCCGCAACACCTGGAATTGAGCCGGGCTCAAAATCGCCTTCCATTCGGCCGCCGACTTGGTAATCTTTGACATGGTGAAAAATTCCGGGCCGGCCCGGACCTTGAAAAATGCCGACGAACTGGCCTGGCGAAGAGTCGATGAGGACTTGGGGGATATCGGCGGCACCGATGATGGTTTTTTTTACGGCTTGGAGGAAATCGATGGCGTGGGGGTAGAAGTTACTGATGGATCCTTAAATTTTTTGGTTACTGAAAAACCCGACCAGCCTAAACCGGTTAAACCGAAACCTCAACCGAAAAAAGAGCCCGAACAGGAAATAACTACTGAAAAACTTCGAGAAGCTTCAAAGGCTGAAACGTTGGCCGATCTCGATAGCGATACTGAGGTCGACTACTCGGTACTGGCCAGTCTTAAGACCGAGAAGCAACTAAATCGTCTAGGCAATTGGCCAGCCTTGGATCCGGCTCTTTTAAGCGCTCTTGAGCAACTGAAATTTACCCAGGCTACCAGCATTCAACTGGAAACTATCCCTCCGGCCTTGCAAGGCCAGGATATTATTGGCAAAGCAGCTACGGGAAGTGGTAAGACTATGGCCTATGGCCTGCCGATTCTCCATGAATTCTTACAATCCCCGAATAGTCTCAAAGCGATCATTATTGCCCCCACCCGCGAGCTTGCCCACCAGATCAGAGACCATTTGAACGCTATCGTGAAACTCAGTTACCAGGGGAAGACGTCGGGGGTAGTGGCTGTGACCGGTGGTTTATCTATTCAAAAGCAGCTCCGGTTGCTGGAGAATAACCCGGTGGCTTTAGTGGGTACCCCCGGCCGTCTTTACGAGGTGCTGGGCCAGATGTCTAGCAAACAGATCAAGCCCTATCATGAGGTGCCTACTCTAGTGCTTGATGAAGCCGATCGACTAGTGCAAAGTAATTCGTTTGAAGAGCTCGACCAGATTTTGGATACGCTAGGTCGCGGGGCTGCCGCTAATCGCCAGACGCTGGTGTTTAGTGCTACTTTCGAGCCCGAGTTATGGGGCCATCTCGCCAAGGGCAAGAAACGGTCGAATACCACCGATATCCGGCAGCTGCTGCAAGCTAAACTGGATATGAAGAAGAATGCGTTGTTTGTGGATGTTGATCCAAAGCAGGCCGTTGCTTCAAATATCTTCCAGGGCATGATTGAATGCCCCGCCCAGGAAAAGGATTTGTATCTCTATTACTTTCTCCTGCTTTACCCGGGCAAAACCATCGTGTTTGTTAATAGCATTTATGCGGTGAAACGGCTAACGCCGCTGCTTCGTGAACTTGGCGTGCACAGTTTTGGCGTTCATAGTGATATGATTCAAAAGCAGCGGTTAAGATCGCTCGAGCGGTTTAAAGCCGACGCGAATGGCGTGCTTATTGCTACCGATGTGGCGGCACGTGGTCTGGATGTGCCCTTGGTCGATCATGTTGTTCATTACCATCTGCCGCGGACAGGTGATATGTATATCCACCGGTCGGGCCGCACCGCCCGGGCCGGAGCCGAAGGTGTTTCGGTTGTCTTATGCTCCGCAGACGAGGTCCTAGCCTTGAACAAGCTGCGCAAACTGATCAGCTCTAATCTGAAAGACCTGGATGTCGATTACGACGTGCTTGAGCAGCTCCGGCAGCGGGTGTCGCTAGCCAAGCAAATTGCCGACGCCAATTCCGATGGTGCGCATAGAGGCAAGAAGGAATCATGGCTAGAACAAGCGGCTAAAGACCTCGATATCGACTTGAGCGATGACGAGCTCGACAAGCTCTCGGAAAAGTCGACCAAAAAGCCGGCTGTCGATACCCGTGGTCTTCGGGCCGAGCTGCAAGACCTTCTCTCGCGCCGAGTAGCTCCTGCCCGCCGTTATCTTACTTCGGGGCTAATCAACATGGCCCAAGTCATGCTCAACCAGCCTGATGCGGTTGTTCCTGGAAAGGAAATGGTCAGTGCTTTGGACCAGTTGCGGACCAAGAACAACACAGAACCTAAGGCTAAAGCTACAGAGCCTAAAGATAAAGCTACCGAACCTAAGGATAAAAAGCGCAAAGCCGTTTCCGAAACCGATTCCAAGTCCAGAAACCCTAAAAAGGCCAAGCAGGCCAAGAACACGGAGACGAGCAAGAACTTGGACAAGAACTCGGAGCCCAATAAGCCTGGCAAGGCCAAGACTAATGAAAAGAAGGCCAATGAAAAGAAGGCCAATAAAAAGAAGGCTAAGGCCAAGACTGAGAAAACTAAAGAACGGGTCGTACGAAAGCCAAAAGGCAAGACGTTTAGCCTAGCAAGTGTTCAGCCCTTGCTGGAAGGCGAACCGGACCAATTGGGCCTACAGTAAGTACAAACACATGAGAGCAAGTTACTCTATATAATATTCATTGCATTTTGGTTTAGTGACCGTTACCCTGCGGCTTCTAATCACTATCATAGAACTCATCCTCACTCTCGTCCACCAGCTGCTCAAAGTTAACCGTGTACCGCAGCAAGGCACCAATGCCACCGAAGCCCTTGACAAACTGGGCGCCCTCCGCCGAGCGGTCGGTCACAAACTCGAGGTGGGCGCCGAAGCTCTGGTAGTTCTCGGCCAGCCACTCGATCAAGGGTTGCTCTTCCACAACCTCCAGATCGGAGCCGTCCTTGGCAATCAGGTAGTCCTTGTTGGGGGCGTCTTTTTCGGCAAACGCCAACGATTCGTTGCCCTCGCTGTCCTTCAAAGTATACCGGATGAGCTCGAGGTTTTCATAAACAATGACGGTCTCGCAGGCGCCCAGCTCCAGGGCCTTGAGGGTCTCCACGTAGCCGTAGCAGAAGCGGCCCGAGTCCTTGGAGATTTCGTCGAAGTAGTTGTTGAGCAGCTTCTTTTCCTGCACAAACTTGACATTAGAAAGCGTTTCCGAGGCCAGCTCAATGGCCTGGTTGAACCCATTTTCTCCACCATAAGAAACGTCGACGATCTTCACAATCTTCGCCGACAGCCGCGGGTCAAACATGTCGCTGGTCGACAGCTCGTTTTTGAAATCGGCCGAACCGGCCAGCACCAACCCAGCGACATTGATCTTGTCGTTGCTAATAAAGTTCTGCACGGCCACTTCGGCCACTTTGCGAACATAATTGTGCCGTTTTTCGTCTCGCAACCGCGAGAAACGAAGCGCAGACTGACCACCTCGGCCGTGCTTTTTGGGCAGATCAACCGTGAACTTGTGGAGTACATCCCGGGTGTTTCCGGACAACGTACCGAACAGGGCACCATTACCGTCCATGACAATGAACCCAAACTTGTCGTCGCTCTCCAAAAGCTCGGAAAGAGCTTCGGTATGGAACCGCGAGTCGCACATATACAGCGAGGTATTGATGGGCTTAAAGGGCTCGAAATCAATCGTGAGTTTGCGGATCTTCCCGTCGGCAGTCGTGGCCTCACCACAGTAGATCACCAGGCCGTTGGTAGGCACTCGGGTGTATTGTTTAAGCCGCTGCTGCGTAGAGGTAATAGCCGACAACACACTTAAGCGATTAACCCGGGATTTGATGTTCGACGCAGTGCCCAGCTCGTCGGTCAACATTTTGTTGGTCAAAGACACCTGGGTCCTAGGCGGCATGATCAAAGAGATCATGGAAGTTCCGTTACCTCTGGCGACCTCGAGGTTTTTGATCAGCTTCTTGACCTTCCAAATCTCAATGTTCTTATCAGCCTGAGTATCGGACATGATTTTTGAAAAGTTTGATGACTGTTGCTTGGAGCCCTGCTTGGAGCCCTGGCTTTTGAAAAATTCGAATTGAAGGGGGGTACTAGGGAAGACGGGCGTTGGCTTACGCAACCAGGATCCCCGCGACTGAAAGGGGGGACCCTGAATTTGGTAAGCCAGTTGACAATTTCACTATGTCGTACCTGGACAAGGTCAAGGCCGCGTCGGCCGAAAAAATGCTAGCCACATTTCCCGACCTTGAGCCTCTGGACAGTCGTACGTCCAGCGCATCAAGCAATACTACCAATACCTCTAAGGAAGACCACAAACTGTTCGCTGGCCACGACGTGGAACAGATCAGGCTTATGAACGAAGCGTGCATTTGCGTGGACTACACGGATCTTCCGTTTGCGGCCGGGTCGAAAAAAACATTACATCTTAATACCAGTATTATGAAGGGGTTGCTGCACCGGGCGTTTTCGGTGTTTCTGTTCAACCAAAAAGGCGAGCTTCTTCTCCAACAACGGGCCTCGGAAAAGATCACCTTCCCGGACTTATGGACAAATACCTGCTGCTCACATCCTCTAGCAGTGACTTCGGAGATGGGCAGCGACTTGGAAAGTGCCGTGGAGGGCGTAAAGCAGGCGGCCGTGCGCAAGTTAGACCATGAACTTGGCATTAAAGCCCATTTTGTGCCCTACGACAGTTTCCAGTTCCTGACCAGAATCCATTATATGGCCCCCAGTTCCGAGGATTGGGGCGAGCACGAAATTGACTATATTTTGTTCTGCAAGGCCGACCCGGAAGTGATTCCGTCGCCGAACGAAGTGCGGGACTGGAAATGGGTCTCCAAGGACAAGCTTAGAGCGCTTTTCAATGACCCGGATACTCATTTCACGCCTTGGTTCAAGCTTATTTGTGAACACTATCTGTTTGAGTGGTGGGATGCGGTGCCGGAGCCCAATAGCGATATCCATCGCATGTTCTAACCAACCTAACCGACCTAACCGACCTAACCTCACCTAAAACTGTACATTAACTTACTATATGTGTTCTATAGCCATTTCCTAGGGGATAAGCAACCTTCGGGGATAAGCAACTTCGGGGCTAAGCAACCTTATTTCTACTTTCGCTTTGACTTTTTCGCTTTCTTCGCTTTTTTCGTCGGCGGCTCGGCGGCAGTTTCCTGTTTAAGCTGCTGCCACAGCTTCTCGTGATCAACCTCTTCCTGGCCAAACGTCTCGCGGCGCCATTCGCGAAGCCGTCGTTTCTTGGCGTACCGTTTCTTGTCTTTAATGGCTTTCTCGGGCTCCCGGAACGATGCCAAGTGTTTCAGACTGACGTACTGGCTAAGGGCCTTGTCGTCGGCCAGCAGAATGTCGCGGGCACTAAGGCCGAACGATTCAGGCTCAACTTCAACGTACCGGAACGTTTCGCTCGGTCGATATGTCTCATCAAGTAGAAGGTCAGTATTAGCATCCACGATCTCTTCTGCTTTTCGCTTAAGGTCTTTTTTGCTCATATTCTTTAGTGCCAGTGCGCTCGCCTCGGATGCAGCTGCAGTTTCAGTCTCGGCCTCTCCGGTCTCGGTTTCTGCGGTTTCGGCCTCTACGGTTCCGGTTTCGGTTTCGATCTCCGCGGTCTCCGTCTCGGCCTGAGGTTTGTCGTTCCAAGAATCCTCCTTGCTATAAAACTCATCGTCAAACAGCTTCTGCATCCGCTTGTCCCATTCGGTATCATCCCATTCCCCCTCAAGGTCTTCAGGCGTGAACTTTGCCGATATCTCGTCGTCGCCAAGGATACTAGAAATCTTCTCCAGCTTTTTCGAGACCTCGGAGATCTTGGTTTTGCGGAGCTGGGCCAGATCGAACTTGCGCTGGTTCTCTTCCTTTTCCCGCAGCTCGCGCTTGCGATCGCGCTGCCGGCGCCGCGACCCGTCTTCCTTGCGGCGAACAGTGTTCTGGTCGCGGGCATAGCTCACGATATCGGCCGAGGATGGGTCCTCGAACCGGAAATTATACCCGCTCTCGAACTTCTCGGCCAGATCGTCGAACTCGTCGCTATCCTCGTCGACAATTTCCTGGTAGGTAGGCACTTTCTTGGACCCGGTCTTGTCGACATCTTTGGGCATCCAGCCTTTGTTGTTGATAAACGCATTGAGGAACCCATCGGCGTCTTGCTCAGGGTCGGGCAACTCAATAGCGTCAATAGGCCGTTCCTGAGTGCGTTTGGTCAAGAAGTCTTCTTCAGAACCGTCGTCAGCCTCGCCCATCTGTAAATCAATCTCCTGTAAAAGCTCGGCCTTTTGGCGGCTCTGCTGCTCATTATAAGTTTCAGGAGCATCCTCAGCATCTTGATTGCCTGATAAAAGATTCTCACGGTGATAGTCTTTAAGATACATGGGTTTCTCCTTCCTAGAAGTTTCAATAGATTCCGACCCGATCTCAGGATAGAAGTTCACCGACTTGTCTTTGAGTTTATCGGGATTATTCCGAATAGCATCCAGCACAGTTTCAATGCCTTTTTCAATATCTTCAGTGACCAGGTCGCCCATATCGTCTTCATCCTCTGATTCCGAGTCTTCCGAGTCATAGTCTACCTGCGCTTGTTTAGGAACAGAGTCATGGTCTGCTTTTTTAGACTTTTTATCCCCTAAGTCCTTTAAAGACTCCTTGCTACGCTTCTTTTTTTCCTTGTCGGTAGAAGCCATAAAAAATATTACAGAAGCAGCCGGCCTAATCTGGTAATCAATGAGCAGCTTCGCGGTCGGCCTGTTGGTAGGCCAAATGAGCGTGCTAATCGTGATTGCTTTATTGATCCGGTTCTTTATTTTCGCTGATTCGCCCGGAATTAAAGGCCTGCCCAACGCCGAAAGCAATACGAAAGTCGCTCCCGAGGGCCCCCAGCCCCTAGACTCTATTCTGGAACAGACCTACTATGATGTGGATAACCACCAAGCAGAGACTATGGACTGGGTTACTGTGCTTTTAGCGTTAGTGATTAGTTCTATGCGCGAGCAGGCGGTGGCCAATGACCACTTGCTGAAGCTGCTAAACTCTATTCTGCATAGCGACAAAGTGCCGTCGTTTATCGACACAATTAAGGTCACTGAGCTGAATTTAGGGTCCGACTACCCTCTTCTTAACAACTGCCGGGTTTATCGCACTGCTAATAACGAGTTTTCTAATGGGTTAGAGGCCCAATTCGATATTGACTTGAAGGATACGATTACCCTGGGTATTGAGACTCGGCTGCTGCTTAATTACCCGAAAAGCATGTTGGCGTACTTACCGGTTGAGGCGTCGATTTCCTTAGTGAATTTCAGCGGGCGGGCGTCGGTGTCGCTGGTCACCGACGCCGCCGGCCAGAATTATATCACCCTTTCGTTTGCCCCGAACTTCAGCATGGAGTTCCGCATGCACAGTCTTGTCGGCGCGCGCTCGAAGCTCCAGGATATCCCTAAACTCGGCCAGCTGGTGGAAAGTACTCTGCGCAAACGGTTTGCCGATAAATGCGTGCAGCCCAATTATCAGAAAATCCGGCTTCCTTTATGGGGAGACTTGAGCGGCCTCAATTCGAAGGAGGCTACGCCGGCCACTACTGCTACTGCTGCTACTAATACTACTAGCAATGGAATAAGTGTTACAGAGTCTAGTACGCCTTTACCAAAAGCCAATGGAACAGTGTCTACCGGGGTAGTGGCTAGCGTGACTTCTAGTGCAGATGTTTATGGCCCTGCTTTACAACAACGACTCGGCGAAAGGTTTAGAAGAGCTGCTAGTGAACGGGTTTAGTGTATGATATTAGCTACAGGCTAGTTACAGATAGCTACAGAGGCTAGCTAGAGGCTAGGCGGTTTTAGGACGCAATTGAGCAGGGGTTTCGCCATCTTTGGTCTCTCGATCGGCATCAGCGCCATTCTCCAGTAGTAATTTTGCGACTGCCGGATGGCCTTCTGCCTCGGCGTGATGCAGAGCCGTCCAGCCTAACGAATCAGACGCATTCACAGGGGCTCCCGCAGCCAGCAGCAGTTGGACAAAGTCTGTGTCGCCTCGGGCAGCCGCTCTTTGCAGAACTGTCGTGCCGTTGGCGTCTTTGACTGACGGCGATGCTCCAGCGGCCAGCAGCCGGTTGACAGCGTCGGTATGGTGTTTACTTATAGCCATAAACAGCGGGGTCTGGCCGGCATTGTTTTTGGCATTCACCGAGGCGCTCTGGACATTTCCAAGCAACAATTCAAGAATGCGAGCGTTGCCGACCGCCGCCGCGATATGCAAGGCCGTCCAGCCCGCCTCGTCTTTGGCATCAATGTCGAAGCCGGGGACGGTTTTGCCGAGCCGAAGAATAGTGGCCACCGCCTCTGTGTTTGCGACCGAAACTGCCCAATGCAGCGCATTTCGGCCGTCGTCGTCTACTTTCACGATTAGACTTGGCTCATCGGCCAGCAGTTTTAACGCTGCCTGCGAGCCGGCAACGTTCGAGAAGTCGAGCTCAGGGTTGGGAGTCATAGACAGAGGGTACAACTAGAGGGTACAACTAGAGCGTACAACTAGAGGGTACAACTAGGTATAAGGATAAGTTATATATGTAATTTGGTTGATAATTGCACTAGGTAAGAGCTCTATAAAAATACAGGTCTAAATGGAAAGCGGTTTCATGCCGGGTTTAGTGCACACCCAGGTCGAGGCATACATATTCACACGATCGATGGCCTCGCCCGGCAATCTGATGGCAGCAGGCTTGCAGGTGAACCCGTACTCCTCGTATACCTTCAGATACCAGGGCTTGGTCGACGAACTTCGTAATAGGACCCGGCCGCCAGGAGCCAACGCCTTGTAGAGCTGGCTCACTTCGGCGGCCGCGTCGGGGCCCGAGGGCGAGAACCAATCCATGTGGTCCATGATGATGGCCGCCGTCACCGTGGCCGGGACCAACCGCTCCACCACCTCGTTGATGCTGTCGGTGTGCAGGCGCACGCCCGACAACCCGCTGGCGCGGCGGCTCAGGTTGAAGTACCCGCGCTTGGACAGGTAGTCGGGGCAGTTGCGCGGGCTGTAGCGGCCCATCAAGCACAGGTAGTAGAAGTAGTTGTCGTTGTAGATGCTGTACTTGTGGACAATGGGGTCTAGGGTGTCCACGATGTACTGCCAGATCGATGTTTCAATGAGGTCGGCCTGGTTCACCGGCACGCCTAGCGCCTTCCACAGAAACACCGCGTTGCCCAGCAACAGTTTTGCCAGCAGAGGGCTGAGCAGAGCCGGGCGAAGTTTCGCGTTCCAGATCTCTACCTGCTCCTCGATGGTGCGGCACTTGCAGAACCGGCGAACGTCGTCCTGCACGCCAAACACCCGGAAAACCCACCGGGCCAGCCGCAGCGCCCAGCGGGTCGAGCCCGTGTTGTACAGCCCCGCGCCCGAGAACGTCTTCTTGCCCTCCTTGTACCAGAACTGCAAGGCCGGAGACGACAAGTGCACGGCCAGTTTCTCGACCAGCAACCGCTCGAACTCGGGGTTCACGCCGTCGCCAAACAGCTTCCAGGTCTCTTCGTAGGAAAGCGACCGCAAAGCCGCCAGCTTCAGCTCGGCAAGATGGTTTTGGTGCGGGTTCATATCCACGCCGTGGATGCGCCGAGGCGGCTCATCCAGCGCCGCGTAGGCCAGCAGGTTGTCGCCGGCCGACGTGATTGCCAGAACCACATCATCCTTGCCCAGATTGAGAATCTTTTGGTCTTCGCGCGGGTCTTCCCACGTGAAGGCGTAAATGTATTGGTTGTTGAACTGGTGATGATGCGGAGCACGCGCGTCGTAGAAAATGCGCCAGATCTCCCGCTGGTAGTAGAAAGAGGGGTAGGGGAGATTCTGGGCCAGCGACCGCTCGGTGGCTTCGTGGCCCTTGGACCGCACGCAGACCTGCGACGCCTCGTCCTCGTCGCTGGTTCCCGCCGAGCTGGCGTCTTGGACAACGGCCGGGATCTGCGGCTTGAGCACCGGCGACTCGGTGGCTAGCTGGTGACGGTACTGGATATCCTTGGCATTATGCTTGTGGCAGCCGAGCCAAATGTAGTAAGGGATGCCGCCCAGCGTGTTGTTGCGGCAGTTCAACGACTTGATAGTACCTAGGCGGTACTCGAGGTACTCGCGGCGGGCCGGGTCAAGATGGACATGGTCGAACTCGAACCACAGGCGCCAGAAGTTGCGGGACAGCCAATTGACGTGGCGAGCGAGCTCGCCGCCAATAGTGGCGGCGCGAATGGCAGGAGTATCGGCCGAAGACGGCACGTAGAAATCAATAACAGCAAGCATACCGTCGTCGTTCAACAGACTGGACGCCTTGTCGATAGCCGAGTGGTAACTAGGGATCATCGAAAGCGAGTAGGAGAAAGTGACCAAGTCGGCGGTCTCGTGGGCCGGCAGCTCGAACTCGCACACGTCGGCGCAATGGATGAACACATTCTTGGCGCCAATGCGGCGCATGCGCTCCTCGGCAATCTTGCACAGCGACGGCGACAAATCCACCAAGTAAACGGCTTTAAAGCTGCTCAACGGAATCACCTTGCTCATGTACTCGATGTTAAACCCGGTACCGCCGCCGAGATCGACCCAAATCAGGTCCTGGTTGTCGCGGAAATGCGACTTGGCGAGCTGGAGCATGACCTCGCGGCCCTTGAGCAGCGTGCGACGCGTGGCGTCGTAGATGCTGGCCTGGCTTTTGTAGAAGCTCTCCAGCGCGGTCTGCTGGCTGGAGCTTTTGTCAATGGGCTTGAAGAAGCAGTTCCAGCAGAACATAAGGAAGTTGTACGCCGGAGGCCACGTGAAGGCGAGCGCCGCGGCGACGCCCACCGTGGCTACGAGACAGGTTGCAATTAACGATTGCATATCGGCGAATTCTAACTCCCCCTGGGACCACTTTGCTTATTTATACCTTTTGGCGATCCCGCCAGACGGGGGCCGTCTGATAGGGCACCATACCCCACGTGCCTGCATGCAGGTTTATGCAGGTGCTGCAGCACGTGAAGCACGTGGACTACCGCGCGTACAATTAATGTTGGAAAATGACCACCCCCGCGACCGCGTGGCTATGGGCCGGTGATCTCGTGTTTATTGGCGTTGGTGGAAATAGTTTATGACCCCTAACCGGTTTTAGAGGCCAGGCCCGCGCAGGCTCTACCGGCTATGCCAGAAGGACACGTCGGTCTAATTTAAGCATCAAGCAACGTTCCTCATAAATCGGAAGGGGTAACCTGCATCTACTATGGTTAATTAACTGCATGTGATGATTATATGGCCCTTTCCGGCCGGCAATGGCCCGCCCCCACTAGTATGCCAATGGGGTTTTAGTTGCTAGCAGCCATGCATAGCCAGGCCGTCGGCCATTGCCGGTGCCAAGCAGGGGATTTTTATTTTTGGGATTTTTGGCTATAGTCTAACGCCTAATTAGGAATTTCCTTGCCCCATAAAATTTCATTCGCGATTGAAGTTGCCCGAATTTATGGAATCCCATGCCGGTTATGGTCGTGGCCAGTTAGCCCAATTGGCCAATTTGGTTGCTTGCCTTGCTGCTTACGCTGGGGTTGCCATGGCGAGAGGGGGGGTCTTAGCTATGCTATTGCTGACCCTCACCTGAGACATGCATCCGATGTCCAGGTAAATGAGGCCCGCACCTACCGAGGCTTGAAAACCAGCTATTTAAGGTACTTAGTGTACTCTGATATTGTATTTAAATTTAAGTGCTTTTGTCTTTGGTGTTTTGACGGTTCGATAACCGATCTAGCGCGTTGCGCTATTTAGCGCGTCAAATCATCATCTCATCAAATGTCTGACTATTTGAGTCCAGTTCGGGTCAAATTTCGGCCAAATTTCGATCGAATTTCGGCAATTTCGGGCAATTTCGGATCACGCCGACCGTCCACAACAGACTTACCGCAGCAGACTACCACCTAATCGGACCCCCATTTAGGGTAAGGAACGGCCCGATGGTGCGTGGTCATTCTCGCGTTTGGTCATGTGGCGTGGGAGACCTCGGTGTTCAACAGATGCAATTTCGGTTAGTCGATTTGGCTGTTTGAGCTATTTGAGCTATTGGAGTGTCTCTGAGTGTCTCTGAGACTATTTGAGTCAATTTAGTCTCCAGCAGTCTCTAGTGAGTAGTTGAGTCTAGTTACTGATAGTTACTGATAGTTCCAGTTACTCATAGCTGAAAGATCATATGCAATCCCCAAGTCAAACACTTGCAAATATTATATACCTAAGAATGCTCCATCTAAGTCCCTCAATGGCAAATAAAATAACCCCGTGCTCCGACATGTGATGGCCATCTGCACGTGGGGGATGCCAACCCGGCCGGGGTATGGGTATGGCCTTGGGGGCGCGTGTATGGGCCAATGGGATCTCCGAGCTTGTTCTCTACCCAGATGTCAGTACCCCAGTTTAAAGACGTATCCAAAGCCGCCAACGACGTTCTGTCCAAGGACTTCTACCACCTGGCCCCGCTCAGTTTGGAGGTGCGCACCCGCGCCCCCAACGGCGTTTCGTTTGCCGTCGACGGCAAGTCCAGCCAGAAGGACTCCAGTCTTGCCGGCAAGCTCGAGGCCCAGTACACCGACAAGGCCTCGGGCGTCACGCTCACCCAGGGCTGGACCTCGGCCAATGTGCTCAACACCAAGATTGAGCTCAACGAGGCGTTCACCCCGGGGCTCAAGGGCGAGGTCGACACTTCGTTCATGCCCGTGAGCGGCGCCAAGGGCGCTAAAGTGGGTCTTACCTACAAGCAGCCGGGCATCTCCGGCCATGTCCTTGTTGATGTGCTCAAGGGCCCCGGGTTCACCGGTGATGTGGTCTTTGGCCACAATGGCTTCATTGGCGGCGGTGAGATCGCCTACGACGTTGCCTCGGGCAAGATTTCCCGCTACTCCACCGCCCTCGGCTACATCGCGCCTACCTACTCGGCCACCGTCACCGGAACCAACAACCTCACCGTTTACTCGGCCGCGTTCTTCCACAAGGTCGATGCGTCCACCGAGATCGGCGCCCGGGCCACCTGGGACTCCAAGTCGCCGGCCGCTAACGGCGTCGGGGTGGAGGCCGCCGTCAAGCACTTCCTGGACCGCACCGCGTTCGTGAAGGCCAAGCTCAACAACCAGGGCATTGCCTCGCTGGCATACTCGCAGGCTCTGCGTCCGGGCGTCACTCTGGGCGTCGGGCTGCTGGCCGACACTCAACGCCTGAACGAGTCGGCCCATAAGATCGGCCTGTCGCTTAAGTTTGCTGCATAGAGCGTTTATATAGTTTTTTTTTCTCGGTTTTGTTTTGGCCTATATAGTCACCTGATCAACAGATATATCATACTGGCTCCGGCTGCAATGGTGCCCAGTATTGGTACTAACGGACTCTTGTTAGGACTCCGCGCATCTCGAGCAGTTTGCTCGCTATGTTGCCGGGTCTGCTGGGCTTGGTACTCTCGCCTAGCGTCGTTGCGTTGCTGGGCAGCAAAGTGTTTTGCCGAGTCGAAATGCGGCACGTCCTGCGCACTGCTATCATGTGACTTGACATTAAGAGGATCCAGCACCGGACTGGTGCGGGCCTGATGCGGGGCCCGATACGTCGGCCGGTCATGGAATTTATAGCCCGAGGCCGCTCGCGGAGTACCTTGCCAGCTGCGTTGGCCAGTCGCGGAGTACCCTTCGGGCTGCCGGGCGGCCTCGCCGAGCGTGAGATCGAATTGCCGCCGCTCCGCCTCGTTCGAAAGCACATCATACGCCGCCGTGATCTGCTGGTACTTCTCAGGGTCCGCATCCTGGTTCTTATCGGGGTGGAACTGTTTGGACAATTTGTAGAACTGGCTTTTGATTTCCTTGAGATCCGAATGCACACTCACGCCCAGAACCTGGTAATGGTTCTGCCGCCAGCTTCGCGACACACTGAAATGGCGGGTACAGGCCGCCATCCGATAACGGCCTGGTCTCCCCAAGGGCATATCGGCTTAGCTCATTCGAGATCGCTTACGTCCCATATAGGCCTTAGACTACAGGTAATATAGAAAGACTATCTCGCTTTCTTTTTTCTTTTTTCCTTTCTTTTTCTTTCTTTTTTTCGGCTGGTTGACAAGTCAACCAGCTTTTCGCTTCGCGAAACCTCAATGGCAGCGGTTTCCGCGAAGCGGGTACAGGCCGACTTGTCGGCCTAGTAAGAAAAAAAAGAAAGGAAATGGGGTGCTCAATGGCAGCCTCAATGGCAGCCCAATTCCGCGAAGCGGGTACAGGCCGACTTGTCGGCCTAGTAAAGAAAGAAAAGAAAGAAAAAAAGAAAGGTAATTAGTTACATGACCTTTTTTAAGAGTAGAAATTACTTGAACCGCTTTTGTACAATCTGCGTAGCACCCGTCTCGTCCCATTCCTTTTTGGAGACCCAGAGTTGGTGGAACGTGCCTAGCGAGACGAGAATGCTGCCGCCGATCCAGGCAGACGCCCGGCGTTCGGTAGTATTGCCGGGCGCAAATAGTCTTATCTTAAAGCCCGGGAACGCGCGTTCCAGGTCGTTGTTGATCCGCGAGGTAAAGCCTTGGACCAGCGATGTGCCGCCGCTGATCACAATGCCGTTAGCGAGATTGGCCCGGATATCAACATCGCACGATTTTATGCTATCCACCAGCAGCTCGGACGTGCCCTTATTGTCCTGGAACCCAGGGGTATTTGCCGGCTCCTGGCCTTCTTGGGGCTCTTCGTCTTCACCTTCAATAGCCGGGGTTCCTGTAGGATAGAACAGTTTTTCGCCGGCCTCGAATCGCTCCAAGGTTAGCTCGATTTTGTGGCCGTCGGGCAGCTCGAACACCCGCGGAGTTACCACCGGGTCGGCCGTGATGGGCGTGGCATTCACCTGGATCACCGACTCTTTGATCTCGTCCAATACATGCTGGCGCTGGAACCAGTCAAACGACTCGGTGGTGGTCCCCTGCCGCTCCGTGTATTTCGCCGGCTCGCCGACCTCTACCGGCTCCTTTTGGAGCACCCGGTAACGAGGAACAATGCGGTCGTCCAGTTGTTCGATAAGGGTTTCTACTGTTTTGGAAAGGAAATCGCCGGCGATATGGGATTTCCGCGCTGATCGCTGTAGCACAAGCCCGTCTATGATCGGGGTAACCCCTAATGTCTGGGCCCCTGAATCCACTACCAGTCCGCTGCCGCGACCAGACGAAAACAACGAGCATACCGGCGATTTGGCAACATATGCGGCGCAGGTGCCGACATCTTCCAAACAGAATTCCATGATTTTGGCCTGGTACTCCTCGGGGGCCCAGGCGGGGGCCGTCACTAACAATGGAGAGTCCCGCAATAAGTCATTCTCGGTGGCTAAAGCGTGGCGCCACAACGCTGCTCCGGCATCCCAGTCCTTTAATAAACTATCTTCGTACGGGTTGGCGATCTCGCTGTCGGGGCGAACGAGATTAATGGCATCGTCGCCAAACCGGCGCAGTGAGGCATCGTCACTGCCCGACGACGTGGCGTACCAGCTGGTCAAGGTTTCCTGAGGGCCGTCTTCACTTGCCCATCCTACCCGCGTCCAAGCCGAGCCCGGATCGAGCACCACGGCGTTGACTTCGTCACCGCCATAAACTTGAGCCATGATTAGTGAGGTGAAGCTGGAGACAGCTGGAGACAGCTGGAGACCAGCTGGAGACACCCGCTCGAGACGAGTATTCGGGCTTAGGTTTTCGACCTCATTTATCCTTTCTTTTATTTCAATAATTAGAGATATTCGCCTTGTAACTAATATGGTATATTGAACAAACCATATAACATGTTAGTACCCCTTTAGTACCCCCAGACCCATTTAGTACCCCCTTAGCACCCCCTTAGCACCCCCAGACACAGTCATCAATCAACCCCCGGCCGCGCTTTGTCATTGGCCATGTACCGGCGAGCAACATTCAGTACCGTGAGGGCACTTTTCAAGGCCGAGGCAGGGAGTGTGCCGCCCATCCCGCACGCGCCCGGAAAGGTGCCTGTGGGAGGAGTAATTCCCCCTAAACAGACCCACCGGTTCCGCAATTTCCTGCTGCTGTCGACCATCGGCGTTGCCGCGATCTACGCGGGCGGAACCTACTATGCGCTGGACAATGACGAGGCCTACGACATGTTCACCGAGTACGTTCCGGGCGGGTCTGCGCTTGTCTCGATTGCCGACGACTGGCGGTACCAAAAAAAGGGGGTTTACGACGTGGACCCTAATACCAAAAAGGTGACGATCCAGCCGCCCACGTCGCCGGTGCTTGCGGGCAAATTGACGCCGCGCGAGGCCAAGCCGGCCGACACGACGCCGGCAACTAAACCGGCCAAAAAGGACACTTCCCCGGCGGCTTCTTCTCCTAAGACTTCTTCGTCTCCTTCTACTACTAGCGGTACTAGCAATACTGCTAGTGCTAGCGCCCCCGCCAAACGCCGGTCGACTCCGAAAGACAAGACTCCGACGACTGCGCAGGCTCTGCCGCATTTGACGCCGCCCGAAGACCTCGATCCGGCGCTCACGCCCGTGATCGACTCCTTGAACGAGGTCGTCAAGGCCGCTAATAGCGGTAAACTGGGCGAAAAGGAGATCCGCGATATCCTCGAGTCGCTGCAGGCCGTGTCGGTGAAAGTACACACGATTCGCGAGGGCCAGGCCGCCGAGGTCGGCAAGCAGCTGGCCAAACAGGCCGCGCAGCTGCATGAAGCCAGCGATAAACAGCTGCAGGAGCTGAACGATGCGTTCATCAAGCAAAAGCGACACATGCTGCAAGTCTACAACGAGCGGCTGGCCAAAGAGGTCGAGGCCACCAAAAAGGCGGTGCTGGCCAAGACCAACACCGCGTTGCTGAGCCAGTACGTGGAGCTGCAGGACCACTTTGCCAAGGAGATTGTTGACCGCGTGGAGGCCGAGCGGGATGGCCGGCTCGGCAAACTCAGCGCGCTGGCTAACCAGGCCACTAACATCAGCAACAGCGTGACGGCGGCCGGCGACGCGCTGTCGGAAAACGACCGCATCGTGCAGTTCTACACGGTGCTGAACCGGCTGCAGACCTCGCTGAGCGGCGAGGCCACGCCCGTGCAGTCGTTTTTGGACCAGCTGGTGCAGGCGCTTCCCAATGACCCGGTAGTTAAGGCCGCCGTCGACAGCGTTTCCTCGGATGTGCGGCAACACGGCGTGCTTTCGGCCGCGCAGCTGGCGGCGCGATTCGCGCTGATTGCGCCCGAGATCCGCCAATCAGCGCTGGCCCCGCCCGACTCGGGCGTGCTCGGCCACCTCGCGTCCCGGGCGTTCTCGACCTTCCTGGTTAAGAAGCAGGGCATGCCCACGGGAAGCGACGTCGAGAGTGTGCTTGCCCGCACCGAGACATTGTTGTCGCGCGGAGATGTCGTGAACGCGGTTGCCGAGGTGAACTCGTTGCAGGGCTGGCCGAAGGCGATTGCCGCTGATTGGCTTTCCGAGGGGCGCAAGCGCGGCGAGTTGGAGTTCCTGGTCAACGTGTTATCTGAGGAGGGACATCTATGGACGATTTCGAAATAAAATGGCTACATTAGTAGTCAATTAGTAGACGTACAGCTATCTTGTTATAACATGTGATTAACAGGGATTTGCCTGTGATTTCCAAGGATTTGTCCACCATCTGACATGATTAGTTGACGATATCGAATATTATCTGCCTGCATAATTAACCCTGGCTATAGCCACATATCGCCAAGGAAAAGTAGAACCAAGTAAACCAAGAAACCAAGTAGGAAATGACTACCCTTTACTTATAAGCTTGTGATAAACCTCCTGATAACTCCTGATAACCCTGATAGTGGTATCCAGTCCCAGCTGCAGTGCTGCACAAGCACTCTGGGTAAAGGAAGGGGTTAGCTAAGTTTTACTCTCCAAAACCAAGCCCTACAAGGACCCGCTCTCCACCTACTCGTGAAAAATAAAAATGTCCAGCTTTGCTACCGCCTCAGACTATCAATGGAACACCGCAAACGGCACCGCAAACGGATTCGCCAACTCATCCGAAAACGGGTCTCTGCATGCGCCCCAAGGCAGCCATCATCCGCCCAGTGATTCCAGTGATGCATATCCTGTGACCGTTAGTTCTGGCGCTGCTAGCGGGCGGCCGAACGCCGGAGCACCGCCGCATAAAATAAACCTCACCACTCTGCCAAACGGCAAGGCCTATTCCAGGGAAGAGATGCTTGCCGTCTACCACCAGATGGCCAGTCATGACCAGCTGCAAAACCCGTTCAGCAGCGATGAACCGTTTGCCTTGGACCGCACGGCAGTGCCGTTGTTAGTTTCGGGTCTACCGGAACTTCCTTCTCCGCCGGAAGTACCTCACCAAGTGAATAACTCGCTCTATGGCTTCCAACAGGCCCCGCAGGCCTCGCAGGCCTCGCAGGCCTCGCAGGCCTCGCAGCCGCACCATTTGCATCAGCAGCAGCATTCATGGGGCCAGTCCAAATTAGGCCATCAGACCCCGTTAGGAAGTATGCCAGCCAGCCGCAATGCGTCGGTATCGTCCGGCATGCGCGGCGACTTGTTCGGCCCTGGTCTTAGCTCGGTTACCGGTTTAGGCACTGGTTTAGGCACCGGTTTAGGCACTGGTTTAAGCCCTGGTTTAAGCACTGGTTTAGGCGGGCTTAGCGGAAATCACCGTACTATGTCGCCATTTACAGGTGCAGGAGTATCAGCGTCCGATACCAGCTCGCATTTCGATGTATGGGGCCGTCCGTCGCCAAATAGTTCGTTTGCACTGAGCCCGGCCGTAAGTGACGTCAACTTATCGGGCGCTGCTCCGCCGGGGCTTTCACCGATAGTTCCTTGTGAGTCCATGCAGTGGACTTATCGCGATCCTAGCGGGGTTGTGCAGGGGCCGTTCGACGGCTTGTCTATGCACAATTGGCAGGAGGCCGGCTGGCTGAACGACGATTTGTTGGTCAAGCGAGCTCACGATAAAGACTTTGTTTCTTTGGAAGAGCTCAAACAACGGACCGGCAGCCAGAGACCGTTTGCCTGCAGCTTGACGCCCGAGAAATGGGATATGTTATTTGCCGGGGCCGGCCAGGGCCTCGGCCAGGGCCTGCTCGGCGGGATCACGGGATCACCCTGGCCAAATCAAAACCAAAACCAAAACCAAAACCAAAACCAAAACCAGCGGCCGACAGCAACCTTCACGGATGATCACGATGTTAGCAACATGATGCAGCAAATGGATATCCATGAACGGACGGGGCCTCGCACCAGAACGCCCAGCGTCCACGAATCACCGGCTTTGCCGTCTCCTCTGGCGCAACAACAGAGTCTGGTAGACCAGTACGGCAGCCCGACGATCCGCAATGTTGCCCAGATGCCGATTTCGAAGCCGAGTCCTATTGCCAAGCCGAGTCCTATTGGACCGGTGCAGTTAGCGACTCCGACTGAGCATTGGGACGAGGCCGCGGCCGAGACCCCGGAGCGGGAGGCGACTGAGCAGGCCGAGAAGGCGGAGCAGATTGAGCCTGAGGCGACTGAATCGGTCGAGCCGGCCGAGACAGAACCTTCAGAACCGGCCTGGACCAAACGCACGTCGACCCCTAAACTATCTCTAAAAGAAATCAAGGAACGCGAGGTCGAGCGCCGCAAGAAACTTGCCGCCGAAGAAGAGCAGCGCGCGGCAGAGGCACGCGCCGAGGCACGCGCCGAGGCACGTGCCGCCGAGCAGCGCGCGCGTCAATTGCAGGCCACCGCCGCCGCGTCCGAGCGCGCCACGTGGGCCCAGCCCACCACTACCCCCAAACGGTCGCTTGCGGAAATCAAGCAGGAACTGACGCTGTCGAAAAGCGCCCAGAAACCGAAAGCCCCGGGCGGGTACGTCGAGGTGGCTCGCGGGGCCGCGCGCGGCATCGGCCTGCCCCGGACGCCCACAAAGGTGCCTAATTGGGAACCTCTTATGGAGTCGGCGGCGTCGCGCAAGCCTGAGCATGTCGAGCTCGCGCCGGCGCCGGCGCCCACGGCGTCGGCATGGCAGAGTGTGCGCCGGTCGCCGGTAAAGGCGAATGCCACCATGGCTTCGAGTGGAGGCGCGTCGGTGCCCGCGGCTGTCCGCAGTGCCGCGCCGAGCAAGGCAAATGCAGCCGAGGCTCAGGCCCCGCTCAAACCGGCGAGTGTCACCGATGAAATGGTGCAATGGTGCAAAATGTCGCTGAAACAGGGCCTGGCCAAGGACGTCAATCTCAACGAGCTTATGGAGGTATTCCTGTCGCTGCCCAACAACGCGGACGCGCGCGAGTTCATTACGGAAAGTATCTACTCTTATTCCACCACGCTGGACGGGCGGCGGTTTGCCCATGAGTTCCTGCAACGCCGCAAGACCGCCGATAAGGCGCTGAAGCCTGGCGAGACCTGGACGGACGTGCTGACCCGGTTCAATCCCGATATCGAGACCGATCCGTCGTTCAAGGTGGTTACCAAAAAGCGGTTCCGCCAGATCGCGCGGCCCGACATGTAAACCATGTAAAAATGTATATATTTGCTAGTAGGCGAACCCGAAAACTCGAAATAGATAACCTGCTATAGAAGACCTGCTAGACAACCTGCTAGACAACAGCTATAAACTACCCTATTTGCGCCCCAGCTTGCCTCTTTTCAACGAAAACGGAGACTTGCCGGCGTTGGCGGCCTCCAGGGCCTCCGGGTCGGCAATATTGGCGAACTCGGTCTTGAACAAATCCAGCTGGTCCAGTCGTCGCCGCACCGCATCGTTCTGGGCCACCTCGGCAGCCGACTGGATGATATACTGCCACTTGGGCGAGAACGCCACGGCGTCGCCGACGATTTCTTTAAGCTCCTTTTCGTGCACCTGCTCGGTTCCCGTGAACCGCTGCGACAGCTCGTCGCCCAGCAGGCCGTTTTGGTGCAGAGTGATCATTGGCTGCTTGGCCTCTCGGAGTTTAAGCACCTGGAACACATCCTGGGCCGCCCATGCTTGCAAAGCCATCTGCAGCAGCGGGGTAGGCACCGGTTTTTCCGCTCGTTTCAGCGAGTGGTAGATATCTTGGGCGAAATTGTGCGGGTAGAACAGCTCGGCCCGGCTAAGCTCGTGGATCTTTCGCTGGCGATATATCCGGGAAAAAACCACCAAGGCAGTGAGTAAAACCGCAAGGTAGGCGACTGGCGTCCATACGGAAATTGAATCGGCCATGTCCTGGATAGGTGGTTAAAGGATATGTAACAGATATGTAACAGCTATGGCTAGCCTTTCTAATCGGTCCCAGTCAGGCCCCAGGTCAAAATCAGGCCAAGCCAGTCTTAGTCCTAGTCAGGTCCCAGTCTAAGTCAGGTGCCAGTCTAAGTTAGGTCCCTGTCCATCATGATCCTTCGCTTTCGAGGTAAGGATGGAATGTTTCGCCAATCGGTCGACGACAAAGCCACTTTTGCCAAAGTCATTGCCGATCTGGCTTCTCAGCTGCCGCCGCATTCCAATCTCCGCGTGGCGTCTCAGCCTAATACCGACGGCGAGCCCGAAGATGAAAAATGGAACTCGTCGTTGAAGAAACTCGGAGTTAAACACGGAGACTTGTTTTTTATTTCCTATGATCCGCCTGCGAGTGCTCAAAGTGCGCAAACTGCTCAGAAAGGTCAAGAAACCCCTTCTCAACAGGACGCTATTGATGTCTATCTCGATAAACAGGACGGCAAGATTGTCCGCCAGAAAACTAACCTGTGCAAACACGGCGAGCGCGGCATGTGTGAATACTGCCAGCCTTTAGAGCCCTTCGATGAACAGTACCGGGTCGATAACAATATCAAGCACCTGTCCTACCACGCCTATTTGAAGAAACTGCAGTCGGAATCGTCGTTGGAAAAGGTTCTGGAAGTGCCCAATTACAGCGTTAATGTCCACTGCAAAGCCGGGCATGCTCCCTGGCCGGCCGGCATCTGCTCGAAATGCCAGCCGTCGGCAATTACTTTGCAGCAGCAGCGGTTCCGCATGGTCGACCATTTAGAGTTCGCGAACCCGAAAATCATCAACAATTTCATCGAGTACTGGCGCAAATCCAATACCCAGCGCCTCGGGTTTATGATCGGCACTTACGAGCCCCATTTGCTGGTGCCGCTGGGCATCAAGGCCGTAGTGCATGCCATCTACGAGCCCGAGCAAACCGATGCTTTGGATGGCGTAGCCGCTGATTTGGAGCCCGGGTCGGCCGTGTTCAATGCCGCCTCTGTTCTCGGCATGCAAGTGGTCGGCGTGGTGTTCACCGACTTGGTGGACTCGGGCCAGGGCGACGGCACGGTAGTGTGCAAGCGGCATGGCAAAAGCTATTTCTTATCGTCGTTAGAGGCGGTGTTTGCCGCGAATTTGCAAAACAAGTTCCCCAGTGCCTCCAAATACAGCGAAAAGGGCGTGTTTTCGTCCAAATTTGTCACCTGCGTGATCTCCGGTAACCCCGTTGGAGAGATCGATATGGCGTGCTACCAAGCGTCTTTACAGGCCCAAAGGATGCTGGATGCCGACCTGATTGTGCCCAGCACCAATCCGTCGGTGATGCGCATCAAAGAGCCCACCAAGCAGCGGTATGTGCCCGACATTTTCTACAAACGCATCAACGAGTATAAACTGACGGTCCAGGAAAACGCCAAGCCGGCGTTCCCCGTCGACTACTTACTGGTGTCGCTCTCGCATGGGTTCCCGGATAACCCCAATGACAGCGTGTATAATGAGTTCCCTATTGAGAACCGGCCGTCTCTGCGGTCGCAAACCGTACCCCAACTGGCGGACCGCCTAGAGCTGGCGTCGGGGCTGCGGAGCGAGTATCTTCGGGATTTCCATTTGCTGGCCTATTTATTCACAGTGGGCGCGTTCCAACCGGACGAAATCAAGTTATTGACCGAACTTCTCCGCCAGGAACAGGCGGATCCGAAGAGTACTGCCGTGCTTGACCTGGCTACTCAGTTGGCTCATAGTCCTAGCATGGCTACTTTGCGAGTACTTGCCCAGCACTAAACGCATTAATCGTGGATCGAGCTAAAGCTCGTGGATCGTTACGGTTACTCCAGTAATAGCCATTGTATTCTAAACCTATGATGCATTAACTTCTAGCAAAAACCATTTCAAAACCCACCAAAAAAAAACAGCAAAAACCCACTAAAAAAAACACCAAAAAACACCAAAACCCCCATTTTCGAAATGGGATTTGGGATTTGGATGTCCACTAACCAACTCGAAATCGCTGGAAAATTCTGTCACGTGGGAGGTGAAAAAATCAGCCATACTTAAATAATCAGCCTGTCCCGTAGCCCTCCACATATTCAATGAGTGTTCCCTTGGGTATTGATTTCGGCAACTCGTCGGCGGTGCTGGGCGTTGCCCGCAACCGCGGCATCGACGTGGTTGTCAACGAGGTTTCCAACCGAGCCACGCCGTCGCTGGTGGGTTTTGGGTTCAAGAACCGGTTTCTCGGCGAGGGCGCAAAGGGCCAGGAAACGTCGAATGTGAAAAACACCATTGGCTCGCTGAAGCGGTTGATTGGCCGCTCGGCCCAGGACCCGGAAATCCAGACTGAGGCCTCCTACACCGGCGCCCAGCTCACGGGCGTCAAGGGCGAGGCCGGCGTGAAAGTGAAGTTTTTGGGCAAAGACCACGAATTCACCTTCACCCAGCTGGCGGCCATGTACTTCGCCAAGCTCAAGAACACGGTGATCACCGAGACAAAGGGTAACGTCAACGATGTGGTCATTGCCGTGCCCGCATACTACACGGACGGCCAGCGCCGGGCCGTAGGCGATGCCGCCATTATTGCCGGCCTGAACCCCGTGCGCATTGTCAACGACACGGCGGCCGCGTCGATTGGCTACGGCGTGTTTAAGACCGATTTGCCCGAGGATAAGCCCAAGACCGTCGCGGTTGTCGATATTGGTCACTCCGACTACACGGTGTCGATTGTCGCTTTTAAGAAGGGCGAGGCCAAAGTGCTGGCTACTGCTACTGACAAGAACTTTGGCGGCCGCGTGATTGATTTGGCGATCGCTAACCATTTCACCAACGTGTTCAAAGACAAGTACAAGATCGACGTGTCCACCAACCCCAAGGCGTCGGCCCGCGTGCTGACCCAGGCCGAGAAGCTCAAGAAGATCTTGTCGGCCAACACCTCTGCGCCGTTCAACCTCGAGTCCTTGATGAACGACATCGACGTCAGCTCTAGCCTGGAGCGGGCTGAGCTCGAGGAGTACCTGCAGCCTTACTTGGAACAGATCCCCGTAGTTGTTGAGCAAGCTTTGCACAAGAGCGGGCTCAAGGTGGCCGATTTGGACTCCGTAGAGCTGATTGGCGGAACTACCCGCGTGCCCAGCGTCAAGGAGAAGATCAGCGAGGCGTTTGGCGGCAAACCGCTGTCCTACACCATGAACCAGGACGAGGCGGTGGCCCGGGGCGCCGCTTTCTTGTGCGCGGCCAGCTCCCCTACGGTCCGGGTGCGTCCCTTTAAGTTCGAGGACGTCAACCCGTACTCGGTGACCTTCAAGTGGGATAAGTTCGAGGACGAGGATCTCGACCAGCTCGAGGTGTTCCCCGAGGGAAGCGTGTTCCCGGCCGCCAAGGTCGTCACCTTGTTCCGCAAGGCCGACTTCACCATCGAGGCCGTCTACACTAACCCGCAGCAGCTCGAGAAGGGCGTGTCGGCGTTCATTGGCAAGTGGCACATCAAGGGCATCAAGCCGGCCGCCAACGGCGACTCGGTGGCCGTCAAGATCAAGCTTCGCCAGGACGCTAGCGGCCTTTACTTGGTCGACTCCGCTTATACTGCCGAGGAAGTTACTGTTGAGGAGCCCATCGAAGGTCAGGAGGAGCCCAAAGAGGGCGAGGAGCCCCAGACCAAGCCGGTGACCAAGTCGGTGACCAAGTGGGTCAAGCAGGCCGATTTGGAGATTGTCCACGAGGCTTCGGGTCTCAGCGAGGCCGAGCGGGATCTGCTGGTGGAGCTGGAGGGCCAGATGGCCGCCGACGACAAGCTGGTGGCCGAGACCGAGGATCGTAAGAACGCCCTGGAGGAGTACATCTACGAGACTCGCGACAACCTCGACGGCAAGTACGCCGAGTTCGCCAGCGCCGACGAGAAGGAGCGGCTGCGGGAGCTTACCGATAAGGCCGAGGAATGGCTTTACGACGAGGGCGAGGACGCCACCAAGGGCCAGTACATCGCCAAGTACGAGGAGCTGGCCGCCATCGGCAACCTCATCAAGGGCCGCCACCAGAGCAAGCTGGAGGAGGAGCGCCAGGCCAAGGTTGCTGCTCGCGAGGCTGAGCAGCAGCGCAAGATGGCTGAGAAGCTGCAGGCCGACAAGGCTGCGCGGGAGGCTGCTTCTGCTTCGGGGGCTAAAGACGACGCCGAGCCGGAGGATATCCAGATGGATGACGCTAATTAGATGATGTATTTTCCATAGATTTGCAGACGCTATTGCGACCTTTTGCGATGTTGCGACGTTTTTGCGACCTTTGTTGCTGTGCTAGAACTTAGTATAATGTGTGAACCGCAAAAAAATTGTGTTGTTAGGTGCTGTTATGGTTTTTTTTTTTTTTTTTTTTTTTTTTTGGTAAAAAATGATTCGACCCAGGATCGAACTGGGGACGTTCTGCGTGTTAAGCAGATGCCATAACCGACTAGACCATCGAACCAATTTTTTTAAAAAAATTTCACTGGCCTTCTCCGGCTTTGGCCTAGATTTTTGTGAAGCCACCCTTTTCAGGCCTGATTCCCTTCCGGATAACAGAGGTTTCAAGCTTTGGATTTTAGTAGTCATCAATGGGTTGGGACTTACGTTTTGGGTCAACCGCTCTTGGCCAGCGGGAACGGGATGCCTCGCGGTTGGGGATTATGCACATCATGCATCATGCGTGCAGGATATAGACCACCAGCCTCCGCCGAATTAGTGCCCTCCCGAGACTACCTGAAACCACCCTAGAATGAGACGAGAGGATCAGTACACAATATATGAGACCTTAGGCAAAGGTGCGTATGGCAAAGTGGTGCGGGCTAAAGACCCCAAGGGCCGGATCATCGCCATTAAACAGGTAGAGCTGGAGACCATGGATGTGGGCGAGATTCTTCGGGAAATCCGGCTGCTGGGCGACCTGCGAAGCCCCGAAATCACCAGTTTCTATTCGTGCCACGTCTACGGCAGTGTGCTTTGGATCAGTATGGAGTACTGCGGCGGAGGGGCCTGTCGCTCGCTGCTGAAGAAATGGCGGTTTAGTGAAGACCAGGCTGCCTATGTTCTATTCTACGTTTTAAAAGGGTTGAAATACATCCACGACCAAAAAATGATCCACCGCGACCTCAAAGCCGCTAATATCCTGTTCACTGACAAGGGCCAAGTCAAGATCGCCGACTTTGGCGTGGGGGCCCAGCTCAGTCGATCAATGCCCCAGCGCGACTCGTTTATGGGTACTAGTTACTGGATGGCTCCGGAAATCATTCGCGAATCGTACTATGGCGCAGCGGTAGACGTTTGGTCGTTAGGGATTGTTGCTATGGAGCTGTTGACGGGCAACCCGCCGCTGTTTAGTTTGTCGGCCACCCGAGCGATGCGGGAGATTGTTTATGGTCCTCCACCCCGCCTAAAAGACAATTCACGGACTAAAGAGCCCCCCAGCGAGTTCATGAAACAGTTTGTTGCTCATTGTTTGGTAAAGACGGTGGCTAATCGCGCAACTGTAGACCAGCTGCTTGACGAGCCGTTGTTCAAGAGTCTGCCTAGAGAGCCGCCCAAATCGTTACTGCGGCGGATAGAAGTAGTGCGGATGGAGGCCAAGGAAATACGGGAAATGCGACACAAACGGACCCATATCTTCCTGAACGATGCGCGGATCCGAAGCAACCACCCGGATTCGTGGGACTTCGATAACGGGCGGCCCCCGGAACTTCTTATGTTCAACATGATGATCAGAACCCCCTTCGAGCGGCTGTATAAACGAGCCAAGAACGACGAGCAGCACCAGCAGGTGCTGGCCATCTACCAAGACATTCAGAGCATCGATCGACAATGTCCCGGGTTAATGACGGCATGGGCCCAGGAGATGCATGCGCTTGTCCAGCTGGAGTACCCGGGGTTACAGCTCGCCCCGCTTTAGACCAAATACAAACTGCAAATACAAACTGCACCAAATACTGCAAATACATACACTCACAAACCTTTCATGCGGGCGGCCATTTCGTCATGGAAACTTAGGCTGCCCTCGTCCTGGTGGACATCTTCCCACGTTACCGAGTCATCCCGGTTAGTGAGAATCTCTTTATGGATATTTGCCGAGCCGCCGACAGCCGCAGGCACAAAGCCCGAGTTCTCCACGATGTGCAGCTCCATTGCTCGGCGGATAGGCTCGCCGGCTCCGTAGTTCCGGCCGAGAATATGCATTTTCAACGCCGTCTGGGCGTCGTCCCATTGGGTGACCCGGGCCTCTAAAGGATGAGCGCCGCTCATTGTCTGCGAGGCCGGAGCATTTAGTTCCAGCGTGTCTTTCGGGGTCGGCAGCGTGGCCTTTGTGGCGGATTCAGGGACGATGTTCATTACAAACCTAAAGGGGGAGCGGGAGAGACGACGGTCCCGGATTATATACAAAAAGATATATATGAGTGCAGTGGCTCGCTTCAGTCCCGACGGGCAATACTTTGCCGTGGGCGCCGAAGAGTCGCTGTACATCTATAATGGGCAGGATAAACGGTTAGTGGCCTGTTTAGAAGGCCACTTGCAGCCCATCAACGACGTGTGCTGGTCACATGATTCGCGCTACTTGGCGACCGCCAGCGACGATTTCGTGGCCATGACGTGGGATGTGCCCAGCCGCAAGCTTTTGCAAAGTTTCCGAGGCCACACGGAAGCAGTCACGTGTGTGAAGTTCACTTTAAAGGGCAACCTGCTGGTCACGGGCAGTATAGACGAGAATATCCGCATTTGGGATGCAGTAGGCGGCACCTGTTTGAAAATCCTCGCCGTTCATACCGAGCCGGTATCGGCGATCGATGTTTCCTACGATGGCTCGGTGATTGCGTCCGGAAGTTATGATGGCCTTATCCGATTATGGGATGTCGATACCGGATTATGTCTAAAGACGATTTCGCGAGAAGGGAATACGCCGTTAAGTTATGTGTCGTTTACGCCTAATGCCAAATACTTGGTGGCCGCGACGGTCGATGGCTCGGTGACTACCTGGGACTACTTTGCCGCTAAAGCAGTGCGAGAGTTCGCTACGAAAGTCCGGGATATCCATACCCGCAGTGTCGCCTTTTACAAGGACTGGCTGATCATTGCCGTTTGGGAAGGCGTGCATGTGTGGAGCATTGAGGACAGCCGGCTTGTGGAAGCCCTAAAAATCGAAGGCGGCGTGACAAGTGTGGACATAAACGACGACTATCTTGTTGCGGCCGGTCCTTCCGGAGTGCGACTGCTCACTCTAAGTTTATCGACTAAAAATGGCACAAATCACTAATCTTACATAGTAACGACCGTCTAAAGAACTAAAACTACTGAAACGAAACCCGGTCGACACTGGTGGCCATCAGCGAGGCAATGTTCTCCTCCAGCCGCTCGTTGGCAGTATCTTCCAAATGCTTTTTAGGATCCTGCTTCCCGACATACCGGGTCTTTAGCTGGTCCTCGCTAAGCTCTTTCTCCTCAGATACGCGCGTAGTATACTGGGACGCCAGTTTGACCAGCTGCGACACCGCATCGGTATTTTTCTCTTCCTGCTCCTCAAAGTTCTTGATCTGCAGCCCGCGGGCCCAGTCGTCTTTATGGAGGTTCTGCAGCATGCGTTCCTCGCTGGGGGTCTTTTTGTAGTTGATGTTGATCGAGTAGTAGTGGCGGTTGAGCCCATGGATCAGCGCCTGGATGCTGGGTTTGTTCAAATGACCAATATTGCTAGTAGTTAGCCGCGGTTCCTGGCCCATCATGAGCACTGCCTGAGGAATCAACCGGAAGGCATCGATCACCACTTTGCCCTTTACGGACTGGATGGGGTCGACGACCACAGCAACCGCCCGCGGGTTCAGCCGCTCAAACGAGTGCTGCGTGTTGATGTCCACACTCGACAGCCAGCAGCCGAACCCGGGGTGAGAATGGTACCAGCCCACTACCATCTGGTCCCGGCCTGTTTGTCGCAGCATGTCCATCATGCGGGTCTGGAACACCTCGTCCACCGCCTCGACACTCACGCCGGTGCCGCTCTGCGGCATCGCAAACACGTCAATCACGTGCACAGTATAGTCGTCGACAAATTCGCCGAGCATCAAACCCATCTATGTTAGTTTAGTTCCCTCGTATTCGAGACGACCTAGCCGAGATGACCTAGTCGAGACGACCTGGTCGTCTCCATCGTAAACTTACCACTTCCATGGGCACGCCGGCCCGGCCGTGTTTGAGCATCTTCAGCAATGCCAAAGAAGAAATATAAACCGTCTCGCTGTTATCCACGGGCGCCATGTCCGCCACCAAGCCGCCTGCGTGGCTCAACAGTTGTTGGAAGTCCATGATGATTAACCCTCCCTGGGGGGGGTCTCTATATACCCAGGTATATACCCAGTCCCCCCAGCTAAACTGCCTTTCTAGCGCCATTTCTGGGCCGTTTTACTTGTAAACTAGGGTTTAATTGAGCCGGAAAGTCTATATATGTCTTTCTTTTTCTTTCTTTTTCTTTTTCTTTTTTTCTTACTAGGCCGACAAGTCGGCCTGTACCCGCTTCGCGGAGACCACTCTAAAGGGTCGTATTTCGCGAAGCGAAAAGCTGTTGACAAGTCAAACAGCAGAAAAAAGAAAAAAAAAAGAAAAAAAAAAAACACACAAGACAATAGTTAGTTAGTTCGAAGAGTTGAGATCGGAGTAATCATGCACCCTATCCACAAGGTGAGTGAGAGGTTTGTGTTCCCGCGGGCAACTACGACCGTATCGCAGATCCTAAAGAATAAACAGCCGTCGGCTAATCAGGTCTTGACGGGCTGGATCGACCGCAAACCGAAACAGCTGTCGAAAAACCTCACGTTCGCATTACTGCGCGACCAAGCGGGCGACCTGATCCAACTCATCGATACGGCGACTCCTAGCAAATTAAAGAGCCTGAAACCAGACTCAACCGTATCGGTACGAGGAACTGCTGAGATCAATGGCCCTCGGCCCGATTTCAATGTCGACGACATCCAGGTCCTGAACAGTGCCAATCTGCTGCCGGGCCAGCTCAAAGATACCAAGAACTGGCCGGCCCAGTACCGGTATATCCAGCTGCGACAGCCGGAAATGCAAGCAGTATTGCGTAAACGGGCAGGCATCGTCCAGGCGTGCCGGAAAGTGCTGGACGACCAAGAGTTTGTGGAGATCGAGACTCCTCTGCTGTTTAAAAGCACCCCCGAGGGGGCCCGTGAATTCCTGGTGCCTACTCGCCAAAAGGGGAAAATGTATGCTCTTCCCCAAAGCCCGCAACAATACAAACAACTTCTGATTGCTTCGGGCGTCAATCGCTACTACCAGGTAGCCAAATGCTTTCGAGACGAGGACCTGCGAGCGGACCGGCAGCCCGAGTTCACGCAGATCGATTTGGAAATGGCGTTCGCTAACAGCAGCGACGTCAAGGAGATTATCCAGAAAATTGTCCAGAATGTATGGTCCAAGTTCGGGCCTACCCAGCTATTGACTTTTCAGGAGAACACTATTAAACCTGTTGACGAAGAGTTTGGAGTACTAACTTATGACCAGGCGATTTCCAACTACGGAATCGATAAACCCGATCTCCGGTCATCGATAAAAATCACTACTTTGCCGGCCACTGCCACCACCAACGCTGATTTCCCTGTTTTCGAGGCAATCGTCTTACCCCAAACCTCGGCCGAAGGCTTGACCGATGCTATCCACTATAAAGCGCGGCAACCTGTAGGGATCACGTTTGAATCAGAAGAGCAAGTGAAAGCCGTTGTAGAGAAGATGGCCAAGGTCGACGATTGGGACCTTTTTTTCAAGACCCTTAATGCCAAGGTTGGCGACTTTGTCGGCTTCAGTGATCGACGGGTCCTCAACTACGAGAACCCGACACCTCTCGGCCGGCTGCGACAAGTAGCTATCGAGGCTTTACCGGGTAAATTCCAGGCCACGTCGCAGTCAGTAGCTTGTTGGCTGCAGAAGTTCCCCTTGTTTGAACCAGCAGTGGTATCGGATGGTGAATACCCTGTGTATGATGTTCAGACCCTCAAAGCTACGCACCATCCGTTCACTATGGTTGACTTAGACGATTATGAGCAGCTCTCTTCTGATCCGCTAGCTTGTCATGGCTACCATTTTGATCTGGTAGTCGATGGTGTAGAGGTAGGAGGCGGAAGCACTCGTGTCCACGATGCCGACCTTCAACTGTACATATTTGAGAAGGTCCTGAAGATCACTAACCATGAAAAACTATTTGGCCATTTGCTAGCCGCTTTAGCTACTGGATGTCCGCCGCATGCCGGCATGGCCATTGGCCTCGACCGCCTGGTGGCTATGCTATGTGGGTACCAGTCTGTCAGAGATGTGATTGCGTTCCCGAAGACTATCACTGGCAGCGATCCGATGATCGGAAGCCCTAGCAATGTCACCAAGGACCAGCTCGGTCCTTATCATGTGTCGGTGCGGTGATCAAAAGGACAATAAGGAACTAACCGTAACGAACAGTAAAGTAGTGACTGTAAAGTAAATGTACATAGTAAATCTCGATTAGCCCGAAATATTTGAATATTATACTTTAACCACCCTATTAACTTCTACTCACCACCAGACTGTACCAGACGGCATGTCCCACCCATAAGCCAATCGCGTTTGTCAGATTTGTGAAACCACCTAATCCGCCATGGCTCTCAAGGAAATGCCTCCTTTGCTGTCCGAGGCCGAGATGAAGGAAAATAAGGTCCCGTTACAATGGCGGGATAGATGTGCCGCTCTTCTCGTGCCTCTGAATAAGTGCCGGCGCGAAACAGGCTTCTTACCGTGGAAATGCTCTCAGCTCCGGCATGACCATGAAGAGTGCGAATACATGGACTTCCAGCGCCGGGTTAAAGAGTTTGCAAAGAATAAGGCCGAGACCAAAGCCTAATTTCCTATTTGGGGACTCAAATGCCCTATGTGATGTGTGTGTGCTGGAATTTGTGTCTGGCTGTTTTCAAGACATCCAGGACAATGGATACTGCAAAATATCTGTATTTAGCGCTTTTATATATACTATGTCCATTCTAGCATATGATAGCGTATATTCTTGGATTATTAGGAGGTGGTCATGGTGCTATCTATCCGGGGGTGTTTAAGACTAGCGGGGGTTAGACCGCTCTCGCAATAATTCCGCTGCCTCGACCTCGCCGCGCTTTTTCGCAAGTTTGGCGTGGTACAATCCACAAGCATTGCACAGAGTGCGAGCACCATCGGGTCCGCGACGCCATTCGGGGGTGTCAAAAGTACCGCACTGCCGGCACTGGACCACTTCAGTTTTCCGGGTCCGCTTGCGGGCCCGCCGGACATGCCCGGGGGCACTCTGGCCTTGAGTCACAGGCGCAGGAGGGCCGTTGCTCATGACCCGCATGCCGACGCCGGGAACAGTACCATAGACCAACGGCCCGCCGGGAGGACCCCCTTCGTACATGGGGTACATGTACATTTGGGGGTACTGACCTTGGATCGGGTTGGGTCCGCCCGGAATATTGGTGTTAGGCGGTGGGAATACTTGGCCTTGAGGAGGCGGAGGAGGCGGATGTTGGTGATTGGGCTGAGGGGCAGCAGGCTGGGGGACAGACTTGTGGTTGCCGTTCTCGGCCCGGAAGGGAGAGGGGGGAGTCGTATGCGGAGAAGGAATTCCCGTAGACGGAGGCATAGTATTCTGACCAGAGGGAGGACCCGATAGCGGAGGAGAATGCTTGAGCGAGTTGGGGGACCCATGTGGTCCATGCGAGCTATGCGATCCATTCGAGCCATGCGATCCATTCGAGCCATTCGATCCATTCGACCCGTTTACACTCGTAATACCGTTCGGCATCAGATGTCCATTGGGCATGCCCGCACAGGGCGGTGCCTGCGAGAGCCATCCTTCAAGATGCCCAGTGGCACTCCGGAGACGGATCAGCAAACTATGAGCAAAGTCAGGAGTGAGTCCAGGGGTGTTGGTGATATACATGAGCTGGACAGATGTTTCGTGCAGTTCTTGTAGAATGGGTTGCGAGAAGGCGAGGCGGTTATCATAGGGCAACGGAGCAAAGGGAGCGGGCGTAAAGCGAGGGGAATTGACGCCGTTGGGCCCTAGCGGCATCGGCATAGACGGAGGCGGCAGATGCGTCCACGGCGAACCCAGCATGGGGTTGGACAGAGGCGGCATGGGCGGCATCGCTCCGTTCATGCGCTGTAGAGGAGGGATATCGCACCGACTAGACCGCATCGATGTCAATGCCGATACGGCGGCATTGTCGTTCGAGTTGGTGCGGCTGTGCGGTGGCGAGCCGAGAACAGGATGGACAAAGCCGGCCGGCTCACTAGGAGCAGCGCTGGGCTCTTTAGAGGCGACACTGCCATTGAAGGCAGGCAGATTGGACGGTGAAGTAGGGGTCATTGGAGGAGCATCTTGAGTATCTTGAGCAACCTGAGCAGCTTGAGCAGCTTGAGCAACCTGAGCAGGAGGAGTAGGAGACGTCTTGGTATTAGTGGAGGCATTGTCTTGTTTGTTGTCGGGGGTACCATTCTGGCCAGCCCGGTGATCTGGCGATTGATTGACCGGGGTTTGGCTCCGACCTGACCGGTCACGGTCAGGGCTTGCGCCCTCCATCTTGATGCGGTTGTTGGTTTGATGAGATGAAGCAGACGCCGGCTCCGACGGCGGCAACCCACTAGAGTGGACAGACGGCGCAGAAGTAGGAGCAGTAGAGGTCATAAGCAATTGCGATGAGCCAGAAGCAAGGGGCGCCATTAGAGTCATGATGATCTCGATAGAGTCTGGGGCGTGGTGTCTGTTTAATAACCCTTGATGAGTGCATGCTGCACGCGGACTTAAACGGGTAGCTGCAGGAACATGCATAAGCTGCAAGCTAGACGAGACGCGCCAAGCTTAATGCCATCGACACCCATGGGCATTGGGGAGCAAATTACAGGAGTACAAACGCTAACTGATCAAAATAGCTATCGTTTTCTCTATCGATAAAGCTTGGAATCTGTCCTCAAACCGGACGACCATCTTCAGCATAAATCTGGGCGTACGTCATGCGGTTCTGCGGGGGATCGTCAGCATAAATCAATTCATGTAAGGACATAGCCAAGCCTCTGGGGATAGCAAACATTGGCCACCCTCATTGCTCCTAAAAAAGGCTTTCTAAACTAGATCAAATGTGTAAACTCGTTTTAGCTATAGTTATTTTCGAGCGGCCTGCGGCACGTCGTCGGCTACGAGATCCGCTCATCTAGGTCGGTAAGGAAAGAGATCGGTAGCGCATCAAATTACAGCTGCATGCGGTTCTCATAATGCCAGTGCTTTCCAGTATGGGATAGTCCCATCGGCAGCAATGGACATAAAACCCAAACAAGTGCATAACATCAGGTTATATCTTAATCGGCTAGATAGACCATCGCCGTCATCGCATCCAATCGCATCCCATCGATCCAACCGCATCCAATCGCAATCCGAGATTGGGTGCAACCAAAGTATATCTGAGATGCAGAACTGACCCAAAAGCAGGCTACCAAAAGCTACCAAAATCTAGTGGAAAAAGACAATAGAAATAACTAAAGAATTAGATTGACTTCTTTTTAAAATTATTTTATAAAACATGTGCAACCATCGATATTCTACCCGATCGGCTACGCAATTTGGCTACGCCAAGTTGGCCACCTCATGCTTTCCTAGGTCTTCCCAGGGTCCTCCCAGTCCTCCCTCCCAGTGTACCCTCCCAGTCCTCCCTCCCAGTGCACCCTCCCAGTCCTCCCTCCCAGTGAACCCTCCCAGTCCCCCCACGTCAGCCGTGCAGACAGGGTTGCTGACCAACCCACCTATCATGACGGCCCTGGCCTATTCTGTGCTTGGAGCTTCCTCCGTGGCTGCCAGCGTCATTGGCGGCTACATGCTGTTCACGGGCCAAGGTGAACAGTTCAATATTGGCGAGCTTCTCATGTCGCTGTCTCCCTACATGTGGGCGGTCCTGGGAGTCAGTCTATGTACGGGACTATCGATTGGCGGAGCCGCATGGGGTATCTTCGTGAGCGGGACGAGTATTCTCGGTGCGGGCGTGAAAGTACCCCGAATTACCACCAAGAATCTCATATCGATCATTTTCTGCGAAGTGGTGGCCATCTACGGCCTGATTATGTCCATTGTGTTTTCGGCAAAACTCACCTACGCAGACGCCGCCCATATCGCTTCTAGAGAGAATTTGTACACGGGCTACGCTTTGTTCTGGGCCGGCGTGACGGTTGGCGTGGCCAACCTTATTTGCGGCGTGGCAGTGGGCATCACCGGAGCCACGGCCGCGATTTCGGACGCTGCGGACCCTTCGTTGTTTGTAAAGATCCTTGTTATTGAGATTTTCGGGTCGGTGCTGGGCCTGTTTGGCCTGATTGTGGGGCTGTTAATGGCCGGTAAAGCGGGAGAGTTTCAATAGGAGGAAAAAGGTCGCTTGTCTATTTTGTTGTTGTTTTATAATTGTTTGTTTTTTGTTCTATTAACCAGATCGCGTATATACTACAAATTTATCGGCGGATCAGCAAATAAATATGCTCTTGTTTAAGGGCCGACAGATGGCGGTGGCTGCCTTCGAGACACATGAGCAAACCGCCAAACGACACATACATAGCCAGCTTATCTCCGCCGGCCTCGGTGAACTTGTACACGGTTCCGTACATGACATACTGGTAATCGTCGGCCAGACTACGTTCATCCGGTTTCGGCGGCCGCCACGACTTAGAGGCGGCTGCCTCGCCGTCTAGTGATAACGTACTGGCCAAGGCGACCGTCAATGTCTCGTTGGCCTGCAAAGGAAACAGGTCGGTGTTCACGTCCAGCGTCAAGGAGATATCCGGGCTAGTAGTGCACTGGGCCTGGATCCGAGCCACGCGATCATATCTGGCTCGGTCGAGTTGCTCTACTCGAAACTGGTCGCTGAACAACGTCGACATGATTTTTTTGGGGGGAGTGAAAAAGTCTGACAGAGTGCTGACAAGTTGGGGTGAAGAGGCATGGATCTGGTAGATGGTAGTGGTAGTAACAAATAGATATTCGGGCAATATTTGGGGTTAAAGAGGAGTTTATATATACTTTGAGGCCAGAAATGAGGATAAATGTGTCGAAAATTTCCGAACAACTCGAGAATTGACCAAGTTAAATCTATAAATACCCTTCGAGTCTAAACCAAGAACTACCTGCTACCCCCCTCCAAATCCAACCCCCCACATATTTAGCCATCGCGAATTCGAGACTAAAAACGCCCTCGTCGCGTAAAGAACGCCAAAATATCCGCCTGGTTCCAAAAATACATTTCTGCCTGATGGTACCGGACATGACTAAGGGTATAGGGTTGAAGGCTTGTGTGGCCCCTTCTACAGGTCCCTGCCCCCACCCCTCCTCCTCGCTGACCAGCGTCTATATATTTTGCACGAGTCTGGCGATCGCTCTCGTGGCTATATATATCCCCCCGCGTGCTTCTCCCCCAATCCCTCCTACCTCCACCTCCCTTTTGTACAATTACCCTCCGCAGCATGTCGTCGTCGAGTGAAGACCGGCATACTTACACCGTTTATCACCAGGACTTCACTATAGACCGGAACCTGCAGCTGGTTCGGGAGCTGGGCCGAGGAGCCTACGGCATCGTGTGCTTGGCCACCTGCCCCAACACCCCCGGCGTGGCCATCAAAAAGGTCACCAACATTTTTTCAAGGAATATCATCTGCAAACGGGCCCTGCGGGAAATCAAGCTGCTCATGCACTTCCGAAATCACCCGAACATTACTTGTCTGTATGACTTGGACATTGTGAACCCCGATAACTTCAACGAGGTATACCTTTACGAGGAGTTGATGGAGTGTAATCTGCACCAGATCATCAAGTCGGGCCAGGCCCTTACGGACTCGCACTATCAAAGTTTCATCTACCAGATCTTGGTGGGGCTCAAGTACATCCACAGTGCGAACGTTCTCCATCGTGATCTGAAGCCGGCCAATATGCTGGTGAACGCCGACTGCGAGCTGAAAATCTGCGACTTTGGCCTCGCCCGATGTTTCGACGATGCGCCTGAGGCAAAGCCTTTCACTGAGTACGTGGCCACTCGCTGGTACCGCGCGCCGGAAATCATGCTCAGCGTGCAATCCTACACCAAAGCCATCGATGTCTGGTCGGTAGGATGCATTCTCGGCGAGCTACTGGGCGGGAAGCCCATGTTCAACGGCGACATGCCTTATGACCAGTTGAACAAGATTTTAAGGGTCCTGGGCACGCCCAGCGACGAAACACTCACTCGCATCGGCTCGGCCCGCGCGCAAGAATACTTGAAAAGCCTCCCTTATACCTCGCCGATGCCTTTGGAGCGCCTGTTCCCCGGAGCCAACCCGGAAGCATTGGACCTGCTGGGCCGCATGCTCACGTTTGACCCGGCCAAACGCATCACGGTGGACGAGGCTTTGGAACACCCGTACCTGCGGGTCTGGCACGACCCGGAAGACGAGCCGACCTGTACCAGTGAGCTCGACTATTCGTTTGAACATGTCGATGACATTGACGAAATGCGCCAGCTGCTGATCGATACTGTCCAGGACTTCCGCCGCACCGTTCGTCTCCAGCAGCAGCCTTCTGCGTCGGTGGCGCCAGTAGCCGGCGCTGCCGTGCCGCAGATGATGCCTGACACGATTCCGGAGCCCACGGGCTTTGACCAAGGCCTGGTGCCCCATGAGGGCTATGATGTCGACGCTACTCCTACCGCCACTTCAAAGCCGTGGTAAACATTCTTTATTTAACATTCCTTAGCGTAACTGTAGCAGACCCAACCTATTTGCGTCTATTTGCATCTTTACTGGTCATTCGACTCGAGTCCTTTAGTCCCCGTCTTTAGACCCCTTTAGTACCCCCTCCTGCAGCCCCTACCCTAGATTCCCCGCCCAACTCGCCCAAGGGGGAAAGAGGACGAGTTATTACGGCACCAATTCACGCACCTGCTTTGGGCCTCCCTTTGCGTTTATCAAGGCTAAAGTTTATGCGAAATGGGTGAATATAAACCAGTACGACAGGAGGTTGTTGAGCTAGGCGAACTTTCCAGCCCGCCGGTGGCTCACCAATTACCTGTCTATGAACCGGACCTCATCTCCGACAAGAAGAAGCTGCCGCCCAGTCCTCGTCAAAAAGACGGAGCCCGCGGGTTTGTTGGCGTGCTTGTGTTCATTGGGTTGCTAATTTTCATTTTCTCGGGGCAGTCCGACAAGGCCGTTCCTGCTGAACAAAGCCTCAGTCTCCAAGAACTTTATACTGGAAAGTATTCCCCGCACACCAAACATGTCGCGTGGTTACCAGATGGAATTGACGGCGAATACATCGAGAGTACTGCCGAAGGCTGGATCACCGCGAAATGGCCTTCCCGCGATAAGACAAAGATCATCGACGGCGTGTTCAAAGACGCTCAAGGAACTAACCATATTGTCAAGGATATCACTTTATCTAAGGACCGCCAAACGGCATTGATCATGACTGACGACCAGAAGCATTGGCGGCATTCCTTTTATGCGCGATACTGGCTGCTCAATATCGAGTCCCGGGATATCGCTCCGCTTCACGACGACCGGTTATCGCTGGCAAAGCTTTCTCCTGCAGGTGATTCGGTGGCATATGTCTATGAAAACAACATCTATATCTACGAGATTTCGTCGGGCGAGCATACCCAGGTTACCGACGATGGCGGAGAGAATGTTTTCAACGGGATCCCCGATTGGGTTTATGAAGAAGAAGTGTTTGCCGGGCCTCAGGCGTTATGGTGGTCGGAAGATGGCACGCATCTGGCATACTTGCATACCAACGAAACCGATGTGCCGGTTTTCCCCGTCGCATACTACTTCCCGCATGGCGTGGAGGCGCCGGCCTACCCGAATGTAGTGGAAATCAAGTACCCCAAGCCGGGCTATCCCAATCCGGAAGTAGACGTGTTTGTATACTCGCTTGGTTCGCAAAGCACCCAGCGCGCCCAGCTGGACTATATCGACGACAAGGTCGTTACCGAGGTGTTGTGGCTGGGCAGTGATGAGCTTTTGGTCAAGCAGCTATCAAGAGATAGCGACCGGTTCCAGCTGGCGATTGTAGAGCCCAACACCGGCGAAATAACTATCGCGCGCGAGTCTAGTTTGGAAAAGGGCCAGGGATGGTTCGAAGTTACTCATAATACTATCTATGTGCCGGCCGACCCTAGTCATGACCGGCCCGATAGTGGATACCTGGACACGATTCTGCAAGATGGCTTCAAACACTTGGCCTACTTCAGTCCTGCAAACTCGCCGAAACCGAACCGGGTTCTTACCGCTGGTCAATGGGAAGTATGTGATACTCCTTCCGGTCTCTATCTCGCTAATGACCAGATCTATTTCACATCTACTCACCGGGGCTCTACGGAACGCCATCTTTACAGAGTGTCTTTGCAAGGATCCGAGGTCGAAGCAGTAACCCCGAAAGAGGCAGGAGTGTACTCTACTAGTTTTTCAGGAGACGCATCGTACGCGCTAGTCACTTATGAGGGCCCCGATGTGCCCTACCAAAGGGTCCTCGATCTGGCTAATAAGCAGTCGTTTGCCGATGCCACAAATATCTCGGATAATCAGGCGCTTGCCGATTTACTGGCTAAACGCCAGCTAGGCGAAGTCATTTATACTACTGCCAAAGTCGCGAAGGGCGTAGAAGTCAATGTCCGCGAAATCCGGCCTGCCAAGTTCTCGAAGAACCACGTTTACCCTGTGTTATTCTTCAATTACGGCGGCCCGGGCTCGCAAATGGTCATTAAGAGATTCGGCATCGACTTCCAACGAGTGTTTGCCGAGACTCACAATGCGGTTGTAGTGACTGTAGACCCTCGGGGCACCGGATTCAAGGGTAACGATTTCCAGGCATGTGTTCGCGACCAGCTGGGCCACTACGAGTCGCACGATATCATTGAAGTGGCCAAGCAGTATGCGAAAAAGAGCTATGTGGACAAGAAGTCTCTGGCGATCTGGGGATGGTCTTATGGCGGGTATATGACTCTGAAAACTTTAGAGCAGGATGCGGGCAAAACCTTCCGCTACGGTGTTGCCGTGGCGCCCGTCACTGATTGGCGCTTGTATGACTCTATCTATACCGAGCGCTACATGCATACCCCTGAGACCAACCCTGAAGGGTATGCGGAGTCGGCGATTGCCAATGTCACTAGCCTCGGCGAGGCCGAGCGCTTCTTGGTGATTCATGGCACCGGTGATGATAATGTACATTTCCAGAACACCTTGGCTTTACTGGACAAATTGGATTTGGCCAAGATCGAGAACTATGATGTGCATGTGTTCCCCGACAGCGACCATTCCATCTCGTTCCATAATGCCCAGCCGGTAGTCTATGATAAAATCGACTCTTGGTTGCGGCGTCAGCAGGATTCTGCGACCGGCAAGCGCCGGTAGCGATTCCGGGGTTGTATAGTTGCTAGAGTTATGTTTTGCTAGAGTTATGTTTATTGGATGTTAATATATAGTTCCCTAGCGGGCGGCATTGATAACCGAGGCCAGGATCTCTTCTTTGAAGACATCAAACAGGCCGGGAACGTTTTCGTTTGCCTTGTCGAGCCGATCAATTAGCGCCAGGACCTCGCGCCGAGACTCTGCAGTGGTCGCGCGGTGGCAGACGGCCAGTAAAGCAGGCTTGAAGAATGAACCAAACGAGCCTTGGCAGCAGCGGGTCGCCGCGTGCTGCGGAGCACGGTTATTGGCCCCAATACTTAGTTTAGAACCCTGGTGAGGTCCTGGCTGCTCGGATACCAGTTTAGACACTCGATCCCCCGGCCGGCCCTTGTCAACCAGTTGGGTCGGCTTGTTATAGCGGTCTTGAATAACATTAATTGCACTGTTGGCATCCGCCAGCACTTGCGGAGGCTTTGCAGACGGCGACACATCCGGCGACCCCGGCGAAGACAAGGCAACTGCACTGGAGTTACTTATCCCTGGGCTGGCCAGCGCAGCCAAGTTAATATCCTTGTCGTACAAAGTATCAAAGTCAAATCCATCGTCTTCACCATTGCTGCCATCGGCCAGCAACGCATTGCTATTTGAGTGGGCAGCCGGATTGATGATTTGCGGGGGCTTGGTAGAATTATCCTGGCGCGCGAGCTTCTTGTTCACCAGGGCCTTAAACGAGGCGGGCATATGGGCACGAGAGATCAACCGGTGGTTCAATAATATGGTAGCAGTCGGGCGGGCAGCGGGACTCTTTTGCAAGCAGGTCTGCACCAAACTGCAGAATTGCCGGCTCAGCAGGCCTTGGCCCGGTCGGATATCCCGCTTGAGACGAGGCGGGTCGCCCTTGGCAATACGCATCATGGCCGGCGGAGTATCCAAATGCGCGTGAGGGGGCCGGCCTAACACCAGCTCCCAGGCGACAATGCCAAGAGACCAGATATCTACAGGAGCAGCGTATTGTTGGCCGCTGATAATCTCGGGCGCCATCCAAAAGGGCGTACCCATGAGCGACTTTCTGCTGGGAAGCGTTTCCGATAGTTTTGCCGACACGCCAAAATCAGACACCTTGATCTCTCCCTTGGCGGAAATCAGTAGATTAGCCGCCTTAATATCCCGGTGAATCATCCCCAAACTGTGGATATACTGGAGCCCGCCCAGGGTGCCGCGGAGCACATGCAAGGCGGCATCTTCTTTGAAAGGCCCATAATCTTTTATCATTGAGGCACACGACCCGGCTTCACAGAACTCCATCTTGATCCAGAGATAGGAATTCACCAATTCACCACCATAGCAAGCGGTGATATTGGGCGAGCGCAGGTCCCGCAGCATAGTCAACTCGCCAAGCACATCACCGATGTCGGTAGTGCCCTCGAGGTTGACAACCTTGATGGCCATGATACGGGAATCCGGGGCCTTGACTCGCCACACCACTCCGAATGAGCCCTCGCCGAGTTTTCTGTAGAAGATGTAGCACTGGTTTGGCATGATAGGATGGAGACTTATGATGAACTTGGAACCGGCTATGCACCGAAATATGCAGGGTTAGGGAAGGAGTACAGTTTATGGTCTAACTAGTATATGCAATAAATGGATTTATGAGAATATGAAACAAAATTGGGAGTACAAAGCTTAGCAAGAATGTTGTTCGTTTCAGTAAGGTCCAAAAGGTCTTCCGAATAGGGCCCAATTTATCCCATCAACCTTTGGAAACGAAAAAAAAAAAACAAACCATCCTAACTTAAGCCTTGTCGGGGCGGACCAACGGCTGGGTAGGCCGCATTGGCATGAATTCACCGCATTTCCCGCAGGTGCGAGCGTCTTTATCGGCCTCAAAATTCTCAATGGCTTCCTTAACTTGAGTGCCCAGGTCGATCATTTCAAAGCGAGCCTCGTGCACCAGCTCATTGCAGTTCAAACAGTACCAGCGCATGGCATCCTCTTTACCCGGCCGATCCTGCTCGATAACAATGCCGACGGTATTTTCATACCGGCAAGGGCTATGCGGGACACTGGGGGGAAGCAAGAAGATTTCGCCCTGGGCAATGTCAATGTTCTTGAACTGGCCGTCTTCAATGACTTTCAGAGTCATAGGGCCCTCGAGTTGATAAAACCATTCCGGAGTCGGATTGACATGGTAATCTGTGCGTTGGTTCGGTCCACCCACAATCATAGTGGTAAAACCGTTACCTCTGTGAAGACAGTAGTTCCCCACGGGGGGCTTTAAGAGGTGTCTATTTTCGGCTAGCCAGCCGGCCAAGTCAATGGGAGGAAGCATGGAGAACAAGTGTGCAAGAGTGGGGGTGGGAAAAGTGGGTATAAAAAAATAGGTAATATAGCCTGCAGGGACCGGCCAAGAGCTTCGGATCTTGGCTTCGAACGCCTAGACCGGAATTATGCATGTAAGCAAGCCACCCCAATCTGGAAGTGGCTTTGGGAGTTGGTCGTGTGTCACCCAGCGAGGGAACACCCAGCGAGGACCCTATCGTCATCATCGCTCCCAAGGGACTTAGTGCCATTTCGTGTCCACTGCAGTTAGTCATGACCGACAAGGGACAGAAACCAAAAGAAACCAAGCCAAAGCCGGAGCAAGAGGACCTCAGCGAGGAGGACCTCAAGCTCAAAGAAGAGCTGGAAATGCTTGTGGAGCGTCTTGGCGAGTCCGACGAGTCTCTGTACCCTGCGGCCTTGGAGCATCTCAAGAGCGCCATTCGCACCTCCACCTCCAGCATGACGGCGGTGCCGAAGCCGCTGAAGTTCCTCAGGCCTCATTACGAGCGGCTGAAGGAGATTTTCGATGCCTGGCCCGATAACGAGAACCGCTCGCTGCTGGCGGCCATTCTGTCGGTGCTGGCCATGACGGCCGAAGGCAAAAACGAGGTGGTCAAGTACCGCTTGTTGGTGCACGCCACCGACGATCTCGACCAATGGGGTCACGAGTACATGCGGCACCTGGCCCTGGAGATCGGCAACCAGTTCCGCACCTTGTCCACCACCGAGGAGCCCACTGCCCATCTCGAGCTGCTGGCCGAACAGATCGTGCCCTACTTCCTTAAACACCAGGCGGAAGCCGAGGCGGTAGATCTGTTGCTGGAGGTCGAACAAGTAGAGAGCCTTCCCCGCTTTGTGGATGAAAATACGTTTGGCCGCGCCTGTTTGTATTTGGTGTCGTGTGCGCCCTTTTTGCCCCCGCCCGACGACAGCATTTGTTTGACTACCGCGTTCCATATCTATGTCGAATACGGCAAGCTGCCCGACGCCATGGCCCTGGCGATCCGGCTCGACGACCATGCCCTCATCAACACGGTGATGGAGTCTACTAATGATGTTTTGATGCAAAAGCAGCTCGGGTACCTGCTGGGCCGCCAGCGGCTGTGGCTGCCCCAGGAAAACGAAGAGGTCCAGGAATGTGTGTCGAATGTCCACATGTCGGAACACTTTTTGTACCTGGCCAAGGAGCTGAATTTGGAGGAACCCAAGCTGCCCCAGGATATCTACAAGACGGGCTCGGAGCCCTCGGCGTTGGGCCTGGGCTCGCGGCCCGATTCCGTTAAACATAAACTAGCGTCGATGTTTGTGAACGCGTTTGTGAACTGCGGGTTCGGGAAAGATAAACTGGTGGAAACCGATTCCGAAAGCGACTCGTCCATCTACGTCACTCCCGGGCTCCCGGCCTTGCCCACCACCGCCTCGATTGGACTGCTCCATATGTGGGACGTCCCCGAGGGATTGGCGGTGCTCGACAAATATCTCTACTCGTCGGAAGAGTACGTCAAGGCCGGCGCGCTCATGGGCGTTGGCGTAGTGTGCGCGGGCGTACACGACGAGACAGACCCGGCGCTGGCTCTGCTCAAGGACTACCTGGACAACCCCAGTTACTCGCTGCAGACGTCGGCGATTATGGGGCTTGGCCTCGCCTATGCCGGCAGTCTGCGCTCGGATATCGTCGAGCTGCTCATGCCGCTGCTGACCGACGCCAACCAGAGCATGGAGGTCACCAGCTTTGTTGCTTTGTCGCTGGGGCTTATCCTCATTGGCACTGCCGATCCCGATGTGGGGGCGTCGATTGTGACTGTTTTCCTGGGCCGCACCGAGGCAGAGCTGTCGTTCAAGTGGGCCCGCTTTATGGCTCTTGGCTTAGGGCTGCTGTACATGGGCCGCCATGAAGAGACGGAAGTGATTTTCGAGGCCCTCAAGGTCATTTCGCACCCCATTGGCACGGTTGCCGAGATCTTCGTGACCATGTGTGCCTACTGCGGCACTGGCAACGTGCTGCAGATCCAGAACCTGCTGCGGGAGACCACTACGCGGCCTTACGAAGACGAAGGCGATGAGGAAGAAGAGGGCGACATTGCGAGCCAAGCCAAAGATGCGGCTGCTGCCGCCGGCAGTGCTTCTGGAGCCGCGAACGGTACCTCCGAAGCCGCCGCCAATGACAACGACACCGAAATGCACGATGCCGAGGACGGCGACGCGACTGCCTCGGCCCATAACTCGGCCGCAGGCACGCCGCGCTCCCGCCGAGGATCGGCCGGATCCGAGCATCTGTCTGCCGAGGCCCGCATTGAGAGCGCTAACATCAAAGCCTATTGCGTGCTGGGCATTGCCGTGATTGCCATGGGCGAGGATATCAGCCAGGAAATGGTGATGCGGCACTTCGACCATCTCATGCACTACGGCGACGCGCCCATCCGGCGCGCGGTGCCGCTAGCCATGGCGTTGGTGTCGGCGTCGAACCCGGAAATGAAGGTATACGACACGTTGTCGCGGTACTCGCACGATTCCGACTCGGAGGTGGCCGAGAATGCCGTGTTCGGTATGGGCCTGGTGGGCTCGGGCACTAATAATGCCCGCATCGGGCAACTGCTGAGACAGCTGGCGACATACTACTCGCGCGACCCGGACATGATGTTCATGGTCCGTATTGCCCAGGGCCTTGTCCATCTCGGCAAGGGCACGCTGACTTTAAACCCCTACAATACCGAGCGACAGATCCTGTCCAATGTTGCCCTTGGCGGCTTACTGACGGTCGCAGTGGCTTTGCTGGGCCCTAAACTGTTTGTGCTTGCCAACGAGGCCCGCATGCTGTACTTCCTGGCTTTGGCCACTCAGCCGCGCATGCTGGTGACTTTGGACGCCGACATGCAGCCCCTGAAGGTCAGTGTCCGAGTCGGCCAGGCCGTGGATGTGGTGGGCCAGGCCGGCAAGCCGAAAACCATTACCGGCTGGGTCACTCATACCACTCCCGTGCTTTTGGGGGTTGGCGAGCGCGCCGAGTTGGAAGACGACGAGTACATCAGTCTTGCGTCAGCCTTAGAAGGAGTAGTGATCTTAAAAAAGAACCCCGACTATGATGGGGCTCAGTAAGTAGACAGCTAGTCTGTAAAACCAACATCTGCGAGTACATGATAGAACCATGACCGAAACATGATAGAAACATGATAGAAATATGACCGAAACATGATACAACCATGATGGAAACATGATAGAACTATGGATTAGGCAAAACGCCATGACTATTTTATAAACGAATGGCTTTGAAAAAGGTAAATACGGGAATGACCCCTTTTAATTGGTTTACTTTTTCTTGAGAACGGCAAAATAAGGGTGGGCCATAGCTTCGCGAGCAGTCAACCGCTCTTGGTGATCGTAGCGCAGCAGCTTGTCGCAGAAATCCAAGGCTTCCGGGCTAGTCAGATGCCGGTTGTCGGGCTTGATAAACGAGCCCCAGGGTTTACGGGGGAAGTTGCCAATTAGATCGTCATATTCCGGTCCCAGCTTGAGCTCGTACTTGGCCAGGTACTCGTAGAGGCCATCAGTACCCAGCACCTTGGCGATCTTGACCAACTGATCGGTATTGGAGGAGCCGTGGAAAAACGGCTCTTTGCGGAATATCATAGCGGCAAACATGGCCCCCAAAGACCACATATCCAGCGAGTAGTCGTACATTTGCAGATCCACCAACAGCTCGGGGCCCTTGAAGCAGCGAGAAGCCACCCGCACATTGTATTCCATGCCCATGTGATAGAACTCTGCCAGGCCCCAATCAATGAGCCGCAGGGTTTTCGTTTCGTGGTCAATCATGACATTATGGGGCTTGACGTCTCGATGCATGATGCCCTTGGAGTGGCAATAATCAAGCGCCTTTAACAGCTCATTGATATAGTAGCGGATCTCATAATCGGAAAGCTTGGGGTACAGCACCCTAAAGTCGGTGTTATCAACATACTCAAAGATCAGCGACGGGGTTTTCGACAACGGATCCCGCACCACATCCAGGAGGGCAACTACGTTGACTCCGCCGGTGAGGTTCTGGAGAATCTTGATCTCCCGCTTAATCTTCTTTTTCTTCACCGGCTTCAGCACCTTTATCACACACCGGCCATTGTTATTGACGTTGATGCCCTCAAATGCCTCCGAGTACTTTCCCCGCCCGATCTTGCGCACTACCTCGTAATTGGACTGCGTGCCCCAGAGCACCGTGACGTTATCGTAGTCCCAGTAGGAGCTTGGCATCTTCAGGTTGTAGTCGGCATAGACTCGTGCCACTGACTTCTTCATGGCTGCCGGATGTTCAATGTTGTTCAAACAAAGTTTTCTGGCCCGGGCACAATGAGAGGGGTCGCTTGGCTAGTGAGAAATCTTAGTCCTAAGCCTTTAAAAGTCCCAAGGAAGCTTGTGGCCTATCTGCTGTTCCCTTGGCTGAGTCACTGCCCATTTGCCCCATTTGCCCCATTTGCCCCCGTTTGCCCGTTTGCCCATTTGTCCCAGTCACCCCTTGGGAGGGGTGCTAACGTCCTCTCCCATTGCTTGGCCGATGAGTCAGGGAGAGGGCCCGAACCTTTCTTGTTGTTTGGCTTCGCGTGCTTGGCAATCTTCTATCGGGGATGCTGGTCTGGTCTGGGGCTATAAATAAGGTCCCCGCTCCATCAGGATTATGCTCGCTACAAATAGAACTATGGGGCCAGAAACGGTCGCGGTTAAGCCAGATGCCAAGCACTTGGCATACTAAGGGCTTTGCGCGTCCCGACAACGTGCCGCTATGGGCGATTTCGGGACCCGAGCTAGCCGTGTACTCTAACCACCCCGAAACAACCCAGTTTTTCCAACATATGGTTGCCGCCGAGCTCGGGCTGGTGGCAGTGGTGTCGGCCGACCCCACCAGCAAAATCGATCACATGCTATTTTATGCAACGCTTGATTCCGGGAATCGAATATGTGCCCGGCCGCTAACCCTTGCCCGCGCGCGTCGCGACGCACCGGAAAAGCCGCCTTTACCGGCCCAAATCCCCGTCGGAATAGGCTCGTCCACATCTACCCCGGAACCTCCCCAATCTAGTGAACCATCGGCCATTTCTGTATCTGGAATCGACGGCCCGAGGCGGGCGTTGCAACAAACTATTCTCGGCGCCCTTCGGCTGAGAGGAATCACCCGACAACATCCTGACTACAAACTGTTATACCACCATTGTTTACGAGCGGCGGAGTATTCGCTCCGGAACCACCCGCATCCTATCGAGCTAGATGTAATGCGCGAAAAAGTCGAGGCCCTTTTGGCCATCCTCGAAACCGGCCACTAAGAATGCCCACATTGTCAGCCCTGCGCCCTGGTGGGGTGGTCTAGGGCAAGGTCGGCGTGGGGGCGGGTTATGCTTGTGATCAGTTTGGCCCAAAGCCCGATATCGGGTATTAGGTTTATGTATTGCTATTGAGGATTATTCTCCATAATAAAAGACGGTGGCCTTGTTTGCCGCTGTGGTGCGGTAGCGAAGCCCGTCGTTCCTCGTATCCACATGCAGCGGGCCGGCATCACATGACTGTGCCGTGCGCTAACTGGCATTTAATGTCAGCGGGTTGTCTTCTTCCTCTCTTCCAGCCTATTTCATGTCTGCCACCGCCGCCCCCACCGAGCCTGACGCCTCCACAAAGATTATCCCCTTGTCGGAAATCAGCAAGCATAATACCAGCGATGACCTTTGGGTGGCGATCAACGGCAAGGTCTACGATATCACAAAGTTTGTCTGCGAACACCCTGGTGGTGAGGAGGTCCTGCTCGACGTTGCCGGCAAGGATGCCACTCAAGAATTTGAGGACGTAGGACACTCCGAGTATGCGGTGGAGATTCTCGACAACTACTATGTCGGAGAGGGCGACTCGTCCGAGCTTAAGGTCCGGGAGAAGCCACTAGGGGTTGCCGAGTTTGACACCTCTACTTCCACTTCCTCAAAATCCAATCTTCCGTTGTTTATTATCGCCGCGATCCTGGCAGCTGGTGCCTTCATCTACCTTAAAGCTAATCAATAGTGTTTTTTCATAGTCTATTATTTGCTATCCTTCTTTGGGGCTATATGGCCAGGTGTATAGGTATTTCACGGTTAAAAACATATATAGGTTATTAACGGCGGCGGAAATAGACCTGCCCTTGGCCTTTTTAAGCTTAAATATCTAGCAGGAACACCAAATTACTTTAACTTGGTTGTAATTTGTCAATGGGCGGCCTTCAGATACATGACCGAACCCACATCTTCTCACTAGCGGAGGCATTGCCAGCATGGATTTTGCCGCCCTAACGGCCCTTGGTGCTTACGCAGCACCTGCTCTGCAAGGGCGGGCGGATAAAACACCGGCCCAGAGTTAGATAAAAACCGTAACTGGTGGCCGCTAAATTTCGGGGCGGTTCAGGTGCTATTTAGGTAGAGAATGGGGGTATTATATTTTTTATCGGCAATTTAAACTTTAAATCTGGCAAAAAAAATTGCCCCGCATATTATTGGGTACCCGCCAGGGCATCAAACATGAAATTTCACCCTCCCTAAATTCTTCGACGGCTACTGCATATTTTTGGCCCGCATAATCTATTAAGGTTTGGGCTTCCCGGCCGATATCGGCACCAGTGGCTAAGCCTTGCCATCTGGGGCCACCCCAATGGTCTAATTAGCAGATAATTAAAGTCTATATAGGGTATATAGGCCATCGCCAGCATGTCCCTGCAAGTCTCGTCTTTTTTGGACACGATCATCGACGGTTGATGGCGGTTGCTCTGGGCAGCCGCTATTGTGAGTCATTTCCATCTGCTGCACCCTGCAAGCCATCAGAGGGGTGATTTGTCAGAGCTGCAGTTGCCCCTGCCCGAATATTTCAGTATAAATAGCCGGGGTGCTGACACTATTTCCCCACCATCGGTCCAGTGAAATTTAGAAAGAATCCAGAGAATTATTGTTACAATGTGCTTCTAAATTTGCCCCACGCGTACCGTTAGAAAAGTTATCCTTCCCCCCCACACACAAGATGAAAGAATTATAAGTTGTTGAAGGAGATTCTCCCCACCACCCCGTTACTACCATGTGTTTATCCACTCTCGAAGTTGTTTACCGCGCCCAGATACAAGAACCTGCGCCCATTTGTTTTTTTAATTGCCCCGCATCCTAAATTTGTTTGAATTGTTTTTTATATGATCAAGATGATGCCCGAAAGTTTGTTCGATATTTCCCAGGCCCCCGAATTCCAGCCTGCGTCCGGCCCTTACTCGGCCGCGACATCTACCTACCGCCCCCAACAGTCGGCCTTTGACAAGTACGCCGCGGCCCAGGCCGCCGTGCAGGACCTATGGGATCTCGACAGTTCGCTGTCGGCTCCCGTGCCGGATGGCCCGTCCTCAACGACGGCTCCGGTCAATAGCCTGTCACCTGCAGAGAGCCTGACTATTTCGCCCGTTGAGTTACTCACAGTCGAAGACCCGACTGAGCCCATCATGGGCCCGGGCACCAGCGTTTGGGACACGCTGTTTGCGAGCCCTGAGACCGCTAAGAATGGTCCCAGCCCGCCGGTTATGACCGCCCTGTCCCCGGCTTTGTCCTACGAATCGCCCTTTGACTTCGCGTCGCCTGAGATCGATGCCTTCGGCACCTACTCAGAGTCCACGCCTGTTCCTACTCACTCGTTGAGTGTTCCTGTCCCTTGTGTTTCCTCCGCCCCTGTCTACGATGGTGGACTGTTGAAGAAGATGTCATCTAACGATCACTCGTCGTCGACGGACTCGTTGACATCTCTGAACTGTCCTAGCCTATCGCCTGTGTCCTCGCCGGACTCGCCGTCTGCCATGTCGTCTTCCTCGAAGTCGTCATGGTCGGCACCGAGGTCGGGAAGCATGGGCAGTGTTGCCAAGAAGGGCCGTCGTGGCCCCAATGGTAACCGCGTCGATGATATGGGTATCACCGTATACTCCCGCAAGCCCCGTTCCCAGCCCTTGCGCCCGATCGAGATCCCCGACACTCCGGATTGTGCTGCCACTAAGCGGGCGCGCAATACCGAAGCTGCGCGGCGGTCGCGGGCCCGCAAACTGGAACGGATGGGCCAGTTGGAGGTGCGGGTGAAGGAACTCATGGACCGCAACCAGGAGTTGGAGCGCGAAGTCGAGCGGCTGAGAGGCCTTGCCACCGTCTAAGGGTTAGTTGGCTCGCTAGGCTCTATCTGTCTACCTTCTAGTAGTTTCACCATAATAATAAGATAAGATAGCCAAAAATGAATAAAGACAAAAAGCGACCGGTAGCTCCGATATATACAGGCGAACTATAATACATAAATGGCTAGGGGACTAGGTAGTTAGCACCTGGGCTCAAAACCCGTCATTGCCATCAAAGCCCGTGAAGCCGGTGATCAAAAAGTGCTTGTAGTATGGTTTTTGGGCAATCTTGTTGGCCCAGTTCCATGTCGAAGTGAGCCGGCCATCAATACATGACCCAGCATCGTAGAAATTGTCTGCTCCAGACCCGTCAAAGGCATGCCGGAAAAAGTCGACCAGAATCGCCTTCACCAGCGCATCCACACTTCCAAACTGAGAGTCTGTCCATGCAATAGCAAACCGGTCATTGGCAATCAACGGCAATAGCCTGATAACAGTATTCACCGGGTTCAGGATGCGCGGGACCTGTAAGTATTTATCCAGGAAAAACAGGGCATTCGGCACGGCCCTGTCGCCGAGATGCACGACTGATGAGCCGATCCACGTGCCGGTTTGTTGCTGGGCCCGGGCAATGATGTTGTGCATGGCCCGGTTCACGCTAGGGCTCGGCTTGACCCGATTCAGACCCTGGCCGGTGTCCACCAGCCGGTACTTAAGACTACTGCTGGTCATATCATCGTCGGCAAGCTTCCACAACCGGTACATATCGCGCATGATCTCGCTCCACAATGTCAACGATTGGAGCACATATTGGTATTGCTTGGCATGGTTATGCGACAGCCGCGCGCCGCCGGCTCCATAGGAAATAGCCAAGCTAAAGCCTTCTTCGTAGCTATCCTTTTTAAACAGCGTCTGCAAGCGCTCGAGCATTTCCCGCACAGGCGTCCGGTTGGCCCCGAGGTATGCATGATAGTCGCCGATCGAATAGAGTACTTGGCGAATATCTTCGGCCGATAGCTTAGGAGTCTGCATGGTCCTGGCCAACCGCTCGATCGCCTGTTCCTTAGTGCGAATATCTTTTTGAATAGTGCGGCGATCGCGGCCTTCGGACTGGATTTCTTTAGTGGCCAGGAAAACCAGCTCGCTATTGAGTAACTCCAGGCCATTCCGGGCTTCCAGAAACGTGTACACGGTAGTGATGGGCTTGTACAAATCGAACTCCAGCGACTCCTGGACCTCGGGCAGCCGGGAATCCATAAGCATATACATCAACTTGCCAAATGTATTCCGCATCCGTTCTGGGTTCATGATTTTGTACCTGCGGCCGATCTCGAAGATGGTTTGGTACCACTCGGCATTGCGGACAAACTCCTTATCGTCGACCAACTGCTTGCCTTCTTCCATGCCATTGGCCACCACAAGCCCCGTCAAGACAGTACACATTTCCTTTAATTGGGCAACGATCCGCTTCACCTTGGACGTATACAAGTACACATCGACCTTATCAGTGTACTCGCTGACGTTCAAGGCTGCTTCTAAAAGCCTGAAAAGCTTGCGTTCCTGGGCAGTTAGTCGCATAGGAATAAACATAGTATTCTCTTTAAACCGGGCTTTGGCCATATCTCGAGTACTCTGCTCTTCGGACTGCTCGTCTTCCCCTGTCTCTTTACTGGCCTCCTCCTCATCATCAAGGGAGTTGGTCTCATCCTCGCCAACCGTCTTCTTTTGAGACGGTTCGGCAACGCTTTTATCGGTGCTGGCAGCCCCGTTTAATATGTTGGTTTCATGGGCTTTGCGTTTTCCGGTGCGATGCAAGTATCCAAAGCATACTCCGCAAAACCCCTCGTCGCACTGCAGGCACTCCAACTCCCGCGGCTGGTCGCCGCACTCAACACACAGCGACGGATCAACCACATCCGGCTCATCTGTCTCCATTTCTTCATCGGATTTATGGGGCGGATCTTCGTCCATGACGTTGTGTTCATTTATAGCTAGCAGCTCCTTCAAAGAACGTTTGGATGTCATAGGGATAAATAGGGCGAGGGCACCGTTCAGCAAAGTTTGGCAACCACCAATGGAGAATGCGCACAAGATAAGACCATGCTGGTTTTCAAGTAAGTGGAGTTAGGAAATAATCCGGAATATTGGTTGTTTGCAGCGGCAAATAATCGGTAATTGTTAACTTCCAGATATGTTTTAGCCGCTCTTTGTGTCCAGCTAAGCCGTAATTACTGGCATATTTCTCTATAAAAGTTATCACTCACGATACTTTACCATATATTTCATGTATGAGGTTTGTACATAAATTGGCGAGGCATATACTTTTAAACTGGCATAGATATATACGAACCCTACTTGGAACCCTCGGAACCCTCGGAACCCTTGGAACCCTCAGAACCCTCAGAACCCTACTGGAACCCTACTGAATCTTACTAGGAACCCTACTTTGTCGCGAGACCTTGGAAAGAAAAGAAACGTGCCCTCAGCATGTTTGTATCTACCAAGTCATCTCAATGCATCCAAACCCCCAGTTCGAAAACCAGATAAAAATTCCCCACGAAATTTCTATCACATTAGAGGGTCCCTTATGTGATACATCTCATGAGAAACCTACACAGCAGTAGCATAAAAACGTGTCGTTTGTTTCTACAATCGATAGCAAATACTTTCAATAGCAATATCTAACCAACCATTGAGCTAAAAACCCCCAAGATTTGGTTTGCATCCCCCCTACAAAGTCGTGGATTCCCGTGTTTCAGATGAGACGCGGACCAATACACGTGAATACCCGTTTCGGAAGTAGGGAGAAATTTCCTATTTAGGATATCACAATTGACAACCTTACTGCTTTGGGTAATTTCTCAGACCCTAGGTCGGCGGGCCACTATGCGTCACGCAATGCATTCCCCTCAGCCTTGCTACGAGGCTGTAGTTTAAAGGCCAATAAACTGCTCTATAACTAGGCTATAGCCTGCAAAAACTTTGATGCTAGTGTTCCTCAGTAACCTCTTTCAATAGGTCTATATCGCAGGGTCGGGGTACCTCATAGTCGATAAGTTGTTATTTTTGATCTATCGGCAAAACACGCGCTCAAGCACCGCCGATATTTCGCGCATATGCAAGAGGGTCTATAAAGATAGTGATCTGTAGCGTCGGTAGGTTTTTTCAAAAAGCAAATGGATACCAAAAGCCTTGAATACGCAAGTGAGCTGCTGAAAACTAAAGGGCTAAACTTCTGCCTCTGTGCCGTAGAGCCTACTAATGGCACTCTCTGTGTTTACTATTCCTATTCAATGCGACGTCTGGCCAGGTCGATCCAAAGAGGGCATCGGATGGCCGGGAATAGCAATTGTCGGGCCGTAATGCTCGACGACGCAGTAGAAAGAAATGCTCTGGTCCGGGTAACTCCTTTGGAGCAGCAGAGGTTTCCAACCAGGTTTCCGCAGGCTCATAACTGCCAGACCCCTCCAGGAACGGTTGATCCGTTGTTGTTAAAGCCGTCTCTTAACCGTCGTGAGCCCGAGAAACCGGTTAACAACATCCACCACGAGCGGGGCCAGCCAGCCTTGCCAGCCTTGACCGAATCCCCTCGATCTCCTCAGGAACAGGTTGTTACCTGTATTCTGGCCACGCTGAAGCAGACGCTCTGTAAATCGCTGGCTAAAGCGTGGATCAGGATCATTGAACCGCGGAAGCAGTCAAAGTATCCGTATGTGGTAGACAACCCACCCCCGTGGTGGCCGCAAGAAGTCCGCTACAGAGAACCCGATCATTTGGTTAAACGGGAACGGCTGAAACTTCTGGCCACTATCATTCTATCGTTTCCTGAGAAACATAACACGATGTATGCAGCGTCGCTCATGATCGACAATGCTTTCCAGCTCCAATATGGAAGTCTATTTACAGGAATAGAAGGGTCTAGCTATTCACCGGGGCTTGCTGGACCACAGGAAGCGCAATTACCGGACCATGCCGCGCAATGTCCGGGGCCAGAGTCTACTGCGGTAACCGTTGCATCTATCGTAACTGGACAAAGCGGGGAGACTGATAAGGCGGACCAGGCGGACCAGGCAAGACATATTCCCCTCAGTGGGCAATTGCCTTCCCCCAGTGAATTAGACGTCAAACTGCCTATTCCGTCGAACATGAATACCCCGTCCAGCACCGGAACGGTAGTATCGTCGCCGCACCGGCAGATGAAAAGGGTGCTTCCGAGCCCCGGCTCGGTCGCTGGTACTCAACGACGAAGCGAGAAAAAACGCAAGGACTCGCCAATGAGTCCCCCCGATAGTAGTCTTCGGTCAGGTCCTGCACAGGAACCACTTTTCCAATCCGGCGACCTCGAAAACAGTTCCGACTCGTCGCAGCTGGAAGAGTGGGACTGCCAGCCCAAACAGCCGTCTATGAAGTTTTCTTCGCAAAAACCAGGGCACATCGGCCAGCCCCACACTCCAACCGCATCTGCCGAAAATGGCCCCACAGACCCGCGGCCAGCCTCCAGCGGGAAGTCGGAAATAGGCAATTTCCCCAGCGAATACTACCCGGCAATGGCGCCGGTCGGGATGTGGCCTCCGGACTTCGATTCGCACATGTTCGCGACCAACCCGTTCTACCAGCCGCCTGCAGGCTTCTCCCTCCCCCGGACACGTGCATCATCGTCTAGCGGGGCAAGCCCCCTGGGGGGCATGCCATCGATGATGTCGGCCCTCCCGCACCCTGGATGGCACCCTATGATGTCTGGCAAGATGGGTTGGCCTCCCGGGTACCCATATTTTGTCCGCGGCTACCAGAATGGCCGGCAAGAACAAAATTAGAAATGGCGACGCACGGTGACATAGTTATGTGGTACCCCTGCAGATAAGTCCCATGGTTGCTAAGTACTGAAAGTCTGTGCGCGATCGGCTTGGCCTTGAACATCGTTTACGTAGGATACATATTAATAACCGTAAAAATGGCCAGATTTGACCGCCAACCAAGGTTACCGCCTCGGTTCCGGCCTGGGGAAGAGTGGTTTTGTCCCTCAAGGGAGGCTTGCCATGCTGGCTATTACGTGCCGGGACCATACGTCATATGGCATATGATAATACCACCCGCCCCGATGGCCAGCGGGATTTTCTGGCAAACCAACAAAAATAGCCCCCGTAAATGCCCAATAGCAACCCTTTTTTCGAGGCTAAGCAGTCAGAGTTTTTATGCGCAGCTTTGAACCTTGAATCATGGTGACGACTGCATCCAGTTGCCTGATCGAAGGTGCATGATTGAGCCCTAGTTATGTACCTATGAGTTTGCGGTGGCCTCGGGAACGAAAGCGCGTGCCATGAAGCCCGTGCCCTAGCCGGCCGGCCAATCAGGGCCCATGATTTGGGCAGGTTAGGGCGCGTCGAAGCCGCGGACTGCTAATTTAGTCAGAAAACCCTAACTCGGGAGGGCAGCAAATTCCCATTTTTTCTGCGGGGGACAGGGCTAAAAAAACATGAGCCGGCACGTGACAGGAGGGTATAAGTGACGGCCCTCCCACCTATGGCAAAATAACTATCTTTTCGGTCTCCCACCCTCTCCCGCCACTCCACACTTCGTTTCTCTACCTCCGTGTGCGTGCGATTGTTAGCGCCAGCGCTCCAGCATTTACCCCCCTTTGGTTTTCGTGACCAACCCGTTTTCAGATAACTTCCTTCAGTTTGCATATTTCGATTCCCCGTTTCAACAGCGAAAAAAACCGATGATGTCGATTTAAAAAAAAGTTGTTGAATAGTGTTTTCGTTTTTTTGTTGTTTGCTCGTTTTTCTGTTTATTGAATCGCCTTTTTTTTGCCTGCTGCTCCAGCACCGTTGCGCACCCCCTAGTACGCGTGACTTGATTTGTTTTATTTTATTGTTCATCGAAGAAAAAGAAAAGAAAAGGAAAGGAAAAAGAATATGATTCAAACTAGTACTTTGCCTGATACCCCCGGTTTGCGTTCGCAACGCTCCCAGTCCACGGGCAGTGACTCCGATCACTCGCTTGTTTCCGATCGCGGCTGCCGGCCCTTTACCGCCTGCCGTGCGGCCCCTGCCGTGGCCACGATCGGCAACACCGAGTCCCCTAGCGGGTTGTTGTCGCCTGTTTATTCGCTAGGTCGATCTCCGACGGGCCCGACCTCGGAGTTCGTTGCCCAGCGGCCGGGTTTGAAGATGTCGCCCGAGTTCCGCCATGAGAAAGACCAGCCCTCGGCCAGCGAGAAGAACCCCGAGTCCGGGTGTTTTATGGCTATAGCTGCCTGCAAATTGCAGTTTCTGTGCCCCAAGCCCGAGCGCAGCACCGAATCGAAGTTTAGCCGCCCCATGTGCGGCACGCCGGTTCGCAAGAAGCGCATGGTCGGGACCCCTCCCCCTAGTCAACTCGGGTTTTCCTGTTATGATTCCCCGGATGAATCTGATGCTGGATATCCATCTGATGAAGACGATGATGCCGTTGGAGTTGACGAGGACGAGGAAGATGAGGATGAGGATGAAGACATCGATCAGGTGCTTTCCAAGTCCTTATCGCCTAACTCCTCATTCCAGAGGGCTCGTGAGAGTAAAAGCCGTCATACAGACGATGAAGCAGTGTTTGAGATCCATGATTAAAGCCTGTAGTATATATATTTTTTAATGTTGGTCGTTTGTATAGCGGGTTTTTTTTCCCCTCTTGAATATAATAATAATTTCACCCCTTGACCCCGCCTGACCTCCCTTGGGCTCCCTTGGCTCCCTCGACCCACTCCTAGTAGATTCTTTAGCGATTACAAACCGGGTGGCCCTAAATTGGCGGCACCTCATATCCGAATTCCAGATAATTTTAAGTTGCTACCTATCCAATCAGTAAAAATTTTGCAATCTCGGGATTTCAAAATCATTGCTAATAACCGATGGTTTTCGATACGGTTTGGAATGGGCTCATTGCCACGGTGGATCATCCTGCATCGTGCAGAAAAAAAACCTGCATGGGTTAGTCATGTGAAAAAAATTATATAACTGAGGTGCAGGGACCATAATCCCTTCACCTATCATGACATCTGAATATAATAGTCGTAGCGAAGAAGGCGGTAGAAATGGCTACACGAATTCCCGCGACGGCTATGGTGGCTATAAAAGCCCCTATGGTGGCCGCGGCGGATCTCGTGGCAATTCAAATGGCAGTTCTTATGGTAGTGGATACAACCGGGACCGGGGCAGCAGCAACGGTCGCGGCGGCTATGGCGGTAACAGCTACGGAAGTGGCGGCTACGGCGGTGGTCGCGGGGGGTATCAGCAATCACAGTCTGTTGAATTGACGAAACCCGATTGGGATCTGGCCAAACTGCCTAAATTTGAGAAAAATTTTTATCAAGAAAATGAAGCAGTAAAAGACCGCACCGCTGAGGCGGTAGCAACCTTCCGCAAGGAACAAGATATGACTGTCAGTGGTAGTAATATTCCAAAGCCCATTGAGTCCTTTGACGAGGCCGGCTTCCCTGACTATGTGCTCAAGGAAGTCAAGGCCCAGGGCTTTGAGAAGCCCACTGCCATTCAGTGCCAGGGCTGGCCCATGGCACTGTCGGGTCGCGATATGATTGGCATTGCTGCCACGGGCTCGGGAAAGACTCTTTCCTACTGTCTGCCCGCCATTCTGCATATCAACGCCCAGCCCCCGCTTGCCTACGGCGACGGCCCCGTGGTTCTGGTGCTGGCACCCACTCGCGAGCTGGCGGTGCAGATCCAGCAAGAGTGCTCCAAGTTCGGCCGGAGTTCCCGCATTCGGAACACCTGTGTATACGGAGGTGTCCCCCGCGGCCAGCAGATCCGGGAGCTTTCCCGGGGTGCCGAGATCGTCATTGCTACCCCCGGCCGTCTTATCGACATGCTGGAGGCCGGCAAGACCAACCTGCGTCGGGTGACTTATCTGGTGCTGGATGAGGCCGACCGGATGCTTGATATGGGTTTCGAGCCCCAAATCCGCAAGATCGTCGATCAGATCCGCCCTGACCGTCAGACCCTGATGTGGTCGGCTACCTGGCCCCGGGAAGTGCAGCAGCTCACCCGGGACTATCTTCATGATGAGATCCAGGTGCGCATCGGCTCGCTGGAGCTGTCGGCTTCCCACAACATCAAGCAGATTGTCGAGGTTGTGGACGAGTGGGAGAAGAAGGACAAGATGCTCAAGCGGATCGAGGAGGTCATGCAGGACAAGGAGTCCAAGGTGCTTGTGTTCACCGGCACCAAGCGGGTGGCTGACGACGTCACCAAGTTCCTTCGCCAGGATGGCTGGCCCGCACTGGCTATTCATGGTGACAAGACCCAGCAGGAGCGCGACTGGGTGCTGCGGGAGTTCAAGTCGGGCAAGTCGCCTATCATGGTGGCCACCGATGTTGCTTCGCGAGGCATCGACGTCAAGGGCATCAACTATGTGATCAACTTCGACTACCCCTCCAATTCCGAGGACTACGTTCATCGCATTGGCCGGACCGGCCGTGCCGGTACCAAGGGTACCGCCTATACCTTATTTACGCGCGACAACTCCAAGCAGGCCCGCGATCTGTTGACGGTGTTGACGGAGGCCAAGCAGGATGTCGACCCCAAGCTTGCCGAGATGGGCCGCCCGCGCGGCTACGGCGGCGGCGGCCGGGGTGGTTCTCGCTTTGGCGGCGGCCGGGGCGGTGGCCGGGGCCGCGGTGGTTACCGTGGCGGATATGGCAGCTACAGACGTCCTCAGGGCCAGTCTGGCTCCAACTCGGCGCCCATTGCTAACCCGCGCTTCTAATTAGAGATTAATAAATAGATTTATTTTATACTATGTTTTAAGTTAAGTATTTGCAGCCCCAGTCCCGGTCACCAGTCCCAGCCGTCTTCAGCGTCCTCTTCAGGCTCAAGATTTACGGTTGGTTCAGTTGGTTCAGCAGTTGGCTCAGGAGCGGGGGCTTTTTTAGTCCTTACAACTGTCCTGCGGACCTGTTTTACAGGCGCAGGGGTTGGTTTCGGGGCCGTAGAAGTTTTTAAGGTCGTATCCCAGTTAGTATCATCCGGCTGGGTATCCCAGTCGTCGCCCCACCCACTATTGAAGGTACCTTCTTCCACTACTGCCGAAGCAGGTTGAGGAATAGGCGGGGTTTGGGGCGCGCTACTCAGACCACTAGAAGGTACAGGATTGTCCGATCCCTTCCAGCGACCAAACAAAGAAGGCAAAGATGCGGTGGATGCGGTAGGGCCCTCTGGTTCAGAGACGACCGATGCAGTGTTGCTGCGGGAGATGCCGTTATCGAGAGCATCAGCAGCGGTTTGAATAGTCGCCAGCAGCTGCGATAACACCTGCTGGGCACTTTGACGAGTATCGAAATCCGGGTCCAGCAAAGCGGCGGCCGCGGGGCCGACCAGTTTCTCGGCACACTCTTTGGCAGAGAAGTATTTGGAAGTAGATTCCAGGCCTTGCAATGCGGCGCGGCGCACCGACGGAGCAGTATCTTTTAAAGCGCGGGCAAGAGCTGTCACCACTACTGACGAGCGGGTGTTTTTATCCAGGACGTCGGCGAGATGCGCCAGTAAAGCTACGGTTTGCGCCCGCAGATCGGCCTCGGCGTCGCTATTGGTTTTCGCCAGCATGCGCAGGAGCTCGCCATTAAGTTGGCGAGAAGTTAATTTGGGGGCCAGCAAAGGAATCGCCGCTAAACTCTGCTGGCGAATCACCGCCTCGGTATCGGCGAATCCCGTGGCCATAGCGGGCAGGATCTTGAGCTGGATCTGGCGTTCCGGGATCAAGTTGATATAGGAAGGCATAGCCCTTAGTAGCTCGAGCCGCACCGCGCGGTCCAAAAGCCCGTAAAGCTTGATAATATAGGGCACGGCATAGACCTCGAAGTCGCTGGCCGGCGATTTGGCGGCGATTTTCAGGACCAGCTTGACAGAATCAATGCCGCCCTTGCCGGCATCGGCCGCTTTCACCAGCTCGGGCAATACCCTCGCTCCGGCAAACCGCGGCGGCAGGTCGTCGCCCACGCGATCAATAACCAGCAGCAGCTGGGCGAAGTCCAAGTCGCTAATGGCAAACGGATGCGATGCCCATTCCGAAATCTGCGATAACGGGGTGGTGAAAACAGAGGCCTCGGCCGACAGCTGCTCCAGCGATGCGCGGCCCGAGGGACTGGACACTGTTAGGTGCTGAACAAGCCGACCAACCGGAGCCGGCATCTGGCTGCCGAGAATCGTGCGAGTCAATAACCCAAACTGGTAGCTATCGATCGATTCCGGCTTGGTGTTTGTAGACCCCCAGCCTTGCCGTTTGATTTCCGGGGGGGCGGCTTGGTCGGCTCCGGGTAATAACGCTCCGTAGCGCCAGGGCACCTCGAGATCGGACACAAACCCGGCTAGCTCGAACCCGCCTAAAACCCATTCGCCTTGGGCAGTTTCAAACACCGAATCGAGCTGGATGTTGCAATGCACACATTGCGTATGCTGGTGCAGATCCTCGACCGTTTTCAGGATGGTTTGCAGCCCCCAAAGCTTGGCCGACTTGCTGTAGGACTCAAGATGAGTCGACACCGGCACTACCGGTTCGGTCGCCACCACAAACGTCTGGCCTACCGGGGCGGAATCGATGATTTTCAGCAGTCCGGGCAGCCGTAGCTTGCGGAGCATGCGGGCCATGTTATCTGCCAACGGCCGGCGGCCTTCACTGCCCGGAATGCTAGCGTCGAACACAAACAACGTGCATTTGGCACCATCTTTGCGCACGGTGCCTTCATATAAATTCCAGATCCCGCTATTAGAAGCGGTCCGAATGGGTTCCCCCTGCGAAAACGGCGACGTTCCTAGGCTAAAGCTGCCCAAGGTCTTGGTCACAAAGTCCATGATTACTTGTTTTGGCGGACTGGGAATTTTTTAGCCCTTCCTGGCTTACTTACCCACCCGACCAAAAAAATTAAACCATGTCGGAGGATACGGAAATGACCACTGCCGAGCCGGAAACAAAACTTATTGATAAGATCTCAATTTTGCCGGGCGCTAGCGCCGACGGCTCGGCCGCCTCGTTTGAAATCAAGCACGAGGATCACACTTTAGGCAACTCGCTGCGGTATATGATCATGAAAAACCCGGATGTGGAATTCTGCGGCTACTCCATCCCGCATCCTAGTGAGGCCCGGATGAATATCCGCATCCAGACATATGGCGAGACCACTGCTATTGAGGCTTTACGCAAGGGCCTTAGAGATCTGGTAGATATGTGCGATCATATCGAGCAGGTGTTCCGCGACAAGGTAGCTGCTGGCCAGTATTCCACAGTGGAGCCATGAACGATCAAACCAAAAAAACCGAATGCAATTTTATAAAGAGATACTAGAAAACAAGTGCTATGAAATAGATGTCCCCTTTTTTTGGGGTATCAGAGGACAGGGATATTCATGTGAAGATACAATACATAAATAATGGGTCCTTTTTTGGCAATAATATAAAAAAAACCCTCCAGACATTAGTGTCTGCCATTAGGACTCAATCAGGACTCAATCAGGACTCAATCAAGACTCATCGGGATTGGCTACCCGCAACACCCGGCGCGAGTAGTCCTGGTTATCTTGCAGGCTCTGCTGGGAAGCGTTTTGGTCCCACCGCATATACATCTGGGTAGGCTCCATCCGCTGGTCAAAAATAGGCACCAACTTAGCGTCATCGTCCAGCACGCTACTTTGGTCCCGGCGATGGCTATTGGGCGAGCCATCCGGGGTGGTAAAGGGCGGGGAATCCTGCTGGCGCGCAAACGCCGCCAACACGTGCTTCTTTTGTTTCCGTTTCCGGAAGCACAGCAGCCAGATCAGCGCTGCCAGCAGCGCCACGACGACGATCCCCACTGCCGTGAACGTTCCCGCGACGGCTCCTTTGCGTTGCCAGAACGACTTGGAAGACGACTTGTTCGCGGCCACCGCCGAGCCCGTGGCCGCCGCCGAGCCTACGCTGGAGGGCTCGACGGTGATGGTGGCATATCCTCCCGTTACGGTTACAATCGAAATGGTTGGCTGTACAGATGATGAAGATGTCGACGACGCCGACGCCGACGCTGACGACGAGCCCGAAACAGAGCTTGATCTCGAGCTCGAGGAGCGGGAGGAGCTCGTGGAGCTGGCCGAGCTGGCGGTGCTGGCAGACGTGCCGCTGGAACTACTGGACGAGCTGGAACTGGTGCTCGAAGTAGTGCTAAAACTGGTAATCGACGACGTACTGGACGAGGACGTACTGGACGAACTCGACGAGCTGCTGGAGGCCGTACTGCTGGAGGCACTAGATGTGCTCAGCGTACTCGATGCCTGGCCGATCTGGGCATAGCCATATAACCCATCACCGCCGCACTTATCGCTTTGATAACCAGGACAACTCTCGTTACAATCGGATATATCGGTTGTGTTGCTGGGGGCCACATCGGAACACCAACAGTATTGGCCCTGCATGATGGCAAACGCATATCCAGAGCACTCGCCGGTACAGTAGCCGTACGAATTGTATATATTATAATGGGACTCTCCGTCCGCTCCGGTATTGGTACTTGAGCATAAGGTGAGCTCATTGTCGGCCCGAGCGGGTCCAGCCCCGACCACTAACCAAACGAAGGTAATCAGCATTCCTGAAGGAAGGGACGGTTTGGGGGAAATGTACATGATGCAAAAGGCAATAAACCAAGCCGTTTCGTAGCAATCAACAACCTTCTGTATGCTCCCGTCGACCGCGTTTCGCCGCCAAGACTTTTTTAGACCAGTCGACCAGGTTGGTAAGCCAGTAAGCAACCTAGGGCGTGGTTTATGCGTTCCGGGCCCCATTCCCTCTTATTCACCATGAAAAACGCCGATATGCCGCTTGTAAGAGGCCCCACTATAGGACGAGTAGAAGTTCATATAAAAAAGTCAAGGAGTGTTTAAGATTTATCTGGGCTATCCCGACACCTCTGCGCGTCATAGCGCTGATCTTGCGCCATAGCCGTCCTAAATTCCTAGCTATAGACAACCCCGGCTTAGCATGCATATGCCCACATACCTTAGTTTCCTCGTAAGCAAACCTTAGCAGATAATAATAGATCAACAATGCAATGTCTCACATTCTAACCGGCCATAAGTAAACACCCAGAAAGCGACCAAATGGGGCAGAAACGAGTAGAAATGGGTAGAAATGCTATATTTTTAGATTTAGTTGGGTTTTTATCCTAAGGTGGCCATCAGCGTCACTCCGGCCGCAATACCAATAAGTTGCACGGCTCCAATCATCATTCGTTGCGAGGCCCGGCCTTTGATGGCCTCCGTCAGTTCAGGAAGAACGCCTACGGTAGCTAAGTAGAGAAATACGCCTGCCGCAAACGCCGAAACCGTGCCTGCTTCCTGCAATAACTCCTGGCCGCTCATCAACGAGCCAAGCACACACCCGACAGCAGTGCCCATCGCGGTGATCAGCTGCGCCATCATGCCGACCTGGCGCGATAATCCATTTTGGATTACCACCGCGAAGTCGCCGACCTGATGAGGAATCTCATGGCAGCACATGAGCACAAACGACAGAGCGCCATGGCTCCGGCCTTGTTTGAACGCCATGGCCAAGGCAATCCCGTCGGCGATATTGTGGAGAACGTCCGCGGCAACATTGATAAGAGCTACTGTGCCTGCGTTTGATTCTTTGGCCTTTAGGTCTGCGTCCGACTTGTCGGACTTGTCGGACTTGTCGGACTTGTCGGGCTTGTCCGACCCTTTTTGGCTCTTAATCGAACCTCGTTGCCGAGCTTTGCCTTTCTCAACTCCACTAGTGGCCGCATGGTCATGTTCATGTTCATGTTCATGTTTATGGCCATGCCCATTGGACTCAGAGTCATCGTCGTCATGAGAATGGCCGCCCAGCAGCTGGCCAATCACCACAAATAATAAGAAAGAACCAATCACAATCAGGCCAGAAGTCTCACCTTTCACCTCAGGCATCAAATGCAAGAACACGTTCCCCAGCAGACCGCCTTCCGCAAAGGCCACTAGAAACTGTAGACCCAACCCACTCAACGGCGGAAGCAACCAGAGGATCAGGGAAGTCACCAAAGTCATAATAGATACCGCACATAAAGAGTTCAGCAATGGACTCGTCACAAATAGCGTGTCCATCGATAGGGGGACCGACGGGACCACTACCGAGTTGGTAGACATCGGCTCCAACGCCTGCAAAAGAGCCACTCTATACTCGTGAGGAACGGCTTCCAAGGCCTTTTCCAGTCGCTCGCCCAACTGCAATCCCTGTCCGTGATTGCCATGGGCTACTGCCAGGCCCAGTAAACAAAGTGTCCAGGCCCTTCCTACTACCATGACAAACGCGGTGCTGCCAAGACGCTGTCCCCCTGGATATATATATGCAGCATATGGTTGCACAGCAAATCTACAAACTGGGCAACTGTTGTTTTTTTGCTTGTTTTCCGGTTTGTTTTTTTGCTTGCCTTTTTGCTTGTCTTTTGGCTTCTTTTATAGTCCTGCCGAGTTATAGTTCTATTCAACTACTAGTCAAGGGGGCCACCCCCTTTATGTCTATAATCTACTATCTTACGCCGACCAGAACTTGTAGTGCTGGGGCGTGTCCACTGAAATGGGCCGTAGAGAAGGATTGGGCACCTTTGCTTCTTGGGCCAGCTGCGAGTCGTCGTCCAAAACAGTGAGTTTAGGGCTCTTTTTGGCCAGCACCGCCGCCTGGGCCGCCAAGTCGGCCGCCTGGTCGGGCGGTAACGTGACTGCCTCGCGCAACGTGCTCAGCACTTGGTCGGCCTGCTTGTTGAGCGACAGCCGGTCCAGGTACAGCTCGAGGCGCGCGGTATCGAGCTCGCGTTTCTGGGCCTTGAGCGCCTCCTCCAGCTTGTCAAACCGCTCGAGCTTGAGATCGACTTTTTCAAGCTGCGTATCAACTACCCGCTTGAGCAGCGCATACTCGGCATCCTTGGTCTCGGCCGCAACCGCCTCCGTGCGGGCCGCCAGATGAGACCCGGCAGGGGTCTTGAGCAGGTCCTTGATCTGGGTCAGCAATGACGCCAACTTCGACTCGGCTTCGCTGGTGAGCGACGACGCCTCGATCACGCCGTTCCTCAAACCGCCATTGGCCTGGCCATTAGGCTCGCCCAACGAGGTCTCATTCTTCACCAATGATCGGTCGTCGCTGCTGCCATGCTCAGCCCCCGTAATGCGGGCGCGGACGCGAGCGCTGGCGTTTTTGATCAAGTACGGATCCTCGATGGGCAGCTGCAGGAACTTGGTCACACAGGCCGCGCGCGATCGGGTCCCTACATGGTAGGAAATGGCATCCCAGTCATTATCATACATTTCAATCGCCTCCAGCAGCAGCAGCAGCTCCTGGTCGGCCCAGGCCTTGCCCTCGTTCTGGAGCTGGGTCATCTTGACGTAGTCGTCGCTGCTATAAGATGACGGGAACAGTCCGTTGGAAAACGCCAACGCTGAAATCGCTTGCTTGGACTGCAGGTTATGGTAGCGCACTTTGGTGACATCATCGCCGCACGTGAAACAGTTGTACTGGCGGGTGGTCAGAGACTGGAACTTGCGCTGGCCCTCGTCCAGCAACGCCATGGCATCGGCTCCCGAATCATAAACCGATCGCCGCAGCTCCAAGTTTAGGGGCACCGCATTCAACTCGTTGGTGCTGGCGGCCTCCAGCTCGTCGGTGGCGGGCAAATCCTTGCCGTCTTTGCTCTCAGTCGATCCGGGCGCCGGCATAGCCGGCTCAAGGCCCCGCGGCGTGTCCAGCAGCACCGAAAAGTGGCCCGTATACTGAGGGCCGACAATCGACGGCCGGGTCTCAGGATCAACCTGGTAGTTGATCAGTCCCCACTGCTCCAGGAAACTGTGCACGCGCATAATCGCGCCCACGTCGCCGGCCAAGTTGCGGCGGCACGCCGTGACCGTCAAATACTCGGTGGGGTTAAGGCGGTAAGTGTCGATCATGAAGTCGCGGAACTGGGTGTAGACTTCCGGGGTCTTGGACCGGTTCTTGCCGGAAAAGAACTCCGGCAACGCCTTTTGCTCCACCTCATGCACCTCATCCCGGTTGAACCAACGCGAAAAACTGGGGATAATCACCTTGTAGAGCTGGCGGGCAATGTAATGCTTGGACTTTTCTTCGATCTGCCGCTGCAACGTCTCTGCATCTTCGGCGGGCTTGCTGCTGTTGGTGGGCACGTTGGCCTCGGTTTCCGTGGGGGCCGGGGTGGTACCCTCGCTCTTGATCAGGGGGCTTCCTGCCTCCGTATCGGCCATGTTCACGTCCTCGGGCATTTGTCACACTCGCGCTGAGTCACTGGGACAGGATCTGTTTAGGGCCGGCTGGCCTGTGAGCTCCCCTGTTCTTGCTTAGTCATTTGGCTGGGTCATGTGATCCGTGACCCTTGACCTCACCCCGTGGTCCCGTGGATCCCGTGGAGCCCCGTGGGTCCCCACGTATACGCAAGTCATCGGCAAGTTCCGAGTCCCCTACGCCCTAGACCGGATCCAACTTTAATTTCTACACCTCGTTCGTTTCCCCGAAACTTTTGGACTAACCGAAAATGTCCTTCGTCCTAGAAGTTAACTTGTTACTGCTTTGGAACCGATATTCAAGTCATATAGCAAATAGGGATCTGATTGCAGTGGCCGGTTAAATGGCTCAGTTTGAGTTAGTTTCTTTTTTTTAAGATCTTCCCTACCACCCGTTTTCGTATCCCCCCTCCCCCTCCTCTCCTCCACCACCACCCCACCTTAGCAACCAGGTAGGCTGCATTAGGAATAGGGTCTTAAATCATATCCCACATCAGATACGAACAAATACGGCTTGGCAACGGCGCGGGAAAAACCGCCAAGGTACGCAATATACTAGCCAATTACTAGATCGTACTGGTCCACGAGGTCAGCTGGTCAGTACTTGCAGAGGTTTCGATCATTGCATGGGTCTTACAACACGATTGGTTCTAGCGAGGGGGCGTGCTCAACACCTACCCCCACTCAACAAACAAGGCTGAGGGTGAACCAACGCCAATAAAGTTTATTGGGGTTTTCCAACTATATTTCGAATATATGAACTTAAACATAAATTTAGCAATCTCTAGAATCCGTAGAATATCTATTTTGGTTATTTTCGCCCAGAGAACGTGGCACATATACCTGCATGCATATAATGCATCCCTAACACGATCAAAGAAATATTCCCGCACCCAAACATCCGGGTTGCCAGCTCATGAACGAAAAACCTCGGCCAAGAGGACTAAAACATTCAAGGTTAACCGCCAAAAAATCAGGGACCTAACGGCGATCGCCTTGCCAGCCACCTACATAATCAACCTGCATCCACCACCAAGCATTTGATGTGGGGCAGCAACGGCTGTGTATATTGCCCCTGGCTAGTGGAGGCCCCGGGGGTAGGGGTTTGACCGCCAGCCTCATAAAAAAAACCCGCACCGGTGAGATGCCTATAGCTGTGATGCATAATAACAAAAGATAAATGTATACGTCGTATCTAAATAGAGATGGTTTGACCAACGTGCGCTGTTATGGCCTGTCAAGGCAGTTCCAAGCCGGCAAATTATGCTCCAAGACCGGGGAGTGCCTGCATATGTGCGATCGTATTATGCAGGTCTAGGCTCGACCATACCCCTCCCCCTCACTTTGAACCCCCACTTTAGCTTAAATCGTAAAACTATATAAGGCCCCATCAGTTCTTCTAGACTGCACCTTCCTATCTCCCGATGAAGTTCTTCCTTCCTGCCGCCCTTCTGCCCCTTGCTGCCGCTGCCTCTTGCTCGTCTCAGGCCGTCCCCACCACTGGCTTCTTTGCCTCTGTCTCTGCTGTTGAGAGCAGTGTCGAGGCTCTTGACAGCCTGGTCGAGTCCTGGAGCAGTGCTGATGGTCTTCTGGGTGCTCTCAGCATTCAGGAGTCGTACTACCCCCTGGTGTCGGCGGTGAGCTCTCTGTCTGAGGCCGTCTACTCGGTGTCGTCCGTTTCTGATTGCGACGCTGTCCTTTACGTCGAGTCTCTGGACAGCCTGGTGTCTGTTATTGGCACTCTGCTGCAGGACCTGACTGACAAGAGCTCTGACTTCTCGAGCGTTGGTGCCACCTCAATTGTGGCTGCTGATATCGTCACTCTGGCGTCGTCGGCCGCTGCCATTGAGGCCCAGATCCTGTCTCTGCTGCCCACCGATGTCGACTGCACTGTTGTCTCGTCCGCCAGCAGCATCGCCTCGGTGTTCTCGAACGACTTCTCTTCTGCTGCTTCTGCGTTCTCCACTTCCATTACCAGCTTCCCTACGGTTCCCACCGCCTGCTCTTCGTCTTAAAGGGTGAAGTCTTGAACGCAGCGCTTCTTGGAGACCTATCTAGAGAAAGTAGCTAAATAAACTAAGACATAGTAAGAGATTCAATACATTCGTTTGCTGCCTGGACGCTACCATCTATCCACTTGTCTATACATGGTATTTAGGGCGTATAGTCCCGTCGAAAGAGATAAGCAGTATCCTGTCCAATCTGGTCCAACTTTTGGAAAGAGGCTCTACCGTTAAAAATAATATAATATTTAGTTGTATGAACACTCAAATACTTCACATAACCGACAGATCGAATCTACTTCCAGGCACCGGGGTAAGGGTCGATCAATTTAATTGGCTTACAGACAGACGCGCAACGCGACTGAAAAATGTCCTTGCAAGACACTGTTCCACAAAGTACGGCTTCAAGACCAGTACCAGACAACTCTGAGCCAATTACTGAAGAGAATGAGACCTCTGGCGACGTCTCTGTGGATCTTGTAGATATGGATACCCCCACTAGTGACTATTCCCGAGAAAGTTCCCCTGTTTCCGAAGAAGTCCCCAAACTGAGCGAGGAAGAAAAGCTGCAAAAGATAAAGTACCTGGTAGATCAATCCCAGCTGTATACAAAATTTCTCACCGAGAATCTCGCAGTGCCTACGTCAAAAGCGTCAAAAGAGTCAGCGGCCAGCCCGCGGTCAAAGAAGAGTCGCGCTAAATCTCCGAAAAGCAAAAGCAAAACCAAGGTTGCCGAACCAGATGTGGATATCGATGTAGCCGATTCCAAACTGCCGAAATCAATTGTGGTTAAGCTGCATCCTCACCAAGTTGTAGGAGTCGAGTGGCTAAAATCGTTATTCAAGAACGCGTTAAATGGTATTCTCGCCGATGAAATGGGTCTTGGCAAGACATTGCAAGTTATTGCCTTTATTGCCTATCTTCTTGAAGAAGGTATTCGGGGCCCGTTTCTGATTGTGGCTCCTACTTCGACGCTGGCTAACTGGCAAAACGAGTTCACTCGCTTTGCGCCATCTATCAAGACCTGTCTTTATCATGGTGATAAATCAGAACGGGCGGACTTGAGAAATAACTTGTCGAAGTCATCTGCCGTAGTTCCTCCGGTGGTCATTACTAGTTACGAGCTCGCTATGAGGGATGCTGGGTACCTAAGGGGACACACCTGGGGCTATTCTTGGCAGTATATTGTGGTTGACGAAGGCCACCGGCTCAAGAATATGAACTGCAAGCTTATAAAAACCTTGAAAACATTTCGATCGTCTAACCGGTTGATTATCACGGGTACTCCTTTGCAAAATAACCTGACTGAACTCTGGGCGCTGCTTAATTTCCTGCTACCAGACGCATTTCCTGACCTCGATATCTTTCAAACTTGGCTCGAGTCTGGTGAGATCGATATCGGTAAGGGCGATGAAACCACGCTGGTTAAGTCGCTGCATTCAACGCTGCGCCCGTTTGTCCTACGAAGATTGAAAACCGACGTCAACCTCAAACTGCCTCCTAAGCGCGAGTATATTATCTATACCGGTTTATCTAAACTGCAGCGCGAGCTTTACGAGGAGATCTTAAAAGATAATGCCCGCGAGTATCTGATTGGCAAGATATATGAGGAGCGAGAGCGAGACCATCCTCGAAAAGTCCGCCGCACTAAAGGGAAAAAGGATATCACCGGCGAAGGCGATGATTCGGCCGAGCGCATTCTGGCCATGTCAACCCCTCCAGAACTAGAGGGTAAACGATTTGGCAATACATACATGCAGCTACGCCTAGCGTGTGATTCGCCGTTCTTGTTTTACTACCCGTACTTCGACAAGCCAGTCGACTCTCGCCTGGAGACTACATCGGGAAAGCTTTTAATGCTGGATACTTTGTTGAAGCACTTGGTACCAAAGGGTCATAAGGTTCTCATCTTCAGTCAGTTCACCAAGATGCTGGATTTGCTTGAGGACTGGGCCCATCTAAAAGAATACACATACTTACGCATCGATGGGTCCACCGACCAGAAAGACCGGCAAACTATGCTCGAAGACTTTACGGAGAGCTCTAATATCGACCTGTTTCTTCTGTCTACTCGCTCAGGAGGCCAGGGCATTAACCTGGTCGCTGCCGATACGGTGATTATTTTTGATAGCGACTGCAACCCGCATCAGGATCTGCAGGCAATGGACCGCGTGCATCGGATAGGCCAGACAAAGCCAGTGCTTATCTTCCGACTGGTTACTGGCGATACCATTGAACAAACCTTGCTTGAGCGCGCTAATGATAAGCTTGCTCTAAGCGGCACGGTTATGGACAAGGGCCAGTTCAAAGGCTTGGGTTTACCGGCCGGAGAAGAAACACAAATCATGTTGCGGCAGCTAAAACGGCATAACATAAACTTTGATGGCGATGTGAAAATATCCGAAGCCGATTTTGCCAAGATGCTGGACCGCAGCGATGCCAGTTACGAGGAGGCGCGCACGAACCTGAGCTTAAACCGGAATATCGTGTGCCGCCCATATGATACCTAGATATGCATATGAATAGCATAGAATAGATATAATGTTTTAATTGAGACCCTACAAGTCCTCAAAGATGTAAAAAAAGAAAAGCCAAAAAAAGAGGGTCCAACCGGGAATTGAACCCGGGACCTCTCGCACCCTAAGCGAGAATTATACCACTAAACCATCGGACCAACTTTTTGTTTGAAAATTTTAGGTTCTTGACACCAGTAGTCTGGATGGAGTAGAAGCTTAAACGGTTTAAGCGTAAAATACACGGATCAATTACCCCCGGGGCAGAACGAGAATAGTGGCTCTTATATAAATCCCTGTTTATCAAATATCCTGAGTCATGGGTGAATATGCGTCTTTAGTTCCCTAATCAGCACGGGGAACTGCCGAGGGGTTTGTCAGGTAACATGAACGAAGTCAGCACCGACAAGCTCAACGAGATCGTGCTCGACTATCTAATTGTGAATGCGCAGCGCGAAGTAGCGGAAGCGTTTATTTCTGAAGCCGGGCTGCCGCCAATCGATCTCAGTGACCTGGATCTCCGCCGGAAAATCCAGGAGAACTTGCTAAAGGGAGACGTGCAAAAGGTAGTGGAGGAGATCAACGAATGGGATATCTACTACTTGGAGGCGGTGCCGGAAACCCACTTCAAGCTTCTGAACATGCAGTTGCTGGGTCTTATATGCAATGCCGACCTGGACGTCGACGTGAACACGGTTGCGCCTGTAATTGCGTTTGCTAGGGAAAAGGTGCTCCCCATGGTGGTGCGGCAGGCCAAAGAGAAGCAGGGCAAGTTTTTGCAAGAATTCCAAAAGACAATGGCGCTGGTGTGTTTCCCCAGCCACCAGCTGCCCGAGGATCTGCGCAAACTCTTGGACCCTGCCGAGCGGGAGGAACTGGCCGAGGTAATCAACAACGAGATGCTGGTTCACCACGCCAAATCAGGCCGAGCCCGACTATCACAGCTGCTCAAGCTCTGTCAATGGAGCCAGGCAGGGCTTGATTCCAATAAGGTAGAGTATACGCCCATTGATCTTTGGCAGGATTAAGGATGGGCCGGGACGCTATGTATTCAAGTATGTGCGTTATTAGCACATTTTTATCTATACACTATAAAGAATGCCTAGCGCTTTTTATTTTTGCGCTTGTTTTTGCGTTTGGCCTGGCCTTGTCCTCCTTGGCCGCCTTGGCCGGTCTGGCCAGTCTGACCCTCTGACTGAGGACTAGAGGATTTGGACTCAGACGCTCCAGTCTGTTTGCCCTTATTATTATGGTTGTTGTTGGCGTTTGTCGCATTGGTATTCTGCTTGGAAGGACCATTCGTAGGTGCCTGTTCCGGTGTAGAACCCAGCGGCTGCTTGTTCGCCTTGTCTATGTCCGCATGGTAGTGGTGCATGGTATTGATGGTGGCCTTGCGGAGAGCCCGCAGCTCAGGGTCATCAGTTACATCGATGTTATCCAACTTGATAATGTTCTGGAGAATGACTTCCGTCAACAACCGGTACTCTTTTTCCCGGCTTTTCTCATCCCCCGGAGGAGCGGCACAAAACGCCTTGATGCGGGAGCCCAGCTCCTTTTCAACTGCATCACGCGCAGCATCGACCTGCTCTCGAGGAGTCAAGGGCTTTGGAGGAGCCGGGGCCGGCGAGGGAGCCGAAGTAGCCGCGGCCGAAGGGGTACCCTCTGGAGAAGTCTCCGAGCCGGACGCTTTATATACCGCAAGAACGTGGCTGTCGTCCGTCAACGAGTAGTCAGTAAGTAGTGCCTTATCGTTAGACATCTTTCGCTGCGGCTTGATCTGGTAAAGACTAAGATGGTTGGCAGGCACCTTGAACAGTTCCGCCAGCCGCTGGCGAAGAAGCCCCACGGTGATATTTCCTTCCGCGTCATAATCCTCGCGGGCGAAAGTCAGTTTATACTCTTTCTTGTTATAATGAACCATCAGCGTGCGGATGGTCGGTCCACGCCGACCAAACATGTTTGAGAATCTGGAAAACATGGTTGTTTCCCGCCAAGTGGTGATTGATGGTTTGGTTTCCAGTAGTCAGCCTTCCACCCACCCCCCTTGGGCATCACTCCGATCTTGAGCATGAGCAACCTGATCGGGTATGTGTTTGTAGGTATATTCTCGAGATTGGCGAGGCCAATTCAACGGTCAATTCAAACTAACTCTTTAGGTATTTCTTGCCCTGGTCTGTCTTGCTCCTGTGATTCTATTATTTGGCTTTGAGGCCCTGGTGGTAGTACAAGGACTAATTGATCCTTCATCCAAAGAAGCCAGTGAAAAGACCACCCCAAACAGCAACAAATCTTTAGATACAAGTGCAAAAGCACCGGAATCTACCACTACATCTGCATCATCAACTGTCACAAATAAACATAGCCGTAACCGTCGCTAAAGGGCCCTGCTAATGCCCCCCTAGGGCAACCTGCTTAGCGATTATAATATGGGGGCCCACCTGCCCGGCCTGACAAAGCATCTTGAAAAAATGGCCGGCACACCTATCCCGCCCAAGGACTCGTACTTTGGCACCATCCAGGCCGTTCTGACCGGCCCTGCGCAGCCTGCTATTGTGAATGCCGCTCTGTTTATTGCCGGCGTAGCTTTCATCCAGTCCAGCTTCATGGATTACTTTGCTCCCCAGCTGTAAGCTTGAAATCAACTGGAATCCAGCGGAAACCACGGGTAAACGGGTACGCCGCCCCCTGTAAATAGATTGTTATGCGATGAAGCTTTATAGCAGAAATGGCAATTTTTATGACTACATTAGTTACTTCGTAATTAGTTACTTCGTAACTCTCTAAACACCTGTTCAAAGGTATGCTTCAGTTCTTGATAGCTCACGATGATTCGAGTCTCCTCGTTCGGGGACACCAGCAGCACGTTTTCATCGATGCCGGCGTCCAGTTTGTTGAGGGCGGCAATGGCGTGCGCCAGATCCAGCGAAGGTTCCCCTTGCTCGGTCTTCTGATGGAAGACATAGTCGCGAAACAACACGAGCGGGTACCGATCGCCAGTAGGCTGGTAGCGGGGGTCGTTAGCCCGGTCGGGCCAGTCGAGAATGAAGTTGATTTTGGCCAGCAGCCGCACCAGCCGGCCGTTTTCAAGCTCCAACAGCAGCTCGCGTTCCAGCGTGTCGTTATGGCTGAGGGCGCCATCAAGCACCCGCCACATATGCGGCGCCAGCGCAGTGGTCACGGCCGCGTGCACGTCGTCGGCAGCCTCTTCCAGAAGCTTGATCAAGTTCGCGAAGTCGGGCGAGTACTTGGCGGGCACGCCGTCACTGCTTTGGCCAGTAGGCCCGGCCAACGCGGCTAAACCCACCAGCACTTTGGCCACGCCCTTCCAGTCGTCGCGTTGTAAAGTAGTGAGCTCAGCGCTGGAGGTCGGATAGTGGACAATATCCAGGATCCCACACGACCCGACCCGCAGCCGGTCTTTTTGGGTCACCAACACTCGCTGCGAGTCCACCACCCGGGCCGCCAAGCCCGCGCGATGCACTTGCTGCACGGCCGCTACCAGCTGGGCCGCCAGTCCCCACAGCAACCCCTCGGGCAGCGGGGAATGGTAGACGTCTTTAACGGGCTGCGCCAGCGGGAAGTACTCGTGCACAATCACCAGCGAGTGGTCGCCAAACGCCAAGGACGTAAACGCCTCTACTACGCCGACCACGCTGGCGCTAGTGACCCGGCGCCATTTGTTGATAGGCGCAAGGGCCTGCTCCTTGGTGAGCTCAAAGCCCTCCAAGCGAATAAGGCAGTAGGTGCGGCCGTCGGTATTCGACACTGCCTTGTATCGCCAGGTCGGGTAGCCAAACGTATCTGGCGATGATACCTTGGTATCCAGCGGGGCCAGCGAGTGGTAGACATGGACGAATTCCGGTAATGTGGATGCCGGCAGGACCTGCAAGGTGGCGTCGTTGCGGGCCTGCAGATCTTCGCGGATGTTTGCCGACACAAACAGGTCTTCGACCAGTCGCTGGTGGGAGTCTAACGCGGGCCGCACGCGGAACGGCGGCGGAGCATACAGATTATAACTCAAGGGATGCAGCGGTGGATGATACATCTGTGAATACTCGGCCAGCATAGGCGAGAATTTGGGAACCAAATCGGTATAAACCCCGAGTTCCCCGGTCGACGCGGAGCTACCGGGACCAACGGGACCACCAGAACCAGAACCAGCACCAACACTAACAGCACTCGAGTTGACGGCACTTCCTGGTGCCGATGCCGACATGCGGAGATTCACAGGAGCACCTAAACTGGGACTCGAATTGGCCGGCCCGCGAGGAGTAGCTCCTGATAACGCAGCTGCCGAAGTTGCCGAGCCGGCCGATGCGGCCGAGCCCGGTCGTTGCACCCGTTTAGGACTGAACATGGATGTAGGATTAAATTTCTTGGGCTCGCTTTCGCGAAACTTGGAGCCCGGAGTAAGCGAGCTGCCGAGCGAGGTGCCGAGCGAGCTGCTGAGCGAACTGCTAGGGCCTTGGGGAGGGCTTTGCGAAGGCCCAGGCGCACTTGCCGAGCCCGATCCGGCTACCGGCGGCCCCGACTGCACGGCGAAGTTCCTGGTAGGGTTGAACCGAGACTTGGGGTTGAACTTACGGGAGGGTGGAGGCCAGCCATAGCCATTGACAGGGGCCCCTGCATTCGGGGTGGGGCTTGGGGTGCCAGCCGGACTGAGCTCGAGATTGGAAAAGGTCAAGCCTCTATTATCCGGGCTATTTCGCCCCGAGCCAGGCCGGTATCTGTCCGGCTCGCTATCGCGTTTTGACATCTGGGGGCTCTTGCCTGACAAAGCACCGGGTGTGCCAGTTTGGTGTCGTCAGGATGGCCCAGGGTTGGCGATCGTGGGCTTTGTCCCGGCCGCAAGCCCCTAACCCATAAACCCACAGCCGCCTACAGCCAACTGTAGCCAACCGAAGTTGCATCATAAGGTCCCACCATTAGTTGATCATTTTGATCATTTTGACATTTTGATTTCCATGTATTTAGTGACTGGCACTTCTTCCGGAATTGGCGCATACATTGCCAAATATTTACTGGCCCAGGGCGTCAGTGTCGTCGGCGTGTCCCGCAGAAGCACCTCTATCGATAACCCCAACTTCACGTTTGTGCAGGGCGATTTAACCCATACCGAAGTGCAGCAGAAAGTCGTTGCGGCGGTAGGCCCTAAATTGGACGGCGCAGTTTTTAATGCCGGCGTGCTCGATGCAGTTACCCGCATTGCCAATGCCTCCGAGGAAGACTGGAAACGGGTATTTGATATCAACTTCTTCTCTATCCTCAGTTTGGTAAAGAAACTGTTACCGGCTCTTAAAGCCGCACATGGCCGAGCCATCTTTGTATCGTCGGGCGCTGCTACGGGCCATTATCAGGCATGGGGTGCCTACGGATCGTCCAAAGCGGCCCTTAACCATTTTGCAGGCTCTTTGGCGGCCGAAGAGCCCGAAATCGTTTCGCTGGCGGTCGCTCCGGGAGTAGTCGATACTGATATGCAGCAATCGATTCGGGAAACCCATACCGGATCGGGCGAGATGTCGGAGACCGAGGCCAAGAAGTTCCACTCGCTGCATGCCAACAACGAGCTGGTGAAGCCCGACGATTCCGGTGTTCTTTACGGCAATCTGGCTTTGCGGGCCGGCAAAGACCTTTCTGGCAAGTTCCTGCGTTATAACGATCCTTTGCTGAGCGCTTATTCCAAGCCCAATTAAAGAATAGTGTCTTTAAGGGGTTTGGGTCTATAGTATCTACAGCATCTAGATGCAGTAACCATAACTAGAAATGCAAACAAACAGTTCCATATTCAACACATAAAATAAACACATAAAATAAACCCCAAATAGCACCTCTTTATCTTCTGTATATCCGTTTGGCCGCTGCTTACCCATATCCCATGCGGGCAGCTCTACGCTTGATGGCTATCCGCCCTAAAGTGGCTGCTCCGCCGCCGGTGGCTAAGAAACCAAGAGCGCGAATAAACCCAGTAGGCTTGGCAGTGCTTTTGGGCGGCCTGGCGTTGGCGAGCTGGCTGGCTAAACCGGACAAAACCGAACCCATCGCGGCCATGGACACGCTTAAGCCGAAAGTGGCTATTGTCTTTGTGCTCGGCGACTCCAAGGGCGACGCGGCTAAGTTCGCCAGCAACAACGGGTATGCATATATCAAAGGCCAATCAAAAGACATTCAAGGGGCCATGGAGCCTCTGGTGCAAAAAGGCTACTCCAAGTTCGTGGTCGAGGGAGTGCCTAGTGACCCCAAGGCATTGTCGGCGTTTGAACAGAATGTAGTCGAGTGCGATGTGGCTTTGGACTACCAGGATTCTGCTCCCGAGTATCTTCGAGATTCGCAACGAGCCGAAGCCATGAAAGGCAAGACGATTACCGAGGTTCTCAAGGACCGGAATTTGCTGTGAAGCCAAAAAATAAGTCAATAACAAGAAGAAAAAAACGTAAATAAAGGTAGCTGGCTACAGATACTATCCTGCTCGAAATAAATAAGCCAGTCAACTCCACTGCGGCGGAGACGACTGCTGTTGTTGCGGAGACGCATTAGGACGACACCATCCGCAGTAAGTCTCCAGGACTTTAACCAGCTTGGCCTCGGAAAGAGGCGCCGGCAGCGCGCCGGCAAACGGCGGGCCGACCTCATCCGGCAGCCGCGTCATCAACACGATCGGCGTAGCCGTATTGGCGTTAAAAGTGCTTCTGATCAGATTGCACAGATGCACGGGGGGAACTGCGCCCGTGAGGTCGTCGTGCATGATGATGAGATCGAACTTCACGAGGCCGGCCGCGCGGCGAACAGCCTCGTCGCCAGTAGGACACGCGACCACGCGGCACCCCAGCACGGTCAGCATTTTCTCTAAACTGTACCGCCAGACCGGGTTGGCCACGCACACCAGGGCATCCAGCACAAAGAAGGTAAGCCGGCCTGTAGACCCGCGGCCGAAGCTCTGGCGTTGCGACAAACGGCGCCGGCGCTGCACTCGCAGTAACGCCGCAGCACGAAGGTCGTCGGTATCACTGGAATAGGGCGACGCGTCGTGATGCAGATCGATAAGCGAGCCGGCCGACGAGATAGGCGACCGCGGCATCGACACCGATAGCCGCCGCTGCTCGTCGTTCTCGGTGCGCAGCTTGGAAATCACCTCGTTATTGGCCTTCTCCAGAACCGGCAGGTTCTTATAGGAAAAGGCGCCGAACCCGGTATCGGTAGACGACTCGCTCTGCCTTGTATCTTGCGGCAAAAGCGGCCCGCCCACCTCGCACGGGCCATCGGGGCTACCCGACGACGAAATCGCCATTAACCCGCTATTGCCACTGTTGCCGCTGCTCGTGGATAACGTCCGCGAGCGGCTGGCGATGACGGCGCCCGAGCCACTGGGCGAGGCCGCGCTGGTGGCCGGCGAGCTCGCGCTGGCGTCGTCGTCGGTGGTAGCATCCTCAGGGATCGGCATCGCGCCGCGAGCATCAAAGTAAGACGTGCATTCGGGCGCTCCCTGCGGCACAAACGTGGCTTCCTGTTCAAATAGATTATCCCAGTCAATATCAGCAAAGAACTTATGGTTCTTGATCTCCTGGACCCCTTGTTTAGCGCCGAGGCGTTCCTGCGGGTCCAGAACCATCAAGCTGGAGATCAGCGACTTGGCATTCTCGGAGACGTCCTGGTCGGGAGGCAATGATGGCCAGTTGATCCGACGGGCAAGAATGTTCTCAAATACTTGTTGCGGCGTCTCGTCGTTAAAGGGCGGGTACCCGTAGCAGAACTCGAACAGAATGCATCCTAACGACCACCAATCAGTGGCCTGCGTCGGCATTTCGCCGTTGATGGTCTCGGGAGCCATATAATCCGGCGTGCCCACAAACCGAGCCGTGCCCGTACAGTTCGCGTCGCTTTTCTGCGGACTGCTGCCGCTACTACTGCTAGTCGTAGGGTGCAAGAAGTAGCTGGACGATGACCCTAACGGCGATTCAGCTTTGGGCGTCACCATCGGCGACATCCGCGGCGTGATCCCCGGTGAAATCCGCGGCGAGACCATCGGAGAGTCGCCGCGGGAGGCCCGAATTGACAGGCCAAAGTCCGATAGTTTCAGATGGCCGCGGCCGTCAATCAAGACATTGTCGGGTTTAAGATCACGGTGAATGACGCCCTGGTCATGCACGGAGTTCAGAGCCACTACGATTTCCGCCGCATACCGACAGGCCCATTCTTCAGGGAGACAGCCGACAGCATGGATCAGCGACGCACAGTCGCCGCCATTGAGGAACTCCATTACCAAATAGAGATAGTCGCGAGTCTGGAACGTGAAATAGAGCTTGGCCACATATGGCGACGCGGCGGTAGAGATCATAATCGCCCGTTCTGCTTTCACGTTCATGACCTGCTTTTTCTCGATCATATCGCTCTTTTTCAGCACTTTGATAGCGAAAATCTCTCCGGTCAGCCGCTTGCGGGCAAGGTATACAACGCCATATGCGCCCCGCGAGATAGGACTCATGATATCATAGTCGCGGATGCCAGGAACCGACGCTTTTCCAGACGACACCGGCTTTGTAAACGAGCGCCGGCGGCCGCCATCGCTATTGCTATTGCTAGGCGACAAACTGCCACTAGGGCTTGCCGGACTGGTCATCACGCTAGGGCCTGAATAAATGCTAGGACCAGAATGAATTCCCATAGGACCGATTTGACCCGTGGATCCAAAGCCCGTGACTCCAAACGAACCCATAGGACCCATGGGCAGCGACGAAGTGCTGGAAATTGGTAAGGCGCTTACCGAGGTCGAGCTGGTAGACGACGATGGCCGCCGGAGCGACCGTTGTAGCTGCGTGGCGAGCTGCGTTGACGACCTGCGGCTCGGTAGTCCTGCAGGTACGCGAGGACCGAGCCGAGGCGATAAATGCGGGGATAAATGTGGAGACAGTGCCGGCGACTGGAAGGGCGATAGATGGCCCGAATGCTCTGACGAACGCCGGCGGAACGGCGAGCTGCTGCGCGAGCAGGGAATGGCCCTGCCGGGCGTCGAGCCGCTATCACTGGCTTCGTCGGCATCGGTGACGGCGTACTCGCCCGAGTTATCGACTTCGAGATCGACGTCGATATCCACGTCGACATCCACAATCCCGCCCTCCTGAGCAGCGGCAATCGTCTCGTCAATAGCGGTGCGCACCTGGCTCTCTACCTCGTGGGAAAGCTGGCGCGTGTACTGGTTATGGGTATGCATGCGGACTACGGCATCGATTTTCGCCGATAGAAGCCGCTGGGTATCGTCGACCAGTGTCTGCAACTCCGGTAACGGACAGGCAATGGGTTCCTGGACCGGCGGGAACTCGACCTGTCGTCGTTTACGAGGCGGCAGCTGCTGGGCCATCTGTTGAGCTTGGCGACCTAACGAAAGCGTCAATGGATCGTCGCTTTGGATAGCAGCAGCGATGCGGGGGCTTCCTTCGGGGCCAGTAGACGTCCTTGATGATGTAGGAGACAAGCTTTCGGACCGACGTTCGTCCGGCGATAAGGACCGTGAAAGCTGGCGCGGCGCAGCGGCCTGGTTGGTTTGCTGCCCTGTTTGCTGCCCTTGCTGGCTGGGGCGTAAAGTCGCATCTGCGTCGTCGTCGCTGGTATCTGTAGAATCGGCTGAGTCGCTACTCGAATCGGAGGGCACGTCGATGCCTAAGACTTGGTCGCAGCGCTCTACCAGAGTGTCCAGCACTTGGCGAGCGGGTTCTGCCGGCCCTGCCAAAGGCGACGAGACTCGCACCGCGAATTTGAGGCCTGACGACGCTCGTTGCCGCCGCAATGGCAGCGGCTGGCCACGGTATGATGCTTGGGCCGGCGACGCCAGCATCGCGGCCAGCATCTGGCGATGCTCGTAAAGCTCGTCATGACAATGCACAACCGCCTCCTCATCTTTCGAGACTAACGCGCACAACTCGCAGTGCCGTTCGTACCACCAAGTATGCACAAACCGTTCACAGATATGGCATAATTCCTGAGGAGGAGCCGGCACTGCCGAGGCATCTGACCGCACGCTGGAGGCTAATTCCTCCAGAAAGCTTGCCAAAACTTCAACGCCGAACCCTACAACGCGCGCAAGCCTAGCGGGAAGCACGACATTGGTTTCAGTGGGGGGCACATGCCTTGAGATCACAAAAAGGCCGTAGCGGTCGTTGTTGACCAGCAGGCCCTGGGCGGCCAGCAGCTGCTGGCGCCCGTCTCTAATAATGGAGAACTGCACGCAGTGGCTTTCCGAGCGCCCGCGCATTTCCTGGAGGGCTCTGGCAAACACGGCTCTATCCTGGGGCTCGCCAGCCACAAAGTCCGACATTGGCCGGCCAATGGAGGCCGCGGCATCGCTGCCGAATACCTCTGGCCATGTCGGAGACACATAGTGGATGATTCCGTCCGGCGTCAGCTCTACAACGACGGTGTCATGGCCGCTGGCGGTGCGCAGGTCGTCCACCTCCTGATTGGGGTCCATGCTGACGAGGCGGGGAAGCTCAGTAACATACCCAGTCAGGCCAGGGACCAGGACCAGGGGGAGAGGCAGCAATTAGGACCTCGGCAAATACCCTGTCAAAACTTAATGCACAAGTAGATATAAAATAGAAGGCCGGAAAGTATCAATTGACGAGTAACTATCTACTCAAAGACTACATAGATGGTTAAGCAGTACGCTCAATGAGATGGTAGCCGCTGCTGGTCTCCACCACGCGCGACAGTTCGCCAGGCTTGAGCGCAAAGGTGGCGTCCTCGAATTCCTTTTGCATCTCGCCACGGCCAAACAGCCCTAAATCGCCGCCCCGCTTAGCCGAAGAGCAGTCACTCTCCGTCTGGGCCAGCTGTTCCAACGACGCTGCTCCGGACCGAATGCGGGCTTCGTGGCCCAGAATAATCGACTTCGCCTCGTCCTTGGTCCGGGTGATGTCCTTTTCCTTCCACGACGACGGCCGGCGGCTGTCCTTATGCTTGATGAGCAGGTGCGATGCTCGAACCTTCTCGTCGCCCTTATTACCGGACGCAGCCGCCAGGTGTCCGACCAGGTATTCCTTAAGCTTGGGCAGGTCGCTTCCTTCCGGCGGCTCCCACGCAGACGCCCCAGTCTCGGAATTATAATAATAAGGGAGATTATGGGTGTTTGACTGGCGGATTTCCCAGTTGGCAGGCAGGCCTGTTTCACTCTCCGTTAGCATGCTCAATTAGACGTTTAGGCCCGGGCCCATCCCATATTGGCTCTAGACAAGAATAGACTTGTCAATGAACCGTGGAAACCATTGGAAGGGCAAATTCGGGCCGTCCATCCTGGATATGCGAACTTACCATTAAAGCAAAGATGACCAAAGGCAACCTCCATATTCGGCTTAGGTAGTCGCCCCACCCCTACCCTTGCTGTCTCCCACCGGTTCCCCTGCCAGCTGCGAGGCAGGTTGGCCAGGGCTAGGACAGGGCTCATCTCCAGCACATGTCGTCGGTAGTGCTTTTGCCAGACCAGCTGGCCAACAAAAACGTTTCCGTGGTGCGGCTGCAGCATCCGCGCACGGGGAAACTCGCTAAGTTCGTTATTGACCAACAACAAGCGTTCCAACTGCTTATTGTCGACGCGCAAGCCCATCGCAAAATGAAGGCCCTGCTGGTCGGGTCTCGCGCCTATCCAGACGCGTCGTTGACGGTGCTGGTGCCCATCCATCCCTTATTTCTATTATTATCTGCGTTATACAAGTGCAGGAGCTCGCTTATGCCCCTCGATGTATTGCTAGATATGGATTGTATTGAGGATGCAGATGTCCTGCCGGCACCTCTTATGGCAAATACGTTGGGCTGCGTGTGCTCGCAGGCTCCAGGAGATATGTACCGCCTTGATATGGAGAAGTTGGAGTCGTTTTTACGTACTCGCACTGAACAGCTAGCTAAAAGTCTTCCTGAGTCCTTAAGGGTCAAATGCGAGCGGCTGTTGGCCCCGGTAGATCCTACCCAGCCCGTGGAAGAGGCTATGCTGGACCAGGCCCGTCTGCATGCTGCTAGCGTGCTTATTTGCGAGTGGCTTCCGGCCGACGTCATGACCTGGTACGAGTCGATGTTCGACTTCAGTTTGCTAACTAGTCATGTCGAGAACGTCCAGCGGAGCCGAGCCGCAGCACTTGCCGCCCAAGTGCTCTCATCGGCCCCGCCGGCTCAAAACAACAAACGGCCTGCTGCCAACAACCGGGCTGTGAAAAGCCGCAAAACCGAGCCTACCAACAACAAGTCCATGCTGGACTTTTTCCGGCCCAAAGCCAAGTAACTGCATGAAACCTTAGAATACACTATATATAAGAGATGCCGGGCTAATTGGCCTTGTCAGTCTTGTCTGCCGATTGGCTATCCGCCGGGGGCACCAAATAATTGTTATAATACCACTTGAGCTCGTCAATGCTCTCGAGAATGTCGTCGCGAGCAGAATGCTCGAGCTTCTTCGGCGGTAACTTCCGCATTAGTTCCGGATTGTGCCGTAAACCGATCTCCTTCACCGTCGACACATCCACAATCCGGTAATGCAGGTAGTCCACTACCTCGGGCATGTCCTGCAGCAGGAACAGCCGGTCCACATGCACGGAGTTGCCGGCCAGCACGCCCTTTTTTTCCGGTACATACTTCTTCAGGTACTCCAGCAGCTCGCTTTCTACCTGTTTATGGGTGTTGGTCGACGCCAGCACTTTGGCCGTCAGGCCGGTGCGGCCATGGGTAGTTTGGCACCACTCGTTCATTTGGTCTAGCCGGTTTTTGTCGACATGGATGACCCGTTCGAAGCCATTCGGCTCGATCAGCTCGAGATTGTGGTTGGTCAGGAGACAGCAGACCTCGATGATCCTGTCGCTGCGGTGGTCGAGGCCGGTCATTTCGCAATCGATCCATACTAAAGGGTTGGCCATTCTCCTGAATGCCCGGAGCATGAGTCAGGCGAGCTACCTCGAGTACCTCTAGTGCCACTAGTGCCACTACAAGTAAGAGTAAGACCAGTAAACTACAAGTAAAACTAGCAAAACTACAAGTAAGACTGAATAGCTATGTCTTTTCAGTTCTATTCAAGCTTTTGTTAATTTGCGACTATCGGAACAAGCCGAACAGTCTGCGTTTTTTCTCAGTCTCCGGCGTGTCTTGTCGCTCGGAGTTATTCGACACGCCCGAGCCAGTGACCGCCGGCTTGGCAGCCCGGGGCTCGTACTGAATATAGTTGAAAGCCACATCGTAAAACACCGGCTTGACGGTAACCGGCCGCACATGGGCATCGAGATCAACCAGGTGCGTGAGCACATCTGCAGGCTTTCCGGCCGGGTAGATAGCTGTGTTGTCGCTCACAAACCCGGGATTGCGGCTCACGGCAGCGTCCAAGGCGGCCAGGCCATGCTGGCGAGTCCGCAGCCGTTTCAGCTCGAGACGCCAGTTTTCCATGTCCTGGCTAGTAATCGGCACGCCAGTATCGTCGGCCAGCGGCTTCGCGTCCTCAAGATGAGTTTCCGCTCGTAGTACCAGCGTTAAAGCCGCGCCATGCTGGTCGTGCAGGGCGTAACCCTGGGCAATAGCGGCCGCGCGGCGCGACAAGAACAAGGCGGCCAACGTGCCGAGCGCAGCCGCCAGCTCGTCGTCGTTGAATACACCAGGCAGCTCCGAGGCTTGCTCGCAGCTCTGCAGAATGTTATCGCATACCCGAACAATATCCCGCAAAGCGGTGACCGAGGTGGCCGGTCCCGGCGGCGGCAGCAGCTTCGCATCGCGCTCAATCCGCCGCATGAGAATGTGGAACGACACATAGGTGGCGACCACATGCAGGTTCTGGTTATCACTGCTCTCGGCCAGCAGCGTATGCACCTGGTCGGCGGCCTCCTGCCACGCGAGGAGCAGAGCGTCGAAATCGCCGCCGTCGGCAAACTCGCCGTCTTTTTCACGAGCCGTCAACAACGCCTGCGCAAGGTCCGGGTCTTCAACCGAAGCTGCGTAGCTGCGCCATTGCACGGGGCCTAAAGCTTCAGTAGGCAGCACGGTATCAGTGGCCAAAGCGGCCGGATCAAGCTGGGTGATCAACGCCGTCAGCGGGGTATCGCCTGCGGCCGCCGCTTGTTGGCGAGCCAGCCGGGGGACATCGGCCTTCGTGGCTCCGGCGTGATGGGCAGCGATGCGCAGAGCCGGATCGACAACAGTGCTGAGCACGTCGTTGAACACGGGACTGTTGAGCCGGGCCGCCAACAGTTCACAGCCGACACGGGCCTGGCTGCCGGCCCGCAGAACCCGTGGCCAGTTATGCTGCTGGACCGCCAAATCAGTTTCCGTGAGCGCTGCGCCCACCAGAAGCCCTAAACGGTCATTTTCAGAAAGGGAAGCCGGGGTATCTTCTGCCAAACTAACCGCTTGGCGAGCGTACTTGTGGGCCTTTGCCAATTTCGAAAGTAACTGCCGGTGCAATAACGGGCTATCGGTCGCATCTAAAGCGCTACGAGCCTCCATAGCGGCCGCCCACGCCCGTTCCGAAAGCCAGAGCGCTAGCGGCCAGTGGTCGGCGCCTGCCGGCTGTTTAGGCGGTTTTCCAGAAGCCCGACTGGCCAGGCCATGTTGGCGGCGCAGTTTGGCCACTTTATTAGTGGCGTGCTTGCGGTAGGTGTTGTAGTCGTTTGTGGACTGCAAGCCCGCTCTTGCCTGAAGAATAGTGTCCAGAGACATGGTCCCCAACCCTGGCCCATCCGGAGTTTGGCGGCTGGTGGGTAAGGGCAATGTGAGTGTGTCAGCGTTTACCAGCGGCTCCCAGGGTATATATCCCCACCCCCATCCCCCCCCCAAAAAAGCTATGGAAGAAGAATACGAAGAGAGTTACGAGCTAGGGGAGGCCGACGCCTTCAACAACGTGGCGCAAGGCCTCAACGGGCCCAATAAGGCGGCCATGGTCGCGTACTGGCAGCAGGCCATTGACTCCATTGAGCGGATCGGAGAGGACGACGGCGAGGCTGACTCGTTCAAGTCGACGGCCCTGCCGCTGGCCCGGATCAAAAAGGTCATGAAGACCGACGCAGACGTGTGCATGATCTCGGCCGAGGCGCCCATTTTGTTTGCCAAAGGCTGCGACATCTTCATCACCGAGCTGACCATGCGCGCGTGGATCCACGCCGAAGAGTCCAAACGCCGCACCCTGCAGCGCAGCGATATCGCCAACGCGCTGCAGAAGAGCGACATGTTCGACTTCCTTATCGATATCGTGCCGCGCGAGGAGGCCCAGCCCCGCCGTTTCGCGGCCCCGGCCTCCGAGCACCTGTCGGGGCCTTCAACTGGTCTGCAGGGATCGGTGCCGGGCACTAACCCGGGTCCGGCTGCTGTTTCCAGTGCCGGTGCCGGATCGGTGCCCGGATCGGTGCCCGGGTCGGTTGCTGGCTCGGTGCCCGGGTCAGTTGCGGGGTCGGTGCCTGGATCGGTTCAGAATGCGTCTGCCAATGCAGTTGGTCGTGCGACCTCTGCCGGCTCTGCCGGCTCCGGCGGCCCCGGCCAAACCGGTCGCCAGGAAACAGGCGCAGACCCCACCACAACCGACGGGTCGGCAGCCCGCCGCGACGGCCACCAAAACGGAGGACTGCCGTTTATTGATCAAGACGAGTTCTCCGAACAGGAACCGGTAAAGATGGAGCAGCCCTTTGAGGAATTCAGCTATACTACATACCCGGAACAAAGCCCTTCGTACAACGACGAGAATGGAACATATACGAACGTAGGGTACCGGGATTTCTAACCGCGAGCCTGAACAGTTTTACGAGTTATGATTATAATAGATACTAAGATTTCTTCTAACTTAAACCACGAGCATTTGCCAGGTCTTGCGAGCTCTTGCTAGATCTCTCCAGCTCTCTCCAATACTAATAACGATTTAGAGCTTGGCATGGCCTGGGGTAGTCCTGCGGGGCAGCCTGCAGGGAAGCGAGGGTTATCACGTGACCGGGACCCATGACAGGGCACGATCATCAAATCATTTTTCCGACAAATGGTACGACAACAACCGTAAGTGTCTCTAAATTATATCCCCGTTTTAGCCGGCAAAACATACTAACTAAACAGTTTCTGGTACGGAGGTGCGGCTAGCATTGTTGCCGGCACATGTACGCACCCGCTGGAGCTAGCAAAGGCTCGTATGCAGGCTGCGCACAAGCCAAGCGGGAACATGTTCTCGATGCTGTACAAGATCATCAAAACCGAGGGCTTTTTCGCGATCTACGATGGTCTCAGCGCGTCAATCCTGCGCCAGGCGACTTACTCAACTACCCGTTTCGGCGTTTACGAGTGGCTCAAAGAGAAGTTCACCAAGAAAGAGGGGGTGACCCCCCCTGCATACGTGCTGTTACCTCTATCAATGGCCTCGGGATTGGTGGGCTCCTTGGTGGGTAACCCGGCAGATGTTGTCAATGTGCGCATGCAGAACGACCGGGCATTGCCATTGGACAAGCGCAGAAACTATCGCAATGCCCTAGACGGCGTATATCAGATCTACCGCACCGAGGGCTGGAAAGCGCTGTTCCGCGGCGTGGGGCCCAATGCGGTGCGAGGTGTCTTGATGACCGCCTCGCAGGTGGTCTCATACGACGTGGCAAAGACCTGGCTGGTGCGCAATCTGAACTTCGACCCGCGGGCCCAAACTACCTTCTTCACCGCGAGTATGTTTGCTGGTTTGGTAGCCACTACCGTGTGCTCGCCCGTGGATGTGATCAAGACGCGGGCTATGAACGCCCACGTGCACGAGCCGCCGCTGCAGGTGATCCAGCAGGCACTCAAACATGAAGGTGTTCGCTTCCTATTCCGGGGATGGACCCCTGCCTTTATCCGGTTGGGGCCTCAGACAATTGTGACATTTATCGTGATGGAGCAGCTCAAGAAATGGGGCGGTTTCAACTAAGTCTTAAAAGTCTTCTTCAAAGTGGTTCTTGTTCATTTTCTATAAACTAATGGGACCTGTGGGGTGGGTCCTTTGGGGCTGCATCAACAGGTAGCAAGTTCCAGGTCTATAATAACTCAGTAAATCAATCATAGCTAATTGGCTGTCATTCTTAACGTTACTTGGCTTTGCTAGCTATAGAGCCTACAAGGAGCCTAGGGAGCCTATAAGGACCCTACAAGGACCCTACAAGGACCCTACAGAGAGACCTTACTGCTCAACGTTAGCAGCCACAAAAAAGTTAGAAGCAATAACTTTCAGCGGCTGGCCGCTAGCCCACTCCCGCACGCCGCTGCCGGGCTTGTTGGTGCCCCAATTGGCCCGCTCGCTGCTGGGCAAGCCCTTGACAGGGCCATCCTGCTCGTACAGAATGAACACGTACCGGTGCAGACCAGTCTTAGGAGGCGGGCCAGGACCCATGTAGGGCAGCAGCGTAGTAGCCTTAGAGAAATCAACCGTATGGGTCTCACCGGCCTGCACGCCGGGCTTAATGTCCGAGGCAATAAAGTGCGCATACTCGCTCCACTTGGGGTCGCCGCGCTTAGGCGCATCGGGGTCGGTTACCACAAGGGTGTAGGTGCCCGACTTGGCCACTTCGGGCAACACCAAGTTCACCTCGGGCAGTTGCTGGGTCTCGGCGACGGTGAGCTCGTTGCCAAACGACACTTCCTTCTTGCCGTAGAAGATGGTGATGATGGCATTGGACGAGAACTCGTCCAGCACATCCGGGATAACGCCGTCCTGTTTCAGCGATTTGACAAGCGTGGTTCCAAGACTTAGCAGAGGCATTGTTAAGAAGGGACGAGTGGTAACCGCCTCCGCATTTATATAACCCTATCCTGGTTGCTTGCATATTGCTGAGTGCCGCCAGGTACCCACGAACCCACAGGACCACCAGGATGTGTGATGGTAAAGGAGATAGAGTTACACAATTAATTATCTTGAAATCGGCTATTTCAGTAATATAAATTGTGAGCCAGCAACTAGCCGTTCAACTGGTTCAACTGGTTCAACTGACTGGCTGGTGCCAACGTTGATTGGCCCTAACCCGGCAATCCGAGGCTGCCTAAGATCTACTGAATGCAGACATATACGCTGCGAGGCCATGCCTCCAGTGTGACCTGCGTAGCGTTCCATCCCGATGGGAAATCGCTATTTTCTGGCGACGAGAATGGCTGGTCCATATGGTGGAATCTGGAACAACGTCGTCCTTATGCCATTTGGCAGTCCCATACGGCCTCTTTGATATCGACAACTTTCATGGCCGGTCCTATGGATGGCCTAGTTACCCATGGCCGAGACAATAAGTTGCGGATATGGCGAATGGACCCTTCTTATCCTTATAACACTGCCGTGCTCACCAATACCAGCAATCCTGACGACTATCCAAAGCCATGGCAGGTCCATGTGCAAGATGTGAATGCTCTTAGTTTCTGTCCGGCGGCTACCTGCGATGATCCGCCCATGCTGGCAGTACCGGCCACTACCGACTCGGAGAAAATCGATGTATATACGCTGCAACCGTTCGGCCGGCCCATCAAGGCCTTGGCTCCTGAGCCAGATCCCATGGCTATTGATGAGCCTGCTCCCCTAGGGATTGTTATGGCTCTAAGTTTATCCCCCGTAAATTTAGTGGCCGGCTATGATTCAGGAGACGTGGTTATTTATTCGCAAACAGACAACACAAACCACAAGGGACAGGTTACCTTCCACAAAAGGGTGCATACCCAGCCGGTTCTGTCGGTAGTGCAGGCCAATGGCATTGTCTGGACATCTGGCGCCGACAAGTTGATCACTCGGATCGCCGATGGACAAGTGCAGTCGCAAAAGCTCGAGCACAAGGGCACCGCGGCGCTGGCCCTGTCAAAAGACGCTAAAAAACTAATCACAGTAGGATGGGACGGCTATGTGCGGTTTTTCGACGCTACAACGCTTGAAGAACAGCATTCGTTTAAAGGAGGCCGACAAAATGGCGTCACAAGTGTTGCCTGTGCTTCAGTCGACAAGCAAGACTCTAAACGACGGCTGCGTCCGCTTCCTGATGAATGGATTGCTGTGGGGGGTAAAGATAATCGTATTGGCCTATTTGAACTGAGCAACGCGCTAGTGCCATCCTAACATATCCTACATACTACCAAATAGCTAGGCTAATTACTTAGAGTCGCCCATTAGAGGGTCCGGATAGAGTCCAACTTTGTCTCCTTTCCGGTTCCTACTCCTTGTGACAAGCTGGTAGCAATGTCGCAAATCTCTCGCAGCTTGGACAGAACACTATTATGGTTATCACCGCCGGTTTGCTGCACTGTCTCCTGCAGTTGCGACATGATCACAAGGTACCGTTCCTGCATGGCCTGAAGCTGGTCTCCCGCGACTTTAATGCGCTCGCGCTCTTGGGCCTGGGCCCGTTTAAGGTGTTCCACCTGTGGCGATCCCTTCTCGAGAGTGCGGACCTCGTCAATGACAGTAGATACTAGTTCTCGCAAGATTTTCAGCTCGCGTTGGTACCGTCGTTTCAGCCGCTGCGCACTGTCCCGCACGGCAGTGTAGCACACCTCGAGTCGCGAGTATTCCTCCTCGTAGGCGAGCATCTTGTTGCGGTACTCGCGGGTATCGGCCTTTGCCTGCTCCAATGCCAATTCGACAGCACGCATCTTGCCGTGGCTGGCCGCCGACTGCGACCCGGACTGGGCCATTTGCTCCGTCATGGTCGAGATGGTTTTATCCATACTCTTGAGCTTGTCGCGCAGCCGCTCAACTTCACATAAAGCATCGCTGGCTCGCTTGGCCTGCAGCTCCTTATCGGCGCGCTCGCATCGAAGCTCTTCCTTGGTGAGCCGGAGCTCGCGGCGACCCAGCTCCGATTGCACTTGCATGTCCTCCAACAGCTGTCTTGTCCGCTCTTCCCGATCCGATTGGCTAGTGGATTTGGCCAGAATCTTCTTGCTGCGGTAGTTCTGCACCAGTAAGGGCGGCTTGGGTGTGCGGGCCGCGTCCCTGGCTGATGATTCGATAACCGGAAGCACCCTTAATCCGGTAGCCCGAGTGGCGATACTGGTGCTGGACAGCTTTCCCGGGCGCATAGTAGTGGTATTGATAAATACGTCGGTGCTCGACAACTCCGAGGTGTCCGAGTCACCTGCGGTTGTGGTGTCGCTGCGAGGAGATTCCGGTTCGGGAGCAGATGCCCGATAGGTAAACGCCTGGGCGGTTTGCACCTGGGCGACCTGCGGAGACTGCTCCGGGGATATCTGATGAACTACCTGGCGAGAGGGGCTTGGACTCAACGTCATGATTGTCACCGGTCCTGAGGCCGTCTCGTTACCAAGTTTGCTAGCACTCATTTACAAAAAAGGAAAATGGTTTCTTTTACCAATCATATATACTTTGACAGGCTAGTCCGAATAACCACATCTGAACCCTTGAAGATGCCCAGAAGAACAATGTCTGCACAACCAGATTTTCCTAATCCGGCAACTGAAGACCCTGTTATTTGCCGCCAAACTGCCGCATCATGTTTTTGAGCATGGGGTTATTATTGACCATGTTCATCATATCGCCCATCGAGGGCATGCCGCCGCCGCCCATCATGCCCGCCAGTTGGCTCATATCGGGCATCCCGCCGCCTCCGCCCATCATACCGGCTAATTGACTCATATCGGGCATGCCTCCGCCGGGCGCGCCGCCGGCACCCATTTGGCCCATGCGACGGCGCATGGCCTCCATTTGGGGCCCGCCTTTGCCTTGCTGCATGGCCTTCATGCGGCTCATCATTCCGTCTTTTCCACCCATCCGCTTGGCCATGCCGGCCATGACATGCTGCTGGGCAAGCACCTCTTCAACCTCCCGCACCGAGGTGCCCGAGCCGCGGGCCACGCGGACTAACCGGGTGGGCTGCGACTTGAACATCGCCCCGTCGCTATCTAGCTCTTTTTCAGTCATAGAGTCCATGATGTAAATCATATTCTTTAGTCGCCGATTCGAGTCATCGCCCGCAAGCTGATCAGCAAACTGTGACATGCCAGGGATCATAGCCGCTACTTTGGACAGCGGGCCCAGTTTCATGATGTTGGACATCTGGGCCCTCAAGTCTCGCAGCGTGAAGATGCCTTGTTCGATGTTTTTCAAGGTATCCTTTTGGTCCAACTTCAACGTCTGCACATGCTCCATCAGGCCTTGGATATCGCCAATACCGAGGAGTTTGGAGACAAACTGTTGCGGCGAAAACGTCTCCAAATCGTAAATATGCTCGCCGGTACCAATAAATGCGATCGGCGTATGAGTCGCTGCCACCGCCGAAATGGCACCACCACCTTTAGCGTGGCCGTCCATTTTGGTCAACACAATGGCACCAAAGTCGGAAGCTTCCTTAAAGGCAGTAGCCTGTGATTCGGCGGCCTGGCCAATCGACGCATCCAATACCATTAGTGTTTGGGTAGGCTGCACGGCATTGCCGATCTGGACCATTTCGTCAAACAGGTCCTTTTCCTGGCGATGGCGACCGGATGTATCAACAATAATAAGATCGAATCTATCTTTTTTGAACTTTTCAACACCCTGGTGGGCAATCACTACCGGGTCCGGCTCAGTATAGGAGCCGAAATAGGGAATTTTGGCCCGCGTGGCATTCTGCTTGAGCTGGTCAAACGCACCGGCTCGGAACGTGTCCGCACAGACCAGGCCTACTTTGAAGCCTCGTCTTTGGTAGTGCACGGCCAGCTTGGTACAGGTAGTAGTCTTACCTGCACCTTGCAGACCTACGAACATAATGATGTTGGGCCGGCCTTTCACCGGTTTATAAGGCTGTTTATCGCAGTCTACCAGACCCACTAGCTCGTCGAAAACCGCTTTTTGGATGATCCGTTTGCGAGACGACGCCGGCTGCTCCTTGATATTGGCGGTTTTCCGGATGTTATTTGTCAGTTTGGCCACTTGTTGCAGGCCTACATCATGTTTGAGCAGCGCCATCGAGATTTCATTCAGCATAGCATCAAGGGCCTTTTCGTCGATATCCCCCGATGCCCGGGTGATTCCCCCTAGCGCATGGTTGATACTGCGGCCAAGATCAGCTAGAACCATGACCTGGGTTTGATTACGTGGATCGGCTGAGAAATGAAAAATCGGTTTATACGGCGCACAGTAATTGCATGGGGTCTTGGGTGCGGCCTTTTGGCGGCCTTTTGGGTGCGGCTAATTTCCAGCTCAAAAAATTGATACTTTCAAGCATTTCTTACTAGTTAATTCAAGGCACCTAATATTTCATTTGCGAAATTGTAGGAAGTAATTTCTAGCTATAGTGCAGCTGCGGAGTCCGATCCAATTCTAATATTGGCCTATGTGTCCAGATAGATACAATCAAGGCGGCCAATTACTTTAGGTGACGTCAACTACTGTCGCATATTAGACTTTAATCTAAATATTTACAAATTCGCAGCATCCTGCACCCTGGCCCTGTGTGCATCCCTAGGTGGTTGGCGACGGCATTTTTCCGGGCTCCAGAAATTTATTCAATATATACAGAGATAGTTATACTTTATCCAGTTTATACCAACACAAAGGAACTAGAAACCGATCTCGGAGATGATTTAGATGATTTAGATGGGTTAGATGATTGGCTTTGCACAAGATTACTGCACCGACGGCAACTGCATGGTGACGTCGGGAGGGGATGCTAAACCGTAGCATATATAACATCGGCTTCTGATGCGGGGATTCTGGCATGGTGTGTGAGTGTCGCCCGTCGCTTGTCCGTCTAGAAAGTATCCTAGAGATGCCAGCCGGCTGTCTTCGTCGTTGCAATAGATGCACCATCACATCCAATGGATGCCAGGTTAATGCCTCCCCCACAATTCATGTTGAGGTCCCGCGAACAGTTCTCAAGCAAGGCCGGGGAGTTCTCCGCCATCCGAAAAAGTTCCGAGAGCTGATCATGGAACCCGACGTTGACCTATGCATGTTTCCTCGCTACGACCTACTTGAAATCATGAACGTGTGTTTCGAGTCCCCGTTTGCGGACGAAAAGGTTATCGACCCTACTGATGCAGTATGTGTTGAGTTTGCCTATAGGAAGCATGCTGCGTTGGCGTTTCTGAGACGCCTCAGCCAAGATTCGCGGCCCCTACTGGCGTGACGCGGGACGACCTTAGGAGCTACGTTTATGTATTCTACTTTGGAAGAGATAGGTGGACTAGTATTGTTATGCTATTGTTATTAGTAGTTTGAAATTCAAAATTTCATATAGTTTCTGAAAAGGGCTTATCTCTCCGCGGAAATACCCGATTTAGGTTACCACTGGTCACCTGGGAGAAAAGGTTTTTTTAAGCTGGATGCGCACATACCCCCGCACAAAGCTTAATTGTTGTTAAATGATTGGTTGCTAAAAAAGGTCGGTACTATTTTGCAGCAAGCAGGTTGCAAGCAGATGAGATGATGGAATAGAAAAAGGAAATAGTCAAGATAAAATATAATAAATAAAGAAACAACGTAATGAGAGCCAAGGGATTGAGGCGGCTTTGATAAAAATGCAAATCAGAAAATGATATAAGGAGGGAGGAAGCTTTGATGCCGCTAAAAAAGCACCAAAGCAAATGAAACAGAGGTCTTCTTCGGGGGGAGGAAATCAAAGAACGCATGAGGGTTTAAGAGGAGGCAAGTAATTAGAACAAAGCCGGTCAGAAACAACCGCCCTTGGAGAATCTGGCGGTCCAGCCAGCTACCATTCGAGCTGCTTGGACCAACCCACTCTCCGAGTGCGGGTATTCCGTCGCCGACGCAGGATTTTCTCGTCCTTTCGGAGATATCTCTGCAGCTCTGCAGCTGAGTAAAAGCCCGATCGCACCGCCGTCTTTAACGCACTAGAACTGCTAGTGGCCTTGAGAGCAGGCGGACCGGGGGCAGCCTCGTGATGATGCGGTTCGCAGCGGCGGCCTGGCGAAGGCGGGGGATGGTTTCGCGTCGAGCGTCTTAACATCCGCGGCTGGGCTGCAGGCTCGGCGGCCAGCTGGGCGGAGGCGGGCGGCACGTCCTTTGCATATTTAGAGGCCTCCTTCTTTATCGGTTCGCCACTATCTTTTTTTCGTGCCGGCATTAGTGGGTAGTGTCAGTTGGGAGGAACAATAAGGTATCGCGAAGTAATATGTATATGTACCCGGTCCCAGACGGTGTCGGCAGGGTAGGGGTTGACGTGGTTTCTTTTGGGGTCTCGACAAAAGGAGTTGTGTGATGTAATGGAATTCCAAATCGGGCCTGGCAACATGAACGCGGGTTGCCCGGGATGGGGGGAAGGTCCTGAAGCCATTCGAACCTGGTTTAAATGGCTTGGAACCGCCAAACACGGTCTAAAAAGTTACCGAGGTGGCCATAGGTAGTTATATAGGAATGGCCGATCCATCTGCACAGCAAACTATGAGCTATGTAGGCCTAGAGGCCCAGTATCCGGTGGGGTAACAAAGGGCTGCTGGCCTCAAAACGGGCTGATTTCCATTTATTTGGTTTATGGACCTGTTTGGGGGTTGGCTGGGATCTTGGTGGCAGCTTACAAGCTCCATAGTTGGCGGCAGCTTATGGTCTGCTCATGAGGTACGGATAACGCGTCAAGAATGACAGCTAGGAGGCGGATATGGAATTTGGGCAGGTTAAACCCGAAACTCACCTAGGGCTGGGGAATGAAACTAACTAACGTACTGATCATAGTGTCAATTTAGGCCAATGAAAGGTTTTTCCGGCCCACGGTCATGCATCCCTACATGAAACCTGCAGGCAAGATGACAGTCAGAAAATGCATTGCATATGCATGATAAATGCCATGTGATCAGCACCCCGGAAGAAAACATCGCCACCGCGGGTACCAACCACCCCGCCTTCTGAGACTTGCTGCCCGGAAACCTTATCATCACCAATCCACGTACTTAAAAAATCCTCTAAAAAAATTGGCTCATCGCTTCATTGCCGGTGGCGTCCGCCCTCCATGACCCTGAAGCTACGCCTCTATGCTATCTGCCCTGAGCGCCCTACCCTAAGGACATGCTCCCAAAGTTGCTGCGGGCAATTGGTATTTAAAGCCACCTGCCCCCATAATTGTTTCTTCGCACCCTATCTGACCATGACGGAAGCTCCCCCCGCCGAAACGAAGCCTTTGCAGTCCTCGTCATCTGCATTTGTTCAGCATCTCACCACCTATCCTGCCGTGTCTGCCTTGACCGGCTTGGTTGCCAGCTTCCCCGTAGTCAAAATCTTTATCTCCAACGCGGTGCCGCTGCTGCAAGCCATCCATGAACGTACCCGTCCTGTTTCTGACCCCGTCCTGAAGACTGTGGAGCCGGCTTTAAAGCGGGCCGATGAGATCGGTGATAAGGTCCTGTCCAATATCGATACCCGCTTCCCTCAGCTCAAGACCGTACAGCCCGCCGACCTGGTCGAGGAGGCGCAAACTCGCCTGAATAGTTACCGGACTACCGCGCAAAACACCGTGGACGCCCGCTTGGTCCAGCCGGTTTCGAGCGCTGCTGCGGCCGCCCGCCAGCAGTACATCAAGGTCTACGATAGCAATGGCCGCTACCTGACCACCATTGTCAACAATGGCATCGGACCCATCAACGACCGTCTCGAGAGTGTTATCGACGACTTCCTGCCTGGGTCGGGTGATCTGCCCGCCAAGGATGGCTCGCAACTGGCCCGCACCTCTGGTCTGTTCCGCACTGCTGCGGAGCGTGCGCGTCCGCAGATCGATGAGTTCCAGCAGTCCACTCGCCAGCATGTTGCCGATGTTTACACCAGCAAGCTCAAGGCGAAGTCGGGCGATGCCGAACCCTCTTTGTACTCCACGGTTCTTGCCCTTGCTGCTACCGGCCGTCAACTCACTGAGGAGGGCCTGTCAAAGTGCGCTCACTTGGCGGGCCTGGTCAAGACCGAGGCAGAGAATACTTCGGCCAAGCCGGCACAGGCAGTTAGCGAGAAGCTGTCTGCTGCTGCCGAGGATACTCGGCAGGCGGTTACCAACCAGGTGAAATCGGCTGCTGCCACTGCCCAGACAACGGTGCAGGAGGCTGCATCCCACCTGGAAAACAAGAAAGAGTCTCTTTCTGCCGCCCCTGCCGCTGTCTACTAGATTTAATGTATTCTAGTAATATATATATAAGTGAATGTGCATAATATTTAACCAATTTTCCACCCGGGAGGCGTAAGGACGATATCATATGCAATTGCAGGGTATGGTTTGCACGTGAAGATAGCCCATTTTTGAAAATGGATGTGCACAGCCGCAGGCAGGAGCAGATAACGGATCGGCTGGCACGTAGAGGGTTGGGAACCGGCAGAGCTCGGTTGACGTTTGATTAGTAATGTGAATAGTGATGATTATTAATTTACTGGTGAGGGCTTAGGGCTTTACCAAGTCACTGCCGAAACCAAGCACACTCTAGTTGTCCATCCCCAGGAACTCGTCAAAGGTCACATACTACACAATGGGTCGCATCAACGAGTACCAGGTTATTGGCCGTCACCTGCCCACAGCTGCGTCGCCTGAGCCTAAGCTTTATCGCATGCGCATCTTTGCCCCCAACGTGGTGGTTGCCAAGTCGCGTTTCTGGTACTTCCTCACCCGTCTGCGTCGGATCAAGAAGGCCAACGGTGAGATCATCTCCGTTAACCAGATCTCGGAGAAGCGCCCCACCAAGGTCAAGAACTTCGGCATTTGGATCCGCTACGACTCGCGCTCCGGTACCCACAACATGTACAAGGAATACCGTGAGCTCACCCGTGCCGACGCCGTCGAGGCCCTGTACCAGGACATGGCTGCTCGTCACCGCTCTCGTTTCCGGTCCGTGCACATCCTTAAGGTGGTTGAGCTCGCTAAGACTGAAGATGTCAAGCGCCCTTACATCCGCCAGCTGCTGTCCAAGGACCTCAAGTTCCCTCTGCCCCACCGCGTCCAGAAGTCGAACAAGCTGTACTCCAACCGCCGTCCTTCGACCTTCTATTAAGTGTATGTAGCGTTGCTGTTCATTAATAAAAAAAAAGAATGAGTGTGCTATAGCGTTACCTAAAATTGATGAATATCTCCCTCACCCTTCCAATCATTAAAGGAACAAATGCAATGAACTACCTATTAATACACACACCAAACAAATAAACAACAAAACCACAAACAAAACAAAGCCTTTGTTCCTTAGACATAGTTGGTAACTTTCAGCAGCGCCCACAGAATGGAGCCCGATAACACAGGGATACTGAGGTTATCGTCAATAATAGGAAAGAGCTCGGTCGCCGACGCAACCAGGCCGACAATCAGGGAGTAAATAGGCAGTCCCAAACTAGAGTTCGTGGGGGTCCACATGATCTCCGAGGGACTATTAAGATAGGGGAACTCTGGAATAAGGACATCATAGACCAAGTATGTGCTGCCCACACCAGCAATAAATGCCGCAAGGCTTCCAGCAAGGCTCTTGGGGCCTACCAGTTTTGGAGTGTATTTTCCAAACATTCGACCAAACGTGGATGCGCTGAGGTCGGCCCATGATAACAACAGCACGCTGAGCATACATAGATCCTTTGGAAACACAGAGAACACGACAATTAGACCCACCAGGTACCAAATAACGCCATTGACTTGGCCTTCCTTTTCCTTGTCCCGCATCATAAACCCGACGGTGTTGATGTACAATTTGTTAATTTCGGGGGATTTAAACCGAAGAACTTCTAAACACGCAATGGGGGCCAGCATCATCGCCAAAATGGGCGTCACTTGACTTACTCGCACCCCGGCAAGGTAAAGCCCGATTGTGAGAGGAGCAATGGAGCCATGGAGGATTTTCCGAGGTAGCTCGTGTTGTTGGGCCCACGATTTTATCGGCGACGCTTCTGGTTTGGCCGTACTGGCTTTGGAGGCCTTTTTCGCGCCCATGTTTTGTCAGTGCTGGCTAGTGGGGGTGCTGGGGCTGACCTGGGTTTCCTAGGAACCCCTATTTGTTTGGGCATGCGATAAACAAACCCTACATATGCACGGGTTCTGAAAGGCACCGGAGAGACATTAATGGGGTTGGTAGACAATGAAATGAGAAAGTATGAATTCCGACATGGCTATTTCAGGTATATATAGCTATATGAGCCTAAAAAACTTTGGTAGAGCTGTTTTAGAGGTGTTTGAGACCTACGGGAGAACGATCGTAAACAACAAGTAAACATCAGCTGGTTCTGGACGATATCCAAGCGATATTGAAGGCTACTGTACATATAAACTATTTCTAGTTCGTTATCTTTGTATTTTAAGGCGAAAAGTTACTTGGTGGGTGGGATTTCGTACATGGAGCCCAATAGTCGTAAACACCAAATTACTTTGGAATGTAGACGATTGGTCTAGACTGCAACGATCAGCACGTGCCCAGTCGTTGCAGAGGCCTTATATAAGCTAATCGACGTTTATTTAAACCTTTAAACGGGAAAAAAGCCGATGCTTTGAAGTCGGCCTCGCAAAATTCATGACTTGCTGTATATTTGACAGAGCGTGAAATTTGCGCAGATTTGGTCGTATGGTGTAGTGGTGAGCATCCATGGTTTTGAAAAGAAACCTCCATGTGACCCCGGTTCGAACCCGGGTACGACCTGATTTTTGTGAGGGTAAAATTAATTTTTTTGCATCTAGTTTTGTCTCATAGGTTTACATCCTTTTTGTTTCATCTATAACTTTGTTGAAAGATCGCTTTTAAAGACTTTGTAGATACATATCCGTAGTGTGAAAAATAGCCCAGGACCCAACTGAAATTTCGCTTCGTCATACATGCTCAGGAACCTGGTTCATGGCCGGGCATTTCTCGGTGAAGCTCTTGCTCCAGTGGGCAAAGCTCTAGGGGGAGTGACCGGCGTTGGTCTCCCTGAAATCCGCATCAGAGTCAGATGGCCATGGGGAAACCCGTTGGACGAAAACAGTGTTCTGGAAGCAGCCCCCAAAAAGCGCTCGTCGCATCAAAAAAAGCGGCAGCGACAGCTCGCCGGCAATAACCAGATCAAGCCCCGGAACAACCTGGTCCGGTGCCCGGCTTGTGGACACTTTAAACGCCAGCACACGCTGTGCATGCACTGCGTTCATGAGATCCGGCAGATGTGGAAGGCTCGGGATCGGCAGGCCGCCGACATCCAGCGGGACCCGTCGCAGGTTTACGACGACTCACATCTGTCGGAAAGCGATAAAGAGTTTAATTACCCCGAGCGTCGCACCCGGCCCTCCGAGTTCCAGCGGAAACTGGCCGATAAGGACGGATATGTGCTAGGATATCCTCGAAGCCTTCCCGTCCCCGAAAAGACTGCCAAAGTCAAGCAGGTGCCTTTGATTCAGCGGAAACCATACAAGCAATAAAGTATGTTGTATATAGTTTATATTTTGCACCTACCATCTTGATTCCATCATCGGTCGCATCCTCGTAACTTGACAAATGAAAAGTTTGGTCAGGCACCCTCTGGCGGTGAAACCATCTGGAAATGCCATTATTGACCATGCCGATGTGGCTGGCCATCGCCAAGAAACAATGGGGCTTCTAGGACTATTAACCGACGAGCTTTTGATGGCGGTATTGCAAGATCTAGACCAGAAAAGCTTACTAGCGGTTTCCCATACTTGCAAGGCTCTGTTTGCCTACGCATGGTTCGATGACCTTTGGAAACAGCATGTGTATACCGAGAGTACTTCTCTGGCAGCCGAAGGCACCCAAAATCTTAAAACGCTGGCTTGGAAAGGCAGCTGGCGGCTAACGGCTTTGAAAATGGATAAAGATCGCCAGGCAGTGGTATCGGCCGACACGAAAGTGTATTCTGATTTCTTGCACCGGCCCTATCAGCTATCGCAGATCGATTATAACCAGTATATCGATCCTGAAGCTCCTGGGCAAATCGATGTGTTCTCCGAGGCGGATATGACTGTGGAGTTGTTTGATACTAAATGGTATAAAAAGCCGTTTGTCGCCAATCTCACAGCCCCAATTGCGGCCTGGACTCTGGATGAATTGGTAGCCAAGTTTGGCAATGAAGTGTTTAGGCAAGAATACATGGACTGGCCGTTGCAACTATATGTTGACTATGCTCGCGAGAACAACGACGAGGTGCCGTTATATTTGTTTGATTGCAAGTCGCAGGCCCACCAGGAGCTGAATTTCACTACTCCTTTGGAACGGATCTTCGGTCCTGAACGGGACTTTTTCGCCTTGTTTGGAAACGATCGGCCCGACCACCAGTGGCTTATTATTGGGCCGCCTCGCAGTGGGTCTACTTTCCACAAAGACCCCAATGGTACCAGTGCTTGGAATTCAGTGGTTTCTGGTCACAAATACTGGATCATGTTTCCTCAGAATCATCCGCCGCCTGGAGTGTACACTAACGACGACCAGAGCGAGGTGACGGCCCCCATTTCGTTGGCGGAGTGGTTTGCTAGCGGGTTTTACGATCTGGCCAAGAAGGAGCCCGGGTTCTGCCATGCCGTAACGGGGCCGGGTCAAGTTATGTATGTGCCCAGCGGGTGGTGGCATGCGGTAGTGAATCTGGACGAGTGCATTGCCATGACTGGCAACTTTGTGGCCGAACCACAGGTGCCGAAGGTGATGGAGTTCCTGCGCACGAAATCGGACCAAATCTCCGGCTTCAAAAACATCGACCGGGTTTATGAGAAGTTCAAGGAACATGTCCAGGCCAAAGCCCCGCAGCTGGTGGAAGAAAAGACCCGCAAGCGGACATGGCAGCAAGTTTCTGAGCAGGCGGCCCCTTTCACGTTTAATTTCAGTCACTAAAAATACATTATTTATTAGCAAATTACACACCCGCAGCAGCCACTGTCCTTGGCTTTGATGCCGTCCGTCCTGCCCTCAGGCACGAGCTCTCCTTTGACAGAAGTGCCATGCGGGTTTCCAGCGTTTCCTGTAGCGTTTCCTGTAACGTCTCCGGTTCCGGTTCCGGTTCCGGTTCCGGTTCCGGTGCCAGTGTTGGCTCCTGTGCCAGTGTGAGTGTGAGTGCCAGTGCCGGCTCCGCCAGCTCCACCAGATCCTGAACCATATTCAGCGGTTCCAGCAGCAGCTCCACTAGCTCCTGCACCGACTTCACGTGCATTAGACCCGTATCCAGCATTAGCACCTGCTCCTGCATTGGATCCGTATCCAGCATTAGCACCTGATCCCGCATTAGATCCGTATTCGGCATTGCCGCCGGCTCCTGCGTTAGATCCATATCCAGAACCAGAACCGGCCCCGGATCTTTCATTAGATCCATATCCACCGGCTCCAGATCTGTCATTAGATCCATATCCATCAGGACCGGCTCCGGATCTGTCGTTAGATCCGTATCCGCCAGAACCGGCTCCGGATCTTTCGTTAGATCCATATGCACTAGAACCTTGTCCTTGTTGAGATCCATATGCACTAGAACCTTGTCCTTGTTGAGATCCATATCCAGCGTTAGATCCAGCGTTAGATCCTTGTCCTGAATGAGATCCATATCCAGTGCTAGATCCTTGTCCTGAATGAGGTCCATGTCCAGTACCAGAGCCTTGTCCTGCATTAGAGCCATATCCAGTACTAGAACCTTGTCCTGAATTAGATCCATACGCAGCACCAGAACCGGCACCTCCTCGTGTATTAGATCCGTATCCAGCATTGCCTCCAGCATTAGATCTGTATCCAGAGTTGCCACCAGAGTTGGCGCCAGAGCCGGCGCCAGAACGCGCTCCAGCACCAGAATGCGGTCCAGAATGCGCACCAGAGCCAGAACCGTAACCGGTACCAGTACCTCTATTGGCACCACCTCTAGCTCCAACTGCCGCACCAGCTGCCGCACCGACAGCTGCACCACCGGCTGCACCGGCTGCGGCACCAGTGCTATACCCTCCAGACCGCTCGGCAGCGGCGAGGGCGGCCTTGTGCTGCTCAGCAGCCTCTTCAGGAGTAGCCTTATTAGAGCTCTTATGGGTCAGGCCGCGGGTAACCGTCTCTGCAAACGATTTCCCCTGGATCTCAGCCACCTGCAGCTCCAAGGGAGACGGATTTCTAGTACCGTCGGCCGCTGCCAAGGTTCCTGCACCCCAGGGAGAGCCGCCATGCACCTCATCCACTTTGGTCTGCAAGGGTGCGGTCAGAGCATATCCCAGAGGAACGTAGATGATGCCGTGGGCAGTAAAGATGGAGAGAGCATTGCGAATTGTACTTTCTTGTCCGCCCCCCTGCGTACCGGTCGACACAAAAAAGCCGCCAAACTTGCGGAAGTAGTCGCCAGCGGCCCATTGGGCCCCCGTGGCATCGAAAAATGCCTTGAACGCATATGGAATGGTGCCGTAGCGGGCAGGAATGCCGACCAGAAACCCATCGTACTCTTTAAGTTTTTGCGGAGTGATCACCGGCAACTTGGAGATGAAACTGGCGTCCTCCTTCTCATTGCTGGGGATCTGGTACACATCGCATTTAGAGGCTCCTCCTGCCCAAACCCCTTTTTCTTCTGCTTGGGCTAGTTTAAGAATGTGATCATAAACAGAATATACAAGAATAGCGATTTTGGTCATGGTCAATTAGGTGGGGTGCGTAGGGGGGGGGATTGAGCAAAACCAGCCAACGCTTAGTAGTAATCGCGCTACCAGCAACCCACATATGTGCCTGCGGTACTGGGGTAAGGGCACGTGTGCGGTCTTAGTTACCCAGCAACGGCTGGCCGGTGGAGCACCCCTTCGGCCTCCTTGTTATAGCCAGGGATATAATGGGGGTTTACCGATAGTCTATTTCAGCTTTTCAGTGGCTCACAAAACCTATAAATTAGTTGAAAAGCAAAGCCAATATGCATACATTGCCATTAAATTAATTACTAGTATTACCAAACGTGCACGGAGCACCGACGAGCAAGCCCTCTACAAAGTCACCATCCAGCTGAAATACCTATATTTTTTATATGCCTATACTATTATCAGTCCTATAAAGATGGGTTTACCGTGTTAATTACATGCTATCATGTCTCCAATATCGTTTTACTCCTAGCAACTCAATACCCCATTATATGCTTCTGGGTAAGGGCGCAGCTCCGTGGACTACTTATACCGGCCGGTTGCTCCGATCCTTCAACCATCTCAAGTACCTTCCAACCATGGCTCCCAAGATTGCAATTGTCTACTATTCTATGTATGGACACGTCCATACTCTTGCTGAGGCTATCAAGGAGGGAATCCAAGCGGCTGGCGGCCACGCCGATTTGTTCCAGATTCCCGAGACTCTTTCCGACGACGTGCTCGCGAAAATGCATGCTCCTGCCAAGGATAAGAACGTCCCTGTCGCCCATGCTGCTGATCTGGTCGAGTACGATGCTTTCTTGTTCGGTATTCCTACTCGCTTTGGCAACTTCCCTGCTCAGTGGAAGGCCTGGTGGGATCGCACGGGTGGACTGTGGTCGCAGGGTGCTTTCTACGGCAAATACGCCGGCCTGTTTGTATCCACCGGCACTCCCGGAGGTGGCCAGGAGGTCACTGCTCTGAATGCTATGTCGACTCTTGTTCATCATGGCTTCATCTACGTTCCTCTCGGCTATGCCAAGGCGTTCAATCTCATCACTAACCTCGAGGAGGTCCACGGCGGCTCTCCGTGGGGTGCCGGCACTTTCGCTGCATCCGATGGCTCGCGCAAGCCCACTAAACTGGAATTGAGCATTGCCAAGATCCAGGGCGAGAGCTTCTACGAGACGGTGGCTCGGGCTTTTTAAAGGCATTGCCAACCCGGACCCATATGTACTAACAAGTGATTTAGATTTCTCAAAATTTCATACAATACTATCCTGCTACTTAAATACTGACAAGGAAGTTGCTGGGGGCCAGTCCATACAACCGTTTGCCCATCACTTCAACATCCCACCAGCCATCGTCCTGCGTGGCAGCCACCAGGATCACATCGCCCTTGCGGAAGCTCACCTCCTCGGCAATCGCCGCCCGGTAGTCGTACTGAGCCCGGCAGCACCGAATTACCCGGCGGCCATCGGTGGTCCGGTTGGGCAGATTGACCTGCCCATTGTAGTGCATATCCGCATGCGACTTGGGCCGCTGCTGCCGTTGCACAGGACTGGTCTGGCCCGGCTGCTTGCCTTGAACAGGGTTCTGCACATACTGCGAGTAGCGCTGCTGCGGCTGGCCGTAGCGCTGCTGAGGCGGCTGCTGCTGCTGCTGGAACTGTTGAGGCTGCTGCTGTTGCGGCTGCAGCTGCGGCTGGTGGAACGTCACATGATGAGACGTGCCAGCAGCCACTTGTCGCCGCGTAGGCGAGCGATTATCACTGCTGCTGGAAGTGCTCATGTTCCGCTCATGGCCGTACTGGCCTTGCTCGACGTTGCTGCGCGTAGTTCCATAAGGACTCTGACTGTTGCCAGCAGCTGCCAAGGCTGCTACTCCGGGCATACTCATGGGCCGCTTCGCAGGCGCAGTGTTCTCAGTACGCAGGCGTTCCATAGCGGCCAGCAACGGGTCTCCGCTGTCTTGAGGTGTATGCGTTTTCGAGAACCGGTTGTTTGGCTGCTGATACATCTGCTGGTACGACTGCTGCCCCTGCTGCTGATACGACTGCGGGTACTGCTGCTGGGCCGGCTGTTGAGTTTGCTGCCGAGCCTGAGAGAGCGGCTGAGTACCGTAGCTGAAGCTAGTATTGGCACGGTCGTCCTGCTGAGCCGACTGGGGAGGCTCGCCCGACTTCCAGATCTTGGACAGATCCGGAGTGCTACGGCGCTTGAATGGCAGGGCCCAGGACCGACGTTTCTCTACCTTTTTGGCAGTTACAGGTGCGGTAGCTGGGGTGGTAGTAGTGGTGACAGCGGTAGCAACAGGCTTGGCGTCCACAATGGGATCAAACTGTTTCTCGTTAAACACAGGCGACGGGTTCGAGTAGATGGAGCTGTTGGCAGATGATAAGGCTTGGTTCGGAGAACTCGAGTAGGCGTTGTTGTCTTCATTGCTGGGCTGAAGCTCCGGCGCGTTGGCCCAACTCACGCTGTTGCGGGAGTCCTTGGAGCTCTGCTGGCTATGACCATCGGGCTGGGCAAGGCTACGAGTGGCACCCGAGTACATCGAAGTGTTGGCAGTATTGCTGCTGGCAAGGTTCTCATCTTCAAAGCCAAACTCGTCGTTGCCCCGGCTGAAGTTGGCAACCTTGAAGCGGCCATTCTGCTCATCACGAGTAAAGCCACCCAGGAAGTTGCAGAACTCCGGAGGATCAACGATCTGCGAGCCAGTGCCCTTCTCCTCAATGAAGGTTGCGATCTCGCGGTTGGTGTCGCACTTTTCCAAGGCCACCCGAATGGCCTCGCAGCCCTCGTCATCGCTCACGCAGCCGCTGCTCACCGCATTAGCGAAAGTCCACAGATTAGACTTGACAAAGTTCAACCGCTCTTCCTCCAAGTCCTGGAACTTGTCACAGGCAACCTTCCACTCCCGGTTCCAGACCTCCATGGTCTCAGACAGGCCCCGCAGACTTTCGCGGTACTGCCGCTGCATGCCCTCAACTGCAACCTGGCTGCGCTCCAGCTTGATGTTGTTCTTCTCAAGCTCACGGCCCATAAGCAGGTTCTGCTGAGCCGTATAGCCTGTGATCTTGTGGCATTCAGCCTCGTAGCGGGCCCGACCCTTCTCAGCAGCATTGTTCTGGGATGCTTTGGTCTTGGTCAAGCGGGCCATATTGTCTTCAGCAGTACGACGACGCTCTCGCAGTGAGGCAGCAAATGTCTCCAATGGCAATAGAAGGTCCTGCGACAACTGGCGGGCCAGCGACGAGTGACTCTTGGCCATGGAATCGGTTGATGTGCGTACGACCTCAAGGCTGCGTTTAAGATCCCCAAGTTCGTTGGTTCCAAGGCCCTTACGGGACAGATTGGACAGCTTCTTAGCATAGTCCTCCTCAATGGAGATCCGCTCGCGGTAGAAGGCCATGATTTCCTCAGTAGTCTGTTTAGCATGGTGCATCCGCTCGATCAACCGGGTGTGACCCGCATCATCTTTGCCCCAGAAGTTATTGGCAAATGTCTTAGGAGCTTCCATCAGTAAAAGTGCTGGTGGCGGATCGATAGTAGGTTGTATGTATGTTGAGCGGGAGTGGAGGATTATATCTGCAGGCTCATGCGGGTAGTTGTTTATCAACTTCCCAATTGGGAAATCAACCTGTACATATCGACATTTTAAGTAACTAACTATGGGGCTGTGCATAACAGAGTGGCCGGCTACACCACTATATAATTACTATCCTCTAAATTAGGAATATCTAGTAGTTAAATAACTGCCTGCGATATTAGGTGTTTATCCACTGTTCTGGCTCCATACCGGAAACCCCAAAATATACCCCGTGATCTGGATCCCTAAAGATTCCCATGTAAAAATAAGGGGCTACTACCTTACGAATCACTCATCTTAGACATTAGCCTTTCTAAATAAAGTACTCACAGTTTTCTCGCAAGGGGATAATTTGGTCATTTAGTCTTAAACAGCCGAGCCAAAACAGTGGTGGGGTTAGGGGGCGGAAATATAACTGTTTAGGGCTTTAGGGCTGTTACTCCCAATTCTGTGATCACATCACCCATCGCCCACTCGGGACCTTCTTATCCACAATGGCAGGCAAGAAGAGCGTTATGGGCTCGGTTGTTACTCGCGAGTACACCATCCACCTGCGGAAGCGGGTTCACAGCGTTCAGTTCAAGAAGCGCGCACCCAAGGCCATCAAGGCCGTCCGCGATTTCGCCCACAAGGAGATGGGCACTTCTGATGTCCGTCTTGATCCCCTGCTCAACAAGGCTCTCTGGGCCCGCGGTATCAAGGGTATCCCCACCCGCATCCGCGTCCGCATCTCCCGCAAGCGTAACGATGAGGAGGGTGCTAAGGAGAAGCTTTTCTCGTTTGTCCAGGCTGTTGATATTGCTTCGCCCAAGGGCCTTATGACCACCACTATCAGCGAATAAGTAGAGTTGGCATGACGTATACTTTTAATTAAAAAAAGAAAACGAGCGTATGCTCCTTGCAAAATGTATCTTATATTGTACAAGCTTTTTTTTACCCCTCTAAAAAGGCCTCTAAATAAATCATGTCCTATATATTTCGGGGGTGGCGCTTAGGTAAAAAGTCCAATCACCAGTCCCAAGTGCAAAAAAAACCCGGCAACGTGGCTGCGGGGTATCACATGAACATGAACAAATTCTATGGTAAAAAGTGAGCCATACGGAAGAGCGGTTAAATTTTTGAAATTTAGACGTATTCTATAACATCCTAACATACTCTCGTTTCAACAAAACGGACTAGTCATAGTTGCTATGCAAAAAAAGTGAAACGACATGGTATGTTTGAGCAATTCCCGCCCATTAAATCACATCAGGCTAAACACCATTAATTTAAGCAGCCTTCGGCTTGGCCACACCAGTGCGGAAACCATTCTTGAAGCGACGAGCCACGGTCTTCAGGTGGCGCATGCGGCCGGTACCGGTAGTACGGCGGCGGGAAGCCTTGAGGGCCCAGTTGTAAGACCGGATCTTGGCGGCGGGGTAACCGCACGAAGAGCAGCGCTGCTTCTGGAAGTGCCAGCTGTGGCTGTTGCAGCGTCTGCAGACAGAGCCGTGGCTCTTGGTGTGGCGCTTGCCCATAGACGGAGTACCTTTACCCATTTTCGACGTTAAGTTGAATAATAGCCGGGCTCCAGGGGCTGCTTTGAGGGCCTGCCATAAGCGGTGTTGTGACTGTGTTTAACCCTAGTCGGATGAGGTAATGGCCCTGTCATCTCCGATTCAACCGCGGTATTTAGCAGGCTTGAAGACATGGTTCGGGTCTATTTTATTTCCATAAATCATTGTATTGGGCTCAGTAACTATAAACAGGTTGTTCTATGACTCAATGGCTAGAGAATCAGAAGTTATGCACGACCATGCATGATCATGCATGAACCTGCTGCAAGAGTGTACAAACGAATATTGAAATAGCAGTTTGAGCATTTATTTAATAAAGTTTATTATTATTTTGAAAATTATTTTAATATATATGGATTTTTCACTCAGTAGGGCAAGAATTCAGTTTTCACCACTAGTCGAACTGGTCACCATAAGGTGCTAATTTAACATGTCCAGGTAGTTAGGTTCTGAGTTCGATCGACCATTGCCAGGTTACCCCGCCAGAGAAACAAGACGGTTCCGGGCACGATAAGCAAATGAGCCAAGGCTAGTTATTTTATGACCATAATTTGACTACATTCATGCTAAATAGGTTCCTTTTGTCCGCTGTCGACCCACTCAACTACTGTTCATGCACCCTGCAGGCAGGAGTGAAAAATCGTGTTCCCTTGTGAAGTGCGGAATAAAGATAGATCTAATATACATAAATCTAACTATTACCCCACTATTAACTAAAGAAACGACATTCTTTGTTCGGTATGCTACCATTAACCTAGTAGTAGACCGGCACCGAGCACATTCCAAAGTGGGGCCCTAACCACAGGAATGTACCTTCCTGGTGCTATGACGCTTGTGGTTAAGGCATCTAATAGGTGAAAAGTAATAGAACGCGAAGATCTGGATATAACTGGCACTAATATATCTGCAAGAAATATGAAAATGGCCTATCGCTGGCTGAATCTGCGGAAAAGTGTTCTGGAGTCTAGGCGCATGCCTCATGCAAGATGACGCGACGCGCCCACCCTGCTCCTAGTCGGTGCAATCTTGACGCCGCACCAAAACCTTGCAAAAGCCAACGCTGGAACCATCTTAGCTACAGTTATGAGAAATAAGCGTGTAGATATATTTAATACCCGGCACGATCGCTGCTAGCAGGTTTCCTCGCTGGGGTTTCCAAAGTTACCAACATTCCTTTTATGCACGTCTTACGGTATCCTAAGAAACCACAACCTAATTACCATTGCTGAAGCGCGTTGACGGATTCTTGTCAGACACCACCCAACTGGGATTCCCGTCTTTTTGTCTCGCCAAGCCAAACCTCAGTTGTCCGTGGAAGAAGAAAACCAAGAAATATTTCTCAGTTAAATGCAGTGCCCACCGTCGTCTCCTCCTCGTGAGCCTGTGGCATCTGCCAAGCTCTTACCGGGCTTCAGCCCGCAAAACCCGAAGACCCCCGGGAATGAAAAGTTCACTATCTTCAATGATTCTAATGAAAGCCCTATAGTCATGGGAAATCTGCTCCCCACCCCTCTGCCTACCTCACAGGTCGACGTTTCGTCGCCGGTTCGGTCCCCGCAAACGCGTCCCACGACGACATCGCGACCGGCTCGGGCTCCATTGAGCACAATCGCCATTGTACGACTCCCCAGCGACGGGAAACCGGTTACGATGGGCCGGTCCTCGAAATCTAGCACTGTGGCCCTTAGTGCCAAGAACAAGCTGGTGTCGCGCGTCCATGCCCGACTTTGGTACGATGCTAATGACCTGGTTGTCATTGAATGTCTTGGCTGGAATGGCCTTTCTGTATTTGTTCCTTGCATGTCCAACGGTGTCCGCATTCAGAAAGAGTACCATGTTGTCAAAGACCAAACCATTTACATCGAACGGGTCGATGGCATCTCGGTAGATGTTCATGGCGACCGTGCTCTGGTAGAGTTTGAACATACCGCCCCCTTGCATTCTAGCGATGCCACAGAAGATGAGATGCCCCTGACATGGGATGTGCCATCGTCGGAACCTAACGACGTCTTGCCTACGAGTGAGCCGGGGTTCACCAGCCAGGAGCTGTCTGCATGCATTTCTGCTGAACTCGCCCGTAATGCGATTCCTGCTGAGCCCATCGCTGTCCATGCCGATTTGGGACGGGTAACTTCTGAAGGTCAGTTCTGCCAGGAAAACGAGCAGTCGCCTCGGCAGGAGGACATCACGTCTACGGTCCAGGTGGCGATTGACGCAGAACCATCCACCCCGAAGCAATCAAATGAAGAAAAACCCGCAATTGCAACCTTATCTTCGCCCAACCAGCCTACTAATATTAACGAGGCCGTTTCTAGTGAGAAGACGGAGCTCGAGAACCCAGTAACCGAAGCAGAGACCATCCTAAGCATCAAGGAGGAAACCGCCGATTCTATGCAAGTCACCAACGGGGTTTCCTCCGAGGCTTTGCCGATTTTGTCGGAAGTCCCATCGGAAGTCCTGGAAGTCCCGTCGGAAGTTCCGTCCGAGATTTCTAGTGAGCCTACTAAACCAGCCAAAGCGTCTGGTGTCAAAAAGCCTGCTAAGCGGAAGGCTGCTGCCGGCGGCGAGAAACGGAAAAAGGCCCGGATTGCCGAGGCGGTTCTTCCGGAAGGGTTCGACAAGGAAGAAGTGACCCGAGTGGTGGTCAACGAGGTTGCATTCTCCCGGTTATCAAGCCTGCCCCTGTCGGAGGTTGTTCAGTCCAGCACCCTACTGCAGAGCATTGAGCATGATGTTCTGCTTGCATTTGTAGAGTCCATTCCTGCTGTGGGCGTGATCCGACGCCAGGGCAAAGATGCCGTGGGCAAGCCGCTTGAGCCGCGTTTCTATTATATTGGCCGGAATGACAGCGATAAAGACCGCCAGCAGATGGCCGAGGTTACCAAAGGCGGCCGCGGCACTCTACGGTCTTGCCGCAAGACGCACAAGCAGTACTTTTATAAGATCCCCAAGATCTAGGAGCTATGTTTATGTATTAATGGTATATAAAAAAGTAAAGCTTGAAGCCTGAAGCCGGAAGCCGGAAGCCTGAAGCCTGAAGCCTGAAGCCTGAAGCCTGCAGCCTGCAGCCAAGAGATGAGATAGAAACCCAAAGTTAAATACTATCACTAACAAGAAAAACACCAAAGCCAAACTAAACCAACTAACCAATCGGCCGCACGGCCTTTTCCAACAGTTCCAACAGCTCCATTTGATGCTCTTGGGACAGGGTCAACGCCGAGGCCAAGACCTGGTTGGCCTCGGGCACCTGAGGCAGGGCCACAAACGTCTCATAGTAGATATAAGCAAAGAAGCCCATAATAAACTGGCAGTCGAAGCGGTCGGTGATGCCGCCGTGGCCAGGAATAGTGTCGCCAAAGTCCTTTACTTTAAAGGCCCGTTTAAAGCCCGAGGCGAAGAAGCCGCCGAAGGGGGCAATCAGGGAGGCGAACGTGGCCATTATTGCCATATGAAAGTAGATGGGCGAGATGTGCAGCACACTAGCGCCCACAATATCCTGTAAAAAGCTCGGTACTGCGTACGCCACGGGCAGAAATACCGGATTGGGCACGCACTGGACGTCGCTAAAGTAGTTGATGCCAATGCGCTCCATGGGGCAGATTAGGAACGGGCTTGACCTAGTGAACTTCGTGATAAGAAGGGTGCCAATGACGGTCCCGATCCAAGCGCCGACAAAGCCCTCCACCGTCTTTTTGGGCGAGATTTTGATAAGTGGCGTGCGGCCCATAGTGATCCCGCAGAGGTAGGCGCAAATATCATTGACAATGACAGCTCCACACGGCACCAATAGCCAGAAAATGCCATGGAGAATATTTTCGGCAATAAAGTGACCCTGCACGATCATTAGGAAGATGGCCATGTGGATAGTGCAATAGTGCGAGAACTGCTCTCGGTAGTAGCCCTCTCGCAGAATGCACACGAAAAACACAAAGCCGGTAATGTACAACGCATAGGTTAAGAACCGGTGGTAGTTACTGAGCGGCACCAGGATCTGCTCCAGCACGCCTACGTTGCGGAAAAAGTGCACCACCGCCTCGCCGTTGAGATAGTACATGGCCACTACCAAATAGTACCAGGACAGCGTGCGGCCCCACGGCACATTATCAAAGTATGTAGGATCGCCGGTGATATTAATGACCTCGCGGAAGGCGAGGATTTGCAAACAATAAACCAGCAACGCTAAAGTGAAATGGCCGGCCAGGATGAGGCCGAAAAAGCCAGCCACCATGGCAATGGTCCAGACGGCCCGAATAGCAAACACTGTTAGCTTGGATTCCTTTTCAGAAGGCGGCTTAGACGCAGGTTTGCCGGACTTGGCAGACTTGGCCACCTTGGCAGTGTCTGATTCTCTGGCTTTCGCCATGGTTGATGACAAGGATGAAATAGGAACCCCGATTACAAGAAAGTTCCCAGGGCCTTGGGGTCCCAAGGGTCCCAAGGGTTCCCAAAGAGGAACACTGACGAGGTTACTATAATCATCACCCAATTGGGCACCCAACTAGGCACCCAACTGGGCACCCAATTAGGCACAAAACCCTAACAAGAAAGGGGTGCTAACAAATATGATTTTTTATACTAGTAGGCAGTTATATAGCTTAGTAGCGCGAGTCAGAGGCAATAGCGTAGTGCACATCCAACGGAGAGGCATTAAGAGGCTGCTCTTCCCACAGATTAGGGGTCAGGAACGCATAGGTGTTGCCAATAGCAGCAAATGTGGCCTTGAGGGTGTTCTCAATGGTACGGGTGGTACCCATGGACTGAGTGTAGGCATCCTCGATACCAGCGAACTGCAGCAGCTTCTTAACCGCCGGCGAGGCAATGACGCCCTTACCGCGGGGGGCAGGGATCAGACGCACAGTGACGGAACCGCACTTGCCGGTAACCTTGGAGGCCAGCGAGTGGGGCTTGCCGATTTTAGAGCCCCAGTAGCCGCGACGAACGGGGATGACCGAAAGCTTGGCAATGACGATGGCAGCACGGATGGCGGTGGCAACCTCCTTGGAGGTCTTGACACCGAGACCAACATGGCCGTTACCGTCGCCCACAATGACAACGGCCCGGAAGCGGGTGCGCTGACCGGCACGGGTCTGCTTCTGCACGGGCTTGATCTTCATGACCTCATCCTTGAGGCCAGGCAGGAACTGGTCCACGATCTGGAACTCCTTGACGGGGAGCGAGTGCGAGTAAATCTCCTCCATCGAGGAGATCTTGCCAGCCTTGACGAGACGACCGAGCTTGGTCACGGGCTCCCAGCCCTTCTCCTCACGGCGACCGCCACGGCGGGGGCCACCACGGCCACGACCGCCACGGCCACCGCCACGGCCACCGAATCCACGTCCACGTTGATTGTCCGACATTTGTTTCTGGGAAACTCTATGGTGGTGGGCCGGGGTCCTGAAAGAGTGCTGTCCCAAGGGTATGACTGTTCTCGGCCCTAAAGCCCTAAGAAATCCCCGAACAACCCTTGCCCAACTAACCTGAAACCGGGCCGCTGCCCTGGTTAATGCCGTTTGAAACTCTCGTTAGCGAGTCTAAATTACAGTTTATGACGCAGAATATGTATCGTGAAATATAAAACAGAAAGCTTCTTTTGGTTTCAAGATCGGATACCCTTACTTTTGCGTCTTTTTCGCGGGTACATTCCTGTGGCCTGATCATTCCCCTCGCCCCTCCCTCTTCCCCCCCTGCTGCCTGCAGCCTGATCTAAAACCCATGTTGCGCAGTGACCTGAGCCCGGTCTTGAAAAGAAACTACGTCCCCACAGCCCCCTGACGTGACCAAGATGCCCTAGATAGATAGACCGATAGACCAATAAGCATTGGATAAACTCGCGCAATACCACAACCGGCAGCCGGTAAAAGTTAGGCTCGAGCTTAACGCAGGGGAAGGTGCATGCATCGACGATAGCAAACTATAAACGGTTAACGACAACTATAGCAACATTTCCGGGTCCCCCGCAGTAGCCCGCAGCACAGGCAAACCTTAACTTGAGCCGGTGCAGCAGGCCGTCATGTGGGCGAGCCAAGCACCACAGCATGCCGGGCATCCCTAACCCAGACACCCCCCGACAGGGATCGCCTTACGCCCCACACAAGCAACATCTCTTTATCAGCAATAGATCAATCTACTATGAGCGACCAGAAGGCTAAAGACATTGAACGTAAGGCAGAGGAGACGGTCCAGGATGCAGGCAAGAAAGTGGCCAATGCGACCGACTCTGCCACCGCCGCGGTGAAGGACGGCGTCGATGCCCTTGCTGAGTCGACAAAGACCGCGGCTGATGCCACCAATAAGGAGGTGCGTAAGGCAACCAATAATGAGACTTTGTCTGACAAGGCAAAACAGGCCGTCGATGAGGCTGCAGTTCATCTCAAGGGCGCTGCTGGAGAGGCAAAGAAGGCGTCCGAATCGGTCAGAGACGCGGCCAAGAAGGCGTCCGAGAACCTCTGCGACGAATTAAAGGACCCGGCCATCTCCACCACCGTTCTGTTTACGGTCGTTACTGCGTCAGCCGCCTCTACTTACCTCTCGCAGCAACACAAGCAGGGCACCCTCACCTGGCCCATTGCTGCCGGGGTTATTTTGGGGGTGGCTGCGCTGAGCGTGGCCGAGTACTTTAGCGTCAGCACTTACTTCCGCCGTAAATCGGAATAGACATTTTTCATAGCTATAATCCTACTTTTGGGGGGAAAAGGTACCCTGGTCGCTTTTGCTAGTTAATTAGATCTTACCGATTGCGCTAATTGTCGGGCCCTGGCCAGTCTAGCCTAGTACAGACTCGGTAATGGTTGTATGTATCGGTCTTTTTTTGGCTATTTTTTTGTTGGGGGAGCCCAGTGCCTCGCATCTGATTGCCCACTGGGGAAGGCCATTAATTCGGCGTCATGTACCTCCTGCTTCTGTCTAGGCATTTAGACCGACCTATATGCAATGCAAATGCAGGGTGTTACAGGTAGCAATCTCCAGCAAATTATTCCTCAGGCCGCATTGACAGGAACAGCGGTAAGATCTAAACCAGCAAGGTTACAACGCCCTATTTTTAACCGGTGTTGAGCCCGCGAGATTCCCCTGAAATGCATCGCAATGGTGGTTTGCTGAAGCGCGCAGCAACTCTTGCATAAGTCCTATGCATGACCTGCTGCGCGAACCTGTAAGCTGTAAGCTGCGTCGCCTCGGCTGAGATTGCCACCCCCCCTGGAACATAGCAATGGACCCCACCCACTAGCAACAACCCGATGTAGAAGTATGTTAGATGGTAGAAACTAGGTTTAATGATCATAGTTTACATATAGTCACCCCTACATTGAAGAGACCTCACCTGCAGAGTTATCGGGGTCAGCCGTTCTTGAAAAAAAGTGGGACCACCCCTTGCTGGTCGCAATGTCTTAGGGACTAAAACTCGCAGCGCATTTCACCCCAGGCGGTCTATTTCGCGGTTCACCAACCCAACACTCGTCCGTGCGGCTCTCCCGCAGCTAGTTAACCTGCCACCGCAGCAATATTATCTTCTTGCAGGCTTTCAGGATATAATCCGCATCTAAGGTATATAAATGTATGCTCCAAAAAACCTCTACCACAGGCCGATGTCATGCAAAGTGCCTCTTAACCATGCATGTCTAACATTTCATCAATGAACCCTGTGCGGGGCCCGTTGGCAACTACTGCGTTTCCATAAGCCACTCCAGGTTCCACCGTTGACGCCCGAGATTAATTTCTGTACGAGATACAGGAGATCTACTAATATCGGTTGCCAAGACTGCAGATCATTCCAGTGTTGAACCATCTCTACCTATCCCCCACAGCACACCCCCCCGCTATTGACGCCATCGTTGGTTCGAAACATATCAGAAACCGATCCTTTCCACATTTTAACTGAGTGGAATATATATTTATCCCAAAGAGACCCACTTGCGTTTCAGATACCTGCTTGAAACGTTCCGAGGCGACATTTTAAGCTTTTTAGCCATACATCACGCGCGAAGGCATTTCTGCAAGTAGCGACAGAAGCAGGGTCTTTCAAAGACTACGGATCAAAGCATCTGCCCCCTTGAATCACCACTAGAGGTCAGCCAGCACATTCTCGTATTGGGACCCGCCCCCATCTTACCGGATATACCAAGTAGGACTTATTCTGGCCCTAGAAAACAGCACCTCAATTACCACTGCACAGCAACTATCTTGCTGGTCCTTACGAGTGTCTACCAATTGCTGCATTCTCTAACCGCAACTCCCCCGCAACTCAAATCGTATCCAAAGGAGGAGTTTGTTTTGCAACACTTTTTAACCCTCCCTGATCTTAACGTTTCATCGTCTCCAGATCTAAAACAGATCCGATACCGAGGAAAACCTTATTTGCAGCCGCACAACGCAAAAGCACCAGCTGCTACTAAAGTCAACCTTTCTAACCTCGAGTGCCTTGTCCTGCCCCATTGTATCCTAGCGTGTTACTGCACATTCCCTGCCGATTTCTTCTGTAGGAAGTTTCTGTCCCTTTTGCCGGTAGATGCTAAACACGCACAGTCAAAGTATTCGTTGCTCAATTTTGCTTGATCTGGCTGGTATTCAAAAAGCTGCTGCAAATACACCAGACTTGACCAAAGTCACGCAAAGTTCACTTTACCCATTTATTGTGAGCGATCATCGTGGCCCAGCGATTAGTTTTGGAAATTCCATGAGCGATCAATCTCAATATTCTCCCTCTCTATCATCACAATCCGTGGACCGTTTGAACGATTCAAACTCGGAGCGTGTATCAAAACCTGATCATGCTACCGATCATCAACCGTCTACTGATCTTGTATCCAACCCCCCGCGGGTATCCACTGACTTTAGCGGTAGTGTCCCCCTTGCCGTGCATGGTCGTAACGACGACGTCAATGACCTTGGGGATCATACGAACTCATCCTACGGCTCCAATGGGATCGGGGCTACTCCCGAAAATGAGACCGGGGCCAGCGACGAACTGAAGGAGGAGGAAAACGAGAACCCGAATCGAAACCTCAAGGAAGAACATTCGGATGAATCCTCTCCGCAAGAAATGTTGCCTACGATGACCCCGCTGGCCCACCCGGGACCGTTTTCCCAGACGGCTCCGCAGGGCATTGCCAACTTTCACTATTCGCCCAATCCCAACCTCTATACCCAAAATGAATGGTCGTCATACCCGCCCTCGAGCCATTACCGGGCCAACAGTTCGCAGGCTGAATCTCAACAGGGAGTGCTCCCGCCGCATGTCCCGTCCAGCTATGGGTCCCGAAACTTATCTCCGGACGACAGGTATTTCTCCCCGGCCGGCTACCATGCGGCAGATAGCCAGCGATACCCTTATAATACGGGGTACTATCAGATGGGATACCAGATATCGAGATACTCGACCCCCAGACTGCAAGAGCAACAGGCCGAGCCCTACCATTATTCGGGCCGGCAGCAAACCATGAGGTCCTACAGTATGCCGCTGCCTCAGTCGGTGCCGGGTGCTGGCGTCGCCTCTCGGTACCAACAGTGGGATCCTCGGTACACCACCGGATCGGTCCCCACCAACGCTTTTCCATCCCTAACCAGTGACTCGCCTTTGGCTTCTACGAAGAGCACGATGGTAGGGCCTATTGTTCCCTCCCAAAGGGATATGATTGCGACCAGGCCGATTGGGGCTAGTGGAAGCCAAGGTCACGGTATGATACCTGACCCAGCCGGGCAGCATGAATTGGCCATGACGGGAGGCCGGGAGCCCGTGCTGGTGCGGACGACTGCATTGTCGCAGATGGCGTCGAGCTGGGGAACATCGCGAGGGTCGATGCCCTATGAGCCTCGGTTGGCCTACAACATGCAGGGCACGCAATCTCAAGCGGAGCTTCTTATTGACGGCGACTTAACGGAGATGTCGCAGCAGTGGGATATCAATGAGATTGTGTTTTGCCGCCGGCTTGTTCAGTTTGAGCGGCATCAGACAGGGTCTAAAATCACCCTGTCTTTCCATCAGATCAAAAAGGAGGATTATAACCCGGACAATACGGTTGTTTCCTGTATTTGGTGGAAAGACCGTGCAAAGTACTTTGTGACGTCAGTTGATTGTATCCTGTTGCTGGAGTTGATCATTGACCAGAAATTCTCGGTGGAGGAAAAGAACCGGATTCGGCGGAACCTGGAAGGATGCAAGCCGCAAACCATTTCCAAAGGTCGGAAGGAATCCCAGGACTTTTTCAAACTGATCATGAAGTTCGATGCCCCTAAGCCCCGGAACATTGAGAAGGATGTCAAGGTTTTTGAATGGTCGATGCTTGGAGACGCGCTTAAGAAGATTGTGAGCAAGTACTCTGCGAACTGGGGCCACCCTTAGATGGATGCAACCGAGTGAATAAACCAAGGCAAATAACAGTCTCTTTTACACAACACAACATCTACACATAGAGCACCGGTCTAAACCGCCAATCCACCAAACCGCCAATCCACCAAACCACTTCTCCCCCGACAAGTCGAATTGTACAAAATACAGGCGATAGCGATTTATCTAGCAAGTAAAACTTCAAGTTTGGTCTTCTATATAAAGTTTGATATTAAGTTGTGGAGCAAGATTGCAGCCGATTGCAGCAGCTTGGCGAGCCCGGTGGCATGGCAGCAGAACATACCCCAGGCTGTACCCTAACCCACCCAAGCGCGCTCCACCCCCCCATCGAACGCCGGCCAATTAGTAGCATAGCAGAGTAAGCAGCCCCCACTGTATTTACCGCAACCCCGAGGGGGGTAATTGCCGCATCGATCGTGGGCGCTAGGAGGCGGGTAGAGCCGGGTTAGCAAGCCAGTAGGCCAGGAGGATAATGGGCTTGGCGGAAACAAACCAGAGGAAAGGCCGATTTGATCAACCCTCAATTCTAGAGGACGAGATCTCGGGCCCGAGACGGGTGTAGGGCAAGGGCGAACATTGAGGTGGGCCAATCATGACCAGTCCTTTAGGGCTGCATATGCAAAGTTCCCAAGGGTCGGCTCCCCACGGCAAGTACAAATACGTAAGTGTGGCAGATTATCCCATCCACCCCTCACGGTTAAAGGTAGAGGTATTTCTTTGATCTTTCAGTAGAGAACTACCATGCTTTCGAGATCGAGCAGTATGCGGACGGGTGGGCGCCTTGCTCGCGCCTACTCTTCTATCACCAGAGACTCCAAGGTCCACATGAACGTGTGGGAGTCTGATACGTTTATCAACTACAAAAAGAACCTGGAGAACGTCAACATTGTCCGCGACCGGTTGAAGCGGCCGCTGACCTACGGCGAGAAGATTCTTTACGGCCATTTGGACAAGCCTCATGACCAGGAGATTGAGCGGGGTGTTTCTTACCTCAAGCTCCGGCCTGACCGGGTTGCTTGCCAGGACGCCACGGCCCAGATGGCCATTCTGCAGTTCATGTCGGCCGGTATGGACAAGGTCGCCACGCCCTCCACCGTGCATTGCGACCATTTGATCCAGGCCCGCGTGGGTGGGCCCGAAGATCTGGCCAATGCCATTGAGATCAACAAGGAAGTCTACGATTTCCTGTCCACCGCCACTGCCAAGTACAACATGGGTTTCTGGGGCCCCGGCTCCGGTATTATCCACCAGATCATTCTTGAGAACTACGCGTTCCCCGGCGCGTTGCTGATCGGTACCGACTCGCATACCCCCAATGCGGGCGGCCTGGGCCAGCTCGCCATTGGTGTGGGTGGTGCGGATGCCGTTGACGTCATGGCCAACCTGCCCTGGGAGCTGAAGGCGCCCAAGTACATTGGTGTGAAGCTGACCGGTAAGATCAGCGGATGGACCGCCCCCAAGGATGTTATCCTGGAGCTGGCGGGCATCACCACCGTCAAGGGTGGTACCGGCTTCATTGTCGAGTACTTTGGCGACGGTGTGCACTCGCTGAGCTCCACCGGTATGGGTACTATCTGCAACATGGGTGCCGAGATCGGTGCCACCACGTCGGTGTTCCCCTTCAACCACCGCATGGTCGAGTACCTGGATGCCACTGGCCGCGAGTCGATTGCCAAGTTCGCCGAGCTTTACAAGGACGACCTGCTGTCGGCTGATGAGGGCTGCGAGTACGACGAGTTGATTGAGATCGACCTCAACACTCTGGAGCCCCACATCAACGGCCCGTTCACCCCCGACTTGGCCACTCCGGTGTCCAAGGTCAAGGAGGTTGCTGCCGAGCAGGGCTGGCCCTTGGAGGTCAAGGTGGGTCTGATTGGCTCCTGCACGAACTCGTCCTACGAGGATATGAGCCGGGCCGCCAACATTGCCCGCGACGCCATGGCCCATGGCCTCAAGGCCAAGTCGATCTTCACGGTCACGCCCGGCTCCGAGCAGGTGCGGGCCACCATTGAGCGTGATGGCCAGCTGCAGACGTTCGAGGACTTTGGTGGCATTGTGCTTGCCAACGCCTGCGGGCCCTGCATTGGCCAGTGGGACCGCCGCGACATCAAGAAGGGTGACAAGAACACGATTGTGTCGTCGTACAACCGTAACTTCACGGGCCGTAACGACTCGAACCCGCAGACCTATGCGTTTGTGGCGTCGCCTGACTTGGTGGTGGCCTACACCATTGCCGGTGACCTGCGGTTTAACCCGCTGACCGACACCCTCAAGACCCCCGAGGGCGAGGAATTCAAGCTCAAGGAGCCGTTTGGGGATGGCCTGCCCAACCGGGGCTTTGACCGCGGCCAGGATACCTACAAGGCTCCCCCCAAGGACCGGTCGCAGGTGACGGTGCAGATCTCCCCCACTAGCGACCGTCTGCAGAAGCTGACCCCGTTCAAGAAGTGGGACGGCCAGGACGGCAAGGACATGCCGATTCTGATCAAGTCGCAGGGCAAGACCACCACCGACCATATCTCGCAGGCCGGGCCTTGGCTCAAGTACCGCGGCCATCTGCAGAACATCTCCAACAACTACATGATTGGCGCCATCAACGCCGCTAACGGCGAGGCCAACAACGTGCAGAACGTGTTCACCGGCGAGTGGGACGGCGTGCCCGAGACGGCTATTGCCTACCGCGACAAGGGCGTGCGCTGGGTGGTTGTTGGCGGCGACAACTTCGGTGAGGGCTCGTCGCGCGAGCACGCTGCTTTGGAGCCCCGCTACCTGGGCGGGTTTGCCATCATCACCAAGTCGTTTGCTCGTATCCACGAGACCAATCTCAAGAAGCAGGGCCTGCTGCCGCTGAACTTCGTGCACCCCGAGGACTATGACAAGATCAACCCCAGTGATCGCATCGACCTGCTTGGCCTGGCCGACCTGGCCCCGGGCAAGAAGGTGAAGATGGTCGTGCACCCCAAGGACGGCAAGCCTTGGGAGACCGAGCTGTCGCACACCTATAACGACGAGCAGATTGGCTGGTTCAAGGCCGGCTCTGCTCTGAACCGCATGGCTGAGCTGCATGCTCAGAAGGAGGCCAATGCTTAGATCGGGGACATAGCACTAGCTAGTAATCTTAACTGAATCAATTACCCTCCGAAGGAGTATTTACACTATTAGGTATGTATCGTAACTACCTGTACATGTCATTTTTAGTGTTACTGGAGCGTACCCACTGCGGGTTTTGCCGGTTGCCCATTTGGCTGCCTATTTGGTTGCCCATGTTGTGCTGGCGCCAAAGGGCTAATTCGCGAAGGTTGGGACTCAGCCGCCTTTAAGGCCAGCGACTCGGTGGATTGTCCCGAAGGCGCGGCTGATGATCTGCCAGCTACTAATGCCGTGGCAGGACCATACAACTCTACAAACTCGCCATTGCCGCGGCTGGTAAACCCGCGAACGGTCTGCCAGAGCCAATGCAGGGCAGTAGTGGTGGCATGCACTACGCGGTCGACTGTCGGGTTGCCGAGAGAGCGCGGAGCAGAGGGAGCCGCGGGCGGGGCCAGCGAATAAGCGAGATCAACTACGCGCGGGTGGCCGCCCACCGAGTTTGCGTCGGCCGAGAACGCCGCCAGATGCTTGCGTTGCACCAGCGCGCTCTCGCCCTTTTCCAGCCTTAGTTGCACTAACGGCGCCGGGCTTTCCAGCGCCAGCGGCCCGCGGCCGCGCACTAACGTGTGGGCAAACGGCACGGGCGACCGCGTGGCCATAGATGTCCAGGCGGTGCGAGGATGCAGCATAAGACTATGGCCGGCATGGGCCTGGACCACGCATGGCGACGTGACGACCCAATCAGCGGCGCCGTCGAGCTCGAGAACCGTGAGCACGCGGCCGGGACGGGCCGCCAGTAACAGCGTGGACGGCGCGGTAGCGACAATGCGCTGGATCAGCAGCGGCTGGCGGCCGAACAGGCGGGCCACTAAATGGTTGGCGATGTGCAGGCGCGAGTAAACGCCCGACGCGAGCGGGAAGTCGGCGGCCGACGCGGCGGCGGCCGCGTCCTCGTGAGATAAAACTCCCGCCAGCACGCCGCGGCGCGCGTAGACCTCGACGCTGGCGGGCACGGCCGCTTGCACCAACGAGCCCTGGCCGAGCGCCGTGAACTCGGGCACCTGCGGCACGCGCGGGTCCACGGACGCAGCCGCCCGCACTATGTTGCGGCCGGCCAGTGCGGGCGCGCCGGGGCCGACATGAAGGCCTCGCCGAATTAGCATCTTAGGGTCTTAGATGGGGTCTTAGATGGGGGAGTCTTAGATGGGAGGTATCAACCTAACTGGTCACCACTTTCTCCCCCCATTTGTCATGGCCGAAGCAGTGCAGGCAGCCATGCGAGCTCACAAGCCGCTGGTATGCTTGGTTGGCGACGGCTGGCCGAGGCAGCTGGCGGCAGGGCCTAAAGTGGCGGCGATTTTCGATAAAGAAGCTATCGTCTTGCCCCTGCCCGTCGACTCCATCGAGTACTCTCAATTGTCCCGGCTGCTTCCGCTTGCCGCCCCGTCTTTAGTGGTTCTGGCGGCAGGAACAGTGGCTTTGGACATTAAGACCGAGATCTCCGAGACAGACTTCGTGTCGGCATGGCAACAGAATGTCCGTGGACCAGCTGAGCCGTCGGTACCGGCCCCATCGGCTCCACCGGCCCGCCCTGAAAGTACCCCGCATTCCCAGCCGGTTTCAGTGTCGATGCCGCAGCCCCAACAGCAGCAGCAACCAGCAAGACACCGACCTTCTCGAGTAGTTCAAGCGGCTCCTCGACTATCGCAGCCCCATAAGACATCTCCCTCGAGACCCCATGCTCACAAGACCCATAAGAGTGCTGCCGTAGACCCTTTACTCCAAGAGCGAGAACGGGTGCGGCTTCTAGTGGAGCAAGACAGACGCAACCGGCAGGTAGCCGCCAAAGCGAAGTCCGAACTTCCGGCCCATGATCCCGCTAGCATACCTGCAGCCAGCCCTGCACGGACTCCACAACCATTGCACGCATCGCATGCATCGCTGGCCATTCGCGGGTTTGACGGCACGGTGTTCAAACACAAATTCGCTATTGATGAGAACCTGGCGGATGTGCGTATATGGCTGGGCTCTCGCATTACCCAGACCTACCAGTTTGCGCAGTCGTTTCCACCAAAAACATTCACGCCTTCTCAAGAGTCAGAAACCCTTGCCGATCTCGGGTTATTGCCGTCGGCGGTGCTGGTGCTTAAACCGCGCCAAACTACCTGGGGGGACTGGCTGCGGTCTTGGTGGACGGTTTAGCCGTTTGAGCCGTTTGAGCCGTTTGAGCCGTTTAAGCGTTATATTTATCCCGCCTTGGTATGGCCGTTAATGTTGCTATTGTAGTCAATAAATTATGATTCTTTACATTCACGCATGCTGCGCTTCTGCTGATACTTGGGCCTTATCGGCCTGGGGAGAAACTTTGGGCACGCTCAGCTCATTGAGCTGTTTGCGAGCTTTGTCGTAGGCATCGCCGCCGACCTCGGCTTCTAACGCCGCGAGTTCGTTGTCGACTTCCTGCTCGGCGTCGCTGCCAAGGGTCAGCCCGGCCAGGGCCGCAGACACCGCGTCGGTGTCGCCGATATCCTCGTTCAGCTGGTCCAGCACTTCGTGGACCTTATCGGCACCACCGACCGCTTTGTTGCGAGCTGCCAGCAACTCGCGGCCCTGCTCGAGAGCATCAACAACTCTCTGCTGGTCGGTAGCCTCGTCGATCTTGGACAGCACGAGGGCCAGCTGCGACTGCGCCGCCAGTACTTGTTCGTGCGCTTTAGACATATGCGCGCGCCGGCGCAGCGCATCTTTGGCTACGGCGCGCCGACCGTCGGCCACAGCAGTGCGGGCCCGCGTGTCCAGCCGCTTCATATCGCTCTCGAGCGCCTCTAACCGTGTATCCAGCTTGACCAGCTGGTCTCTGAGCCCCGGGATCGCCGCGTCCTCGGCTGTTAGCCGTCCTTCAAGCTTGAGAATGCCCGTGCTGGCATTGTAGTCTATCATGTTTGTTTCCCTGCTCAGATACAGCAGACTGCAGTCGAGGTCGGTATCGGAAAGCTCGCTGGCGGCCTGGGCCTGGGCCCTGGAAAACACGCCCGTACTGTATGAGCCGTCGCGGTGCATCCGTTTGAGGGCCCGCAGCAGGTTCGAGGCCACCGGTTTCAAGAGCTCGGGCTCAACGTACTCGATTTCTTTGAGACTCCCCACCGACCCGGCCTGCCAGGCGGTATTAACCACTTTCGAAAGGAGCCATTTACCAGCAATGCCCACCCATTGGCCGGGCGGAAATAGCGATCGCTTGAGAATGGGGTACTTCGAGCTCAGAAACTGCTGTAATGGGATCATGCGTTTCTGGGCCACCGACACCTCGATAACAGTGTTGAGGGCCAGCGGCGTGCCGTTCTGGGCATCGATAAACGCACCAATCAGATCGGGGCCGGCCGGAATCACCGTTTGGTCCGGGAAGGCGCCGGCCCTTCCAACAGCTAAAAGCAGGCTTTGCCAGGCCTTGATGTTGGCCTCAAAGCCTTCCGGGTTGTCTTCCCGCAGCCGCGCGAAGTTCGCATACAGCGATACTTTGCGGGTCTTGGTAAAGTGCGGGTCATGGGTAACCACCTGTTGGATCAGGGCTTTATCCATGAGGTTTACTATTTATTTCTGGCTTAACCCAGGTTGATCCCGTTTCCGTTGTAAGCATGCGGCGGGCGGCCGCCGGAGATGAGCCGGCCCCGAAACGCGTCCGCAGAGACAGCAAACCGAAACCGAGTTTGCTGGCCGAGGCAAGCGCATTAACGCCGCCGTTCACGTTCCGCACTACCAAAAACTCCAAGGTGTGGGCCAATAACCCTGGCCGGCTGGCCCCTAAACTGTCTAGCTTGCAGTACCGCCAATACATCAATCGCAAGAGTCAAGCAGACCATCAAGTCAAAAACGACGAAAATCAATCAGAAACTCATACAGACTGACAACCAAAGACTGACAACCAAAGACTAACACCCATAAATGTGGACCTTCATGCATAGCTATATAATCTCTAGGTGCATATGACATACCCACCGGTGACTATTTGAGTACGCCTCCTTGGAATCACCATGGCATTGTCGGCGCCCCCCGAAGTGCTGGCGATGATTTTCAGCTATTTGGAGCCCCGCGAGCTGGACATTGTGCCGCTGGTGTGCCGCAAATGGCACCTGGTGGCCGGCGACTCCGCCTGGCGCGCCTACTTCGAGCGCCGGTTCGGCACCGCCTCCATCACGCGAGTGTCGGGCGCGACCGGCAGCTGGCGCAGCGAGGTCTTAATGCGCCAGGCGGTGCTGCAGAAATGGGCTCGGGCAAACCTCAATTCCGTGTCCTACAGCTCCACCCTCGCCGACGTCACCGACCTGGTCACGGACTTTTCCGGAAACAAAGTCATTTCCTTCAATCGCGATCGCGGTATTGGTGTAGTGTCGCATCCTCGAGAAGGCCGCGTAGGTCGCCAGCGCATTTATGCTACTCGCCATGCCCGGTTGGACACGGCCGTCGCGGCTATGGATGGCGGTCGATTCGCGCTTATCCATGGCTTCCACGACGGCACCATCACGACCACCACGTTTATGCGCAGCATGCATCAAGTATCCAATTACAACGACATGAACTTCCGTCACGACGGCGCTGTTTCGGCCGTCTGGGTCACGAAGAGCCAGCGGCCGGTAGGTAAAGACCATCTGTCGTTTGTATCGGCCGGCGACGACGGCAATATCTATCTTATGTTCGGCTTATCGCGCGATGCCGTGCGCGGCGACGTGTCGTCTAACCGTATTATCTATGTCCAGGGGGACCCGGATATGCAGCGGGCAGTGGCCATGGACGTTGAGGGCCATATCTATACTATTGACTATGAAGGCAGCAGCCAGCGGGTAGCGAGCCTGCCGAAAGATTTCGGACCTCATTCCCAGATGTATGTTACCGATGGATATGCGGTCGTGGTGTACACGTCTTGTGTTTACCGCGTAGATTTGGCTACCGGCCAAGTAGGCGAGTTCGAGCGCCCCGAAACCGAGCAGGCGCAGTCGATTGTGGCTTTTGCGATTGACCGGTCGTTGGTGAGAGGCCAGAAATATTTGGTGGCCGCGTTTGCGAATGATAACCTGGTGGCATGGCCCTTACAAGGCCCCTCACCGGTCTCGCCGTTATGGGCAAGACCTTCCGGACTAGACCGGATCCGGTCCGATCTTCCGGCGGTAACGAACTTGGCCGTGAATGCCGTAGTGTTGTTGGCGTGTGGATATGTGGGCAAATCAGTTGTGCAAAGCGGATATAACGGCCATGCCGTCGCGTTTGATATGCTTAGAGGCGCACGGCTGCGACAGCTATCGTCGCGACTATCGCGACAAGTCCTTGATTTCCGCCGCGCCCCGCATGGCGATCTGAACCATCTGTGGGCCATCACGAACTTACAAGTCGATCCCAACCCTTTACAAGCCCAGGGTATTCTTTCCGTTGGCTCGGCCGTACAATACTTTGATTTGGGCGCCGACCATGACGATAAGCGGCCTGCCAAGCCGGCTCGGCACTCCGCGTCTGCCTCCAGCAGCCCCAATCCTAATGCCGATCTGACGCCTGCTGAAATCTCCGAGGAAATCGAGGTCCAGATGGAAATGATTGTGTTGGACGATGAACGCCAGGACCTGCAGGACACGATCCGCGAGAACTTCCATTTGCCGGGCATGACCGAAGAAGAACAGTTGGCCTATGCGGTGATGCTTAGCCGCGATCGCCAAGCCGACCAGGCCCAAGTCGGCCAAACCGGCCAAGCCGGCCATGGACAAGACGTCCAGGCCGAGCAGGACGCTGAGCTCGAACGCGCACTGCGGCTATCGAGAAACGGCAGCTTGCCCAGTACCTCGGGCTCCAGCACTGACCAAACCCAGCCAAGCGTGTCGGCGAGCTTAACTTCAATGAGTGATTCGGACGATGAGCTTCGCCAAGCCTTGGAATTGTCTGCCAACGAGACTTCGCGGCCTGACGACCAATTTGAGCGCGAATTAGAAGAGGCCTTGCGACTGTCACTGCAAAACTCTTAGGACATGGGTCCCATGGGAAACCGTTTGGAACCATTTTGACTGCATTTGCTATACGGCATCCGTTTGAGGTGCATTTTGAGGTGCATTTTGAGGTGCCATTTGTATGTTCATTCACCTATCAGCCTAATTCTATTATACCTTTAAGTATCTCTTACGGTCTGGCGCCACCGACTAGCAATATATTATTTATAGAACTTTCCCCTCAGCGCTTACGCTTACCAGCGCTACTAGTCGCCTCCGAGTTGAACCATTATGCAGGCTATTTTCGGAACAGGTCAGGGTTGTGCTGCGCCCTGGCGCCCTGGGCGTGGGCGCGTGGTGCCGCCCTGAAACCGTGGCCAGAACCCTTGCCCCCAAACATCAATATCAACCGGCCCGCTCAAGGCTAACCTCCTTGTTTCCAAAATGTCATATAACTATTATTCGTATGACGACCAAAGAGGCAGACGCACATCTCCCTCAAATCGGCAGCAGAATCCGCCGGCGCAGGTTCGCATTGGCCGCACCGATAGCCCGCTGCCGGTGCTTTCGTTCCCGGATTCCGATCATAACATTGAGTACCAACCGCCGGAAAGCGCCCATACCACGCCGGCCGTGTTGAACCCGTATGTGAACAGTCGGCCCCAGCGATACGAGCCGCCGGCCGTGGACCAGCACCTCACATATACCCCCTACCAGGGCTATTCGAACAACTTGATGCCGGCCACCTCTGGATACGAGTATAACCCGCAGCAGAGTTTCGAGCTCCAGCGCATGGAAACGGACGAGCCGTGGTCGAAACCGTATCAGGACAATGAGAACTTGCTGTATAGCCAGCAGAATGCCAGCCGCATGACTGCTGCCGGTGTGTTCACCGATTCGTCGCAGCCCCAGGAGCCTACCGGGTTGCAAAGACTGAACGTGTTTGGCATGGCTCGGCAAGCCAGCATGCGCCGCGACGAGTATGCCGATGACGAGGATGCGGCCATCGTGCCGATCCCCATCAATGGTGGCCAGTATGCGCTTAACACTTGGCTAGAAGACGACGAGTCGCAGGTGCCGGATGGCGAGAGCCAGCTCGACTTTGAGGGCAGTGAAGACGGCGATGATAGCGGGTATGAAGACGATTTCGATGCCAACGGCAAATCCAGCAAACGCGTGCGTCTTTTCAAGGGTAACCTTGTCCTAGACTGCCCCGTGAGCGACAAGCTGCTCAGCCAGTACCCGGAGCACGAGCCGGCGCGAGAGTTCACGCATATGCGGTACTCGGCGGCGACCTGTGATCCGGCCGAGTTCATTTCTAATGAATTCACACTGCGGCAGATGTGTTACACGCAGCCGCGCGAGACCGAGCTGTGTATTGCCATTACCGTTTACAACGAAGACGACATCTTATTGGCCCGCACCTTGCAGGGCGTGTTCAACAATATCCGGCATCTGTGTTCGAAATCGCGCTCGAAAGTATGGGGCGCCGAAGCATGGAAGAAAGTAGTCGTATGTGTGATTGCCGACGGCCGCAGCAAACTTAACCATCGGGCCAAGGCACTTATGGCGTCTTTAGGTGTTTATCAAGAAGGATTTGCCAAGAATATCGTTAACGACCGCGAAGTAGAGGGCCATATCTACGAGTACACGACGATGGTGCGCATCGCCAACGTCGACTCGACGGTGAAACTGACCACGGAGAAGGCGGTGCCCGTGCAGATGCTGTTTTGTTTAAAAGAGAAGAACAAAAAGAAGATCAACTCGCACCGCTGGCTGTTCCAGGCGTTCTGTCCTTTACTTAACCCCAACGTCTGCGTTTTGTTGGATGCCGGCACCCGGCCGGGTAACCATGCGATTTACCACTTGTGGAAGTCGTTTGATCGCAACCCGCGGATCGCCGGCGCGTGTGGCGAGATTGCAGTCGGCCTTGGCAAAGGTTACGGCAAGCTGTTGAACCCGTTAGTGGCCGCGCAGAACTTCGAGTATAAGATGTCCAACATTCTCGATAAGCCTACCGAAAGTGTGTTCGGGTTCATCACTGTATTGCCCGGCGCGTTTTCCGCCTACCGCTACGAGGCATTACAGAACGATCCCATGGGCCGCGGGCCTCTTGCTAGTTATTTCGCGGGCGAAAAACTAGAGGCCGAGGGCGGCATTTTCAAGAGCAACATGTACCTTGCCGAAGACCGCATTTTATGTTGGGAACTCGTCGCCAAACGCGGGTGCAGTTATCTGTTAAAGTATGTCAAGTCGGCCAAGGCCCATACCGATGTGCCCGAGCACTTAAGTGAACTGGTTTTACAGCGCCGGCGCTGGCTGAACGGCTCGTTCTTTGCCGCCGTGTATGCGCAGTTCCACATGTTCAGTATCTGGCGCACTTCGCATACCATTAAACGCAAGCTGTGGTTCCATGTCGAGTTTCTTTACCAAACAGTTACCCTTTTGTTTTCCTGGTTCTCGCTCGCCAACTTCTTTTTGGTGTTCAAGATCCTCGCCAGCTCGCTGGATGATTCGTCGATGGGGTTTGCGCCCGGGAAGGTTTTGTCGGTGGTATTGACGTGGATTTACTGCGCGTGTTTGATCACGATTTTCGTGCTGTCGTTCGGTAACCGGCCGAAAGGAACCCACTACTTCTACGATATCGTAGTGGGGTTCTTTGCTATCTTGATGGCCTATATCATCTTTGCTGCTATCTATGTAGCGGTAAAGAGTGTCGAATACACGATTTGCGAGAACGGCGGGTTTAAAGCCAGTCTTTTGATCACCGACAAGACATTTAGAGACCTTATCATCTCGCTGCTGGCCACCTATGCCCTGTACTTTATCTCCTCGTTCATCTCCTTAGAGCCCTGGCACATGTTTACTTCGTTTCTGCAGTACCTGTTGCTGAGCCCGGCCTATATCAATGTGTTCAACGTCTACGCGTTCTGCAACACTCATGATATCTCCTGGGGCACCAAGGGCGACGACAAGGTCAAGACCGACTTGGGTGTCGTCAAGGCCGACGATTCCGGTAAAGTAGAGGTCGACTTGCCTACTAACTCGGACCTGGTCGACCGCTACTATCTGGACGAGATCGAAGTGCTTTCGGCAATCCCGCTTAAAGAGGCTTCGGCGCCTAACGAACAGGAAAAACGGACCGACTACTATGCGTTTTTCCGCTCAAGTGTGGTTTTACTATGGATCTTTATGAATATCGCGCTTGTGGCCGTCGTTCTGAACGTGGGGGGTATAAGCACTAGCAGCAGCAGCAGCTCGACCAGCTCGTCCAGCTCGACTTCTAAAGTAGTTACGTCGAACGCCCATCTGTTCGAGCGCGCGACCTGTACAGAGCCGATCACAAGCACCAGCGAGACCACCGAGATTTACCTGGCAGTCGTGCTTTGGTCAGTCGCAGGCATGGCGCTTTATCGCTTCATCTGTTGTCTTATTTTCCTTGGCCAGTGGGTGTTCCGTCGGTAACCCAAATCGACGAAATCGACCACGGATAGAATTTTATCTATATCAACATCTATAAATATATAAATTAACGATATTAGCCATATGAAGCTGACTTAATGCGGGCAGTCATCCAAAGAGTCAAGCAGGCAGCTGTCACCGTCGATAGCAGGGTGGTAGGCCAGATTGAAAAAGGGCTGCTGGTATTGGTTGGAGTATGCCCGGAAGACACTCAAGAGGACTGCGAGCGGCTGGCCAGCAAAATATGTAAACTACGGTTATGGCCTGACGAAAGCGGGGCCTGGAAGAAGTCGGTGTCGGACATTGGCGGGAAAGTTTTATGTGTGTCGCAATTCACTCTTTACGCAAAGGTGCAAAAGGGCACTAAACCAGACTTTCACGGGGCCGCAAAGGGCCAGCAGGCTCAAGATCTCTATAACAATGTGAAGACCCTGGTAGCGGCAGGTCTTCCCAATGGAACTGCGGACGTCCAAGACGGCGAGTTTGGAGCCATGATGGATGTTAGTCTTATAAACGATGGCCCGGTTACTATTCAATACGATACCAAAGTGAGTCGTAACGGTGACAGCTAGTTAGTTTAGCATGTTAAATTGTATATAGTCTTAGCTTGCCTTAGCGGCTTCCGCCTTGGCCTTGTCCTGAGCAGACGCCTGCGCCCGTTGCAGCTCATTATACTTGGTCTTGAACAGCTCGTCGAGTTTCTGAAGCGTAGCCATCTTCTCATTAACTAGTTTGTCCAGATCAACCAGGTTCTTGTTGAGAGTCTCCACTTTAGCATTAAAGAACTTCACGGCGCCTTCGGCGTCCTTTTCCACAAAATAGTCGGTGCCCACATCCACAATATACGAATTCACATCAACCATCTTGCCGGGGACATATAATGATGCCGTCAACGGCACCAACAGCTCGGTTCCATCCGCTCCTTTCGAAGATGTCTGTTGCACCGACCGGGCACAGTCGAGAAACTTCGACTGCGCTTGGCGAAGCTGTGTGAAAGACTCGGACAGATGCTCGAGCTCCGCTTCCATCTGTTTGCGCACTTCGGCCAGCTCCTGCACTGATAACTGATTAGCGTCCATTTTAATGGGTAGGCGAGGGGACAGTCGATTCCCCCTTTACCTAATTTTTCAATGGTCGCCCTGGCCATCCCGGCTTCGGTGGTAGGCTCGCAAACCTGCTACTCGTTACAGCAGGCTACTTATACTTTGAATGAGATCTGCAGAGCATGTTTACTATTTGCGGTTTCGGAAATTATCGTTTACAGTGTTCCCGAAGAGGGCCGGGTCCCTGGATCTGACGCTGCAGACCCTGCAGCCCCGAAAAAAGTGACATTTGGCGATATGGACGAACCCAGCGAGCCTAAAACTACGAAAAAGACCCCGGCATGGGAATCAGTGGCCGCGGCTAATATCCTGCAGTATTTTGTGACCCCGCCGCATCTTAGAAAACTGTTATTTGGAGATCTCAAATTATACCACTATGCCCGCAAGCTTCCTCGGGCCCCGGGGTTACGGGAACCTACTAGTAAACTAGTGGACGGCGTGGCTATCAAAAAGCATACTCTTAAAAAGAAGGGCAAGAAAACCAAGTCGCAAAAGGCCGATGCTAGGCTTACCCCGTTTGTTAACCTGGGGTTCGATACCGTATTCGAGCTCGAGGAACAGGTGCCGGTTAATTCACGAGTGACTATTGATATCACTACCAAAACTAAAGTGGCCGCTCCTCCGCAAGGATATACCGTCCGGGCCGTGCAAGACTTTAGCCAATTGTTCACTGAAGCAGGCGACGGCGACGGCTATTCGCATACGATATTTGTTCCTAGCCAGCAATTTCTCGGCAAACCCATCGTGCCTTTGATCCAGGAAATGACCATGGATGCCGCGAGCTCGGCAAAGCGGCCATTGCTGGTGTTTGGTCGTTGGAAAGAAGTAGAGGCAGCTGTTCGTGAGGACCCCGCGCTGGACGTGGCGGCCCACGAGCTATTCGACGGTATGCTAGGTGGATCCGAGCAGGCCCGTCTTGAAGACGCTGTTATGATCACTCTTGCCCGCTTTAAATAGATCAGTTTCAATAGTGTACGTTACATGTACGTTAATGGCTAGCTAAAGTGTGAGGAAACCTCCAAATCTAGTCTAGGACATCTCAACAACCTCGACCAGCGAGATCGCCGGATGGTTCTTCTCCATGGAACCCGACATGGTACCCGACATGGCCATGGGGCTCTGGTCAGGGCTGGTCCCTTTGATCATTGTCTTGAGCTCAGTCAATGCCGCATCCAGCCGCTCAGCCTCGTCGCGCTCCAAACCTTTATAGATCAGGCCGGTGAGCTCGCGAATAAGCTTCGACTTGGGCGACCACACGGGCATCAACTTGCGTTCCTGGGCATCCAAGGCCTCGATCTTTTTAGCGTACTCGGCAGTGATCAACGCCCGCTTAGCGGCAAACCGGCGTTTCACCCGAGCCGCCCGGTCCACACTATCATAATGGTCACTCCAGTCTTGCTCGGAAATGCCTAGGCCCATAGCCCATCCGGGGTAGGGCTCTTCCTCGACGTCTTCGGCAATAAGTTCGCGAACAACGTCCTGGACATCAGAATCAATTTCGTACTCGCGAGCCACATCATCAGCAGTGAGATCGCGGCTTAAGATTTCCCGGACTTCGTCCGCCATCTCATCGGTGATGGAGATGCGGCGCTTCTGCAGGGAAGCAGTGCAATAGTCAATTGTACGCGGCATGGTGGAAATAGGGGGGTTCAAATCGGAAAATAGGGGGAGGGGGATATCTAGAAAGGAGATAATCTCGATCACCAACCTGCCCCTTTTATAATGGTTGGGATGGCCGGGTGCACCCTCCCCGCACCCCACAATACGTCATGGGCCTAAGTTGCTGCGCTTGCCAAGGACGCATCAGCATGCAGGTCCAGGGCCAGGAAGTGGTACCCCCCGCACCAGGGGTTTCTATAGCCATCAGAGAGGTTCTATTCGATGACAGTTAATAAGTGGTATCTAAAAGCTATAGTTATCCGCTTTTGCGGACAGGAACTCCTCGGGTTCGGTGGCTGGGCCCCCTGAGCAACGATGTCGTGCGGGGAATTCTCCCACCATGCAGAAAGGTCACGCGGTATCCCCTTCTGTCCCAACAGGGGTCGTATGAGCCACTGGAGCCACTGGAGCCACTGGCTGGGGTGGATCATAGACAGCACCCGTTCTAGATATGCAAAGCAGCACTAAATAGGGGTACGAATGGATGCGAATGCGGGGAATCTGTTCATACCGATGTAAATCTTTCTTCAAACCGGTGCTGGCGGCGATTATAGCCGACCCCAGATTCAAGGCAGCCATGCATGGCCATGCATAGTACGTCATTTGCTAGTTGCGCCACCGCTAGAACAGCCAATAAGGAACAAGCAGCCGCCGATGGCCACTAGTCCTCACAAGACCATGCCGATGAGCACTTTGTGGTTAATGCGGCCGACTAGTGTTGGGGAGTCAGGCACTAGGAGGGGTTGGACTAGGAGGGGCTGGACGCTTATCACTAGGAGGGCCAGTAGCCGGCTAAGTTCTGAGACTTTTACATTGAAATAATAACTCTTAATAGAGTTGCCTAGAAAACTACGGGGTTTAGTCCTTTGAAGGGTAAACCGGGATCTCGATCGCCTAAAGTCTAAACCAGCTCATCGGAAGAAGTCTCCCTAGGAAATAGGACCTGCTCAACGCCATGAAAACGTTAAAAACAAGCCAGTTCTCTATATGTATCCTACCGATACACCTTAAAATCTGTTGGCGAGTTAATTAGCTATAAAAGAGGGTCTCGGTGGTTAGGGCAGTCTTGGCATCGACGATATATTTTTTCACTTCTGACCCAAAGAAAAATCTATAAATAGAAATGAACTCAAGGTTCAAATTCAAAATGAGGCTGGGTCCAGGCCGGTGCTGGCACTTTATAGCCCTCGACCCCACTGCCGAACCACTTCTACAAACTGGCATAAGCTATAGCCGTAACTGTGTTACCCGGCCGCATAACATTCTCGACTATTATTAACATTCTTCCTCCCCCCAAACATTCTTGTTTCATACCTTCATTATGCAGATTTCTACCCTCGCTGCTTCGCTCCTTTTGGCTCTGCCGTCGGTTTACGCTGTTGGCGAGCTCGGCTTCTCCCTGGGCGTCAAAGATAACAGTGGTAACTGCAAGTACACATCTGACTACGAGTCTGACCTTGATAAACTGGCTTCCTATTCGAGCGTTATTCGGGTCTACGCCGTTAGCGACTGCAATACTCTGCAGTACCTGGGCCCTGCCCTGGCCGCCAAGAACTTCAAGGCGTACCTGGGAATCTGGCCGACCGACGACACTCATTTCCAGGCCGAGAAAACCGCTTTGAGCACTTACCTGCCTACCCTGTCGGTGTCGAACATTGACGGTTTCACTGTAGGTTCCGAGGCTCTGTACCGCAACGATCTTTCTGCTTCTGATCTTGCCAGCAAGATCAACGAAATCAAGTCGCTGCTTAAGACTATCAGCGACAAGGACGGCAACTCGTACGGCGACTTGCCCGTGGGCACTGCTGATTCCTGGAATATCCTAGTGGATGGCGGCAACGAGGCGGTCATTGAGGCCTCGGACGTTCTTTTCGCTAATGCGTTTTCGTACTGGCAGGGTCAGACCCAGGCCAACGCGTCGTTCTCGTTCTTCGACGATATCATGCAGGCTTTGCAGCGGATCCAGAACATCAAGGGGTCCACCGATGTGTCGTTCTGGGTGGGCGAGACCGGCTGGCCCACCGAGGGCAGCAACTACGGCGACTCGACGCCGTCTGTTGAGAATGCCGAGGCGTTCTGGAAACAGGCTATTTGCGCTATCCGCGGGTGGGGCATCAACACGTTTGCGTTCGAGGCGTTTGACGAGGCCTGGAAACCTGATTCGTCGGGCACTGACGGCGTGGAAAAGCACTGGGGTGTTTACGACTCCAGCGGCAACCTCAAGTACAATCTTACTTGCGACTACTAACCCCTTCTATATATTGTACATCCTTCGATACCCTAGTTAATATCATCTATAGATGACTTCTAATTGGCTTAATTGCTCTAATTGCTTTAACAACAACAGTATTTAAACTACCTACTTGCGCAGAGAATCCAACTGGGCAGTGTAGCGGTGGCCCTGGACTTTGAAGTTCGTGAGCAGCTTCTCAATGTGCTCCAGGTCCTTTTCGGAGAGCTGGTGAACGTCAAAGTTGGCCAGCACCCGCTTGAGGTTCGTGCTGCCCGGAATCGGAATCAGCTGCGGGTACACCTTGCCGAACTTCTTGCTGGAGCTCAAGCTGGTGATCCACGACAGCGCGATCTGGCTGGGCTGCACATGCTTAGCGTCGGCAATCTTCTTGACCTCGTCCACCAGCGACTTGTTATGCTCGTAAACCGCGCCCTGGAACCGGTCCAAAGTGCGCCGGAAGTCGTTTTCAGGAAGATCGTCGGGGGTCTTGCCGGCCAACAGCCCTTTGCCCAGCGGCGAGTAGCACACCACGGGGATGTTGTTGTTGGCGCAGTACTCAAACAAACCATCGTCCTCGGGCTCCCTGGACCACAGCGAGAACTCCACCTCCACGGCAGCAATGGGGACGACCTCATTGGCGGTCTTGAGGGTGGACGCGGTCACTTCCGATAGACAGATGCTGCCGATTTCGCCCGAATCCTGGTACTCCTTTAGCAGCTTGACGGTGTCGACAATGGGCGCATTGCCGACGCGAGCAAGCGTGAAAATGTCCAGCTTCTTGGGCAACACCTTGCGGTGATGGTACAGAGGCATCAGGTACTTGTTAGTAGCATCAATGCTGCTCTTGATCCCCTCGGGCGTGACGTCGGGCTGCCAGTGGTCGTCGACGCCGCCCTTCACGGACACAATGACGCGGTCGGCGAACTGCGGGTACTTTTCAAAGAACTTGCCCAGCTTCTCGATGTTCTCGTGGCGATCGGGGTGGCCGTAGAACTCGCCGGCGTTGATGAACAGAGGCTTGTCGTGCGAGTTGATGGCCGCATGCAGGACCTCATTGAACTCCTCCTGGGTGAACTTATGGGTAGGACTCCAGGTGAAGTTCATGATTCCGAAACCGACTTTTGCAACGTCCAACATTTTGATCAGTATCCAAGTGTATGCTCTAAGGAGAAGGGGGCTTGCGCTTATATAGTGGTGGGTATGCAGGCCTATGCAGGCGGGGGTTGGGGTCGGGCTTCGGATCGGATCGGCGTTAGACGCCACATTTCCCGGATCGAGTTGGGGAGCGGGGCCTAGCGGTAAATTGGCGAGCTTTATGGATAAATTAGTGGAATATAGTTGATAGTTGTGGAATATAAGGATATTTGGCAAATAAGTTGATTACGCACTTGCGATGGCCAGCAACCATGCCTCATGCAAGGTTCTAAAATGTTCTGGGGGTTCTGGAGCCCTTGAGGAAGGACCCGAGTTGAGATGGACATGTTTATATTGTTGTTTATATTATAGCGACATAAAATACAAGAACATTAATCGGGATAGATTTTTTGCAGCCCATCGCGCAGAATCGCTACATTATGCTCAACCAATGTAAGCTTCTGCTGGCCCTCGCCACGACACATGGCCAGTAATAACAGGCCCTTGATCATCTGCGACAGGTAGATAACAATGCCGTTTTGCATCCGCGACACACACACAAGGCCCAATGGGTTGTCACTCTCGCCTTTATACAGACTGGCGAGATCGATAGACACATCGATAAAGTCGGAACATACCTGGTAGGTTTCCACATCCACGGGCGACGAGTCGGTGGCCAAGTAGATTTTCGAGTTTGCATCAAACAAAAACGCCTTTTCTACCCCGGACCGTAAACAGAACGCATCCAGCATCTGCATAAGAGTGCTGAACTGCGGGACCAGTTTCTGGATAATGCGGCTGAACGCTTCGACAATCGAATGGTCAAAAATACTGGTCATATGGAACGTAACGTCGGCGTCGGTGATGCCGACGTCAATGAGCTCGTCATTCACTCGTTGAATGATATCCCGCTGGGTGTCTTGGCGAAAGTCTTCATTAAGACCGTCGACCTTGTGGATAAGCGCCTCGAAGTGGATCTTCGGGTTCGCTTTATACGCCTGCTCAATCACCTGTACAAAACTCTGCAATGCCATCAGATACTCGTCCTGGCTATCAATAACATACACAATGGAACTCACGTCCGAGAAAGTAGAGCCCTGGTCATATGCCGGTTGCAACAGATCTAGTTGGCCGGGGATCTCTTGTAACCGGAACATCACCAACGAGTCCATCTTTTCCTGAGCCGGTTTGGCCGTCGATTCCAAGTACAACGTCTCCAAGGGCTGCATATTATGGAACACGACTTGCCGGATCGATGATTTCCCGCCGCGGCGAAGACCCATAAGGAGAATCACAGGACAATCTTCGTCAGACATAATTAATCACCCCGCAACCAACTCAAACTCTGGCGAACTCTGTTTTGGACCAATTTTGGACCAATTATGGATTGGGGCGGAGGGAAGGGGCAATAACTCTAACTAAGGCCGGGGTGGGTGGGGGGTGGGTTAGATAACCAGAACCAGGGCCGGAGCCAGCCAGAGCTAAGCTAGTGTAAAGGGAGGAGTGGACCTTGCCTCAACCCTAATCCTAGCCCGGGCCATAATCTCGGTTCCCGGTTAGGCGATGGTTATTTTTAGTTATTGCTTGGTTTGGTTTTAGCGAGAATGAGGGGATCTATGTAGATCATCCCTACGACCATCCCGGGATACTAGTTACCGACTGCTCCCTTGCCCTGGAGGCTTTAGCGAGCCGAGGGTGCCGTAGATGCTGTCTGCATAAAAATAACCCTGTCCTCCCCTAGTTTCCCCTCCGAGCCCAGGCTACTAATTAGGCAGCATCTCGACCGAGTTGGTGTAAGTAGTCTAAAGTTCCGACCTGTCCTAGGACCTAAGGACCCAACCCCAAATTGCAACCAAACCTCCCCTTCCCGGTGCCGACATTCTCTCTACATATATCTTGATCTGTTTGGCCGCTTGTGTGCTCTTCTTTGCTGCGCCTCACCTGAATGATCCCTCTCTGGGTTGATTGTGATCCCGGCCATGACGACGCCCTGGCTCTTCTTCTCGCCTGTGCCCTTCCTTATTATACGCTAATCGGGGTGTCGACCGTGTACGGAAATTCGTCCCTGGACTACACCACCAACAATGCGATGGCACTATTAACTGCATTCCATCAACTCGACATCCAAGTATTCCCCGGGGCCGAAAAGCCCTTGGTCGGGCTTTTGCATGTGGCAGACGCTATCCATGGCCGCAGTGGCCTGGACGGCACCTCTCTGCTTCCATTACCGGTCGGAGCTAAACAGCCCGACCATACCGCGGTAGCCGCGATGGCAGAAGCAATCCAGACCCATCCGGGCGAGATTGCCTTGGTAGCCACCGGCCCGCTCACAAACATTGCCTTGCTGGTGCTGAACTACCCTGAGCTGTTAAGCCAGGTCCGCTTCTTATCCATTATGGGCGGCGGGATCGGTATTGGGAATTGGACCCCGCATGCCGAGTTCAACATCTGGAGCGACCCCAAAGCGGCCGACATTGTCCTGCAGTGCGACGATCTGCGGGAACGCACGCTGCTGGTGCCCATCAACCTGACCCATCAGGTGACCGCCTCGGGCCAGATCCAACGCCAGGTGCAACGAGGCGTCAACCTCGACAAGTACACGGTGTTTCGGCAAATGATGTATGAGCTTCTTACCTATTTTGCAGATTCCTACAAGACCGAGTTCGGCTTCCAGGATGGTCCTCCCGTGCACGACCCGCTGGCGGTGGCGCTGCTCCTGCCGTTATATCGGCTGGCCTACGAGGACGCAAAAGAGCTTCCCGATCTGGGGTTCTCCTACTACACGGCGAGTGTTTCCGTCGCTATGGGAGGCCCCGAGAAGGGCAAGCTCACGATATCCTCGGGCCCTGGCATGATGATTGCCGAAAAAATAGATCCTGACGCGGTGTGGGATCTGGTGTTTTCCAGTATCGATTTACTGGAGACTCGCCATTAAGGACGCTATTTAACACCAGACTTCTCATCTGGTTCCATGTCATTTATTTGTAGTTGTTCATTAGCATTTGACAACCGTTTTGTCTCTCTTGTCGGTTATTTCATTATTAACTTTGGTTACTTTGCTAGCAGTACTAGTAGTTTACTCGAGCAGCCAGTCACTCTCGTCCACGCCGGTCTTGGCCAGCTCATCGAAGTTCCACTGAATGTCTTCCTGCGGCGACGGCGCGTCGGTAGGCTCGGGCGCAGGCGTCAGCACCGCCACTTGCGACTGCTTGACAACCTCGACCTCTTGGAATGGCGACCGGATATCCACGGCAGGAACAACCGCTTTCCACCCCAGTCCCCCGGCGCCCGCGTCGGGCGCAACCAACGGCGCGCCGGCGCGAATGTCGCTCACGGTTTTGTTGATCTCGTCGATGGGCACGTTCAGCACTGTGCCCAGGCTGGCCATGAAATACTTGAGGTTATCACCAGCGGCAATTTGTTTGAGCCGCGCCGCATTTTCGACCCGCGGCCGCTCCAAAGTTAGTGGAGTAGGCGGGGTCGGAATTGCGCGCCGCAGATCCTCTTCACGCTGCCGGGCGCTGGGGACATTAATGGCCACGGGCGTAGTCTGAGAAGCTCCCGGCACAGTTCCAGGCAAGGTTCCTGGCATGCTTGACGGCATGGTTCCCGGCAAGTTGCCGCTATTAGCCAGCGTGGATGCGGCTGTCTGCGGCGATACCACCGGAATCTGTTTGGCAAACGCCATATTTGGCGGCTGCGGGGTAACCGACTGCGACGGCGGCTGTGATGCTCGTAGGAGTTGGGCTTGGGCCTGTGCATGGGCCTGGGCCTGGGCCTGGGCCTGCGCATGGGCTTGAGCTTGCGCCTGAGCCTGGGCTTGAGCTTGCGCTTGCGCTTGCGCATGCGCTTGAGCCTGTGCTTGAGCTTGCGCCTTTGCTTGAGCAGCTTTAGCGGCTTGAGCTTGCGCTTGAGCTTGAGCCTGTGCTTGAGCTTGAGCCTGAGCTTGAGCCTGCGCCTGAGCCTGCGCTTGCGCAAGTGCCTGCGCCTGAGCATGTGCTTGTGCCTGTGCTTGGGCGTGTGCTTGTGCCTGGGCCTGCGCTTGCGCTTGTGCTTGGGCATGCGCCTGGGCTTGTGCCTGGGCCTGCTGGGCCTGCGCGTGCGCCTTCTGAGCCTTCAACTGTTGCGCGCGCTGGCGGGCCGCTTGTTGCTGCATAGACCCGTGCAGGTTTGCTGCCGGCTGCGTAGGCGTGCGCGCCTGCTGGGTCACGGGCACCGGCAACTGCTGGGCCTGGATCGAGTTTGGCCGCGGGCCCTGGGAAGTAACGCCCATAAACGCCTGCTGGGCCTGTTTGTTTGCGTCCTGGCGCTGGGCCCCGAACTGGTGCCGCACGTACTGGAAGTAGCTGTTCATGTCGTTGCGAAGCCCCTCGGCGCCCTCGGGGGTAATAAGATACCTGTTGGCATTAAGGCCTTCCTGCAAGCGCTTGAGCACGGCGCGCAGCCGCATCAGCTGTTTAGTCGATTGCCGGTTGCGGTTGGAGTACACGTAGAACATGGCCACCACATCGAACCGGCTGAACAGCTGCAGGTTGCGGGACAACACGATGTCGTTGATTTTCACCTTGTCTTGCTGGCTGAGCTGGTCCGTGTAGTCGTCGAGATGGATGCCCTCGCTCTGGACCTCCTGCATCAGCACCGTGAGCTCGGCGCGGTCGGGATTAGAGGGGTCCGACATGATAACTGCCGCCGGATTAGTAGGTTTCTGGCCCGGCTGGCCTGGTTGCTGGGCAGGAGGCTTGGGCCCGGGGGCCTGGCCAGGAAGATTGCCATGCAGCTGCGACGGCACGACCGGAACTTGTTGGGTTTGACTGCCGCTCGTAGAATCCCATCGCTGAGATTGCAGTTGCGCCTGCTGTTCTTGCTGCTGATGGAGAAGCTGCTGGCGATAACGGGCTTGAGCCTGGGCTTGGGCCTGGGCCTGTGCTTGAGCCTGTTGTTGCTGCTGTTGGCTTTGCTGCTGCTGCTGCTGCTGCTGCTGTTGCTGCTGCTGCTGTTGCTGCTGTTGTTGCTGTTGTTGTTGTTGCTGTTGATGATGTTGTTGTTGCTGGGCCATCTGTTGTTGATACCCTTTGCACAGCTGCTGCAAGTGTTGGTGGTAGCGTTCCTTAAACGGCCGCAACGCCACGTTCGACAGGTTGCCCATGTGCACCTGCTCCATGATCTCAGTCCAGTTGTTAACTCCCGGGGGTAACCCGGGGATTAGACTTAGCAGCGAGGGCGGGATCGGGGTATCGGGGCCCTTGGGCAGCACTAATTTGCGCATCTCGGGCGGGATCTTATCGACGCCGCTCGGCACGCTGGACCCACTGGAACCAGGGGCACTGCCGCCCATGTAGGCGGGATTGCCAGAGGCCGGCGCGGTGCGGAAGGGCGCGGAAGCGTCCTGGCCCAGGAAGGTCTGGACCGGTCCAGCAGAGCCGCTCGGGCCGGCCCCACCGGGAAATTGGTAGCGGCCCGGCTGAGGCTGTCCCTGCTGGGGTTGTGACTGCTGTTGTTGTTGAGCGCGCTGTTGCGCCTGTTGCTGGGCTTGTTGCTGGGCCTGTTGCTGGGCGCGCTGCTGGGCCTGTTTCTGGGCCGAGTTCCCCCGTCCTTGCTGCTGCTGGACAAACGCCAGGCGCAGGGCGCGCAGTTTGCTATTGAACGTGTCGAAGTATTCCTCTTTGGTGGACGAGTTATTGCGGATCATGCTCTCGTACTGTTTTGCCAGCATCAATAGCTTTTCCGGGTCGTGCTGGTTCATGGGCTTGATGGCCTTGATGAGCAGGCTCACGGCGTTGTCACGGTCTTTCTGGGTGATCTGGTTGCGCCAGCCCGCGCCGCCCATGCCCGCGGCGGCGTTTTCCCCCGCAGACGAGCCGGAGCGAGGAAAATCCATGTTACCAGCACTGCGCAAGACCAGGGTTGTGACAAAAGACCAGGCCGGTTAAGGGCCTGCATGATTACTTAGGAGACTGCATGCGGTGTGGGACGGTAATATCTTGGCACCAATTATAGACGGGGCGTGAGCGCGGGGCCTATCACGCCACTGCGATATTAAATAAGGACATTTTACTAGTGATGGTCAGGCCATGTCCAAAATCTAGTGATCTACACCTGTATTAGCGATGGCCGGCCGCCGATTAGCCCCGCCCAAGGTTGCCAGGTTTGACGTTGGGCTTGCAGTTCCCCCTGTACCGGGGCAAGGGTATCTCCTGGCCGTGAAAGTGATCGGGTCTAGGTTCGGTGGCTAGCTACCCCGCTCGGAAGTGATCAAGTTCAAACAAATTCAACCAAATTCAAACAAAACAACGGGTTTATAATTTACTGCGATCTAAAAAAGTATCTACTCGTCGTCGTCATCGTCTTCAAGATCCGCCTCCGAAATGCCCGTAGGAGGGGATTGGATCTGGTTATGGCCCGTGAACGGCTCCGCATTCACCTCCGCCAGCAGCTCATTAGCCTTCTGCTGCCATTCCTGAGACATCGTCTTGGGCAACGGCGGGGCCACTAACCGGAACAGCATGAACAAAGCGCCGGCGGCACCAACGCCCAGCAGAACGCCAGCAAAGATCCGGCCCGCAGATCCCGGCGGATGCACGGGTCGACGCGGGCCCCACTCGCCGTATGACACGTACCAAGCGGCCCGTTTTTCCAATGGGGTGAGTTCTTTCCAGTCGCCCAGCTGGCGCTCCTTGAGCTGGGCGATGACATCCTCGCGTTCGCTCTCGGTCATGGTATCCCAGCGGTCCTCGATTTTGCGAAGAGTGGGGTTGGAGATGGCATGGGCCATGCGCACGGGCTGCGCCATGCGCAAAGTTTGCGCCATGTTCACGCGGGCGGGTGAAATTACGGACAGGTTGCGCAACATGGAGGTGAGACGGGTAGAGACAGGTGGGTTCCCTGCTTTGGGTGGTTTAGTAAAAAGATTTTTGGCCAATCCTAGGCCGCCGTATTACTAAGGCAGTCACCTCATGGTTGGTGTGGTTACTCCGGGCGGTTAGGCGAATGCCCTTACCCAAATGCACCGCGGCTCCCAGCCGTCCTTCCTGTCCAGTTCCTGTCCTGTGGGCGGTGAGAGTAGGGCCAGTGTGGGGGTCGGCAATGTCAATTGGAGTCACGGTTTACCGGGTACAATTGCTTGGTTATGACGGGCATAGTCTGTCGACGTAGCCCCCTTCTGTCTTCGCTAGTCAACGCTACTAGTCAACTAAGTAGACCCACACTAATAGTTAAAGTAGTTACTACAGAAAACCTATTTTTAGTACCATATACCAGACTATACCAGCACATAACTAATAACAACTAAAGCAACTAAAGCAACTAATATCCCAGATTGTTTCCCCGCTGCCCAGCCACATCTTGCTTGCTTGCCCTCGCTCCCAAAAGCCATATCCCCCCCACTAACACCCCTCACGGTTTCCAGCCTGTCAGCATATGCCCCCCTCGCATGCAAACCATGCTAGAGGAAGCATGTTCGAGCTGGGCTCACATGGCAATGACAGTATGACAGACGTAGAAACTAGCGATGGCGGCCATCAGGCGGCCCCGTTGGAGCCGTCGCCTCACCTGCGGGCCCGCCGAGCTGAAAGCCCTCCGCCACCTAAAATGCCCGACCTGCCAGTGGCTGTGCAGACTGAAGACGCCGAGGCGCTGGCCTGTAGTGTGTTTTCGTACTCGTATTCGCAAAGCACCTCGCAGATTGTCTACAGCCGGCTGGCGTCGATGCTGCGGTCGCTGGAACGGCTGCGGTTCGGCGGACCTGCTGCAGCGTCTGCGTCGGCCAGCTGCACCAATCTCGCTCTTATGCGCCAGCACGCCCAGGACCCCTGTCCATCTGTTCTCCACCCTGCTCAGCAGCCCGACCCGAAGGTCCTAGATGGCTACATTTCGGTGATTCGCCAGGCTTTAGTTGAGCCCGGCCAAGATGTGCCTGTTATCGCCAAACGGCCGACCATTGCGCGCGCGGCCAGCCAGGGAAACGGGCCCCCCAATGGTCTGCCGAACGGGCTACCCAATGGGGTACCGCCGCAGCGGCTATCGATGCCGATTGCCAACTTCCGGCGCGAGTCGGCGTCGTGGCTCAAATCGGTATCTCGTATTCTACCCGAGGTGGAGCGGCCCGGACCGGCCCAGGCCAACTCGGTGGTGTTGCTGGAACTGCTGTCGGCGCCGTGTATCGATGTATCGCGCAACCCGAAGGAACGGCCGGCCATTCTGCGCCGGCAGTCGTCCATGGTCTCGCTTCCGTTGCTGAAGACAGGCGCCAATGGCAGTGTGGTTAGTCTTTACGACAATGCCCCGGATACCACCTGCGACGCCACGCCATTGGTGCATATCCCGTCTAAATATGCCGTGCATCAAGCGGTGTTCACCACCAGTGCCGAGCAGCCGTTCAATATTCTTAGTCTCAACGACATGGCCTGTTTGATGTTCGGCACTTCCCAGAAAGACGGCCGCGGCCGCTCGGTCCTCGATTTCATCGACCCTTTGAACCGCGACGGCGTTCTTAATGAAGTCGCTTTTAAGCCTCCCGGCGTGTGCTTGACGGGCCGCCTGGTCGATATCGCCAAGGATAACCATACGTCGGGCCTGGCGTCCGTATGGGTCGACAAGTCGGCGCGGTTCGTTGTGTGGGTGATTGAAGAAGTCGTTGCGGAGACGGCGCAATTCGAGAACGGCAAGCTGGCTATCCACTCGGAAAACTCGCTTTTCCAGGACTTGACGCCCGCCAGTTTCCCGGACTTGCTAACCAAGTCGAAAAACCATCTCCACTACTATGCCATTACTTACAAGGGCATAAATATCCCTATTCTGGTTTCCCACCACGACAACGATTTGGTGCGGCTTAGAGCGCCGGCCGTGATTGCCGGCGCTGTGGTTCTCAATAACAAAATGGATATCTGCAGCTACAATCTAAGCGCTATTCATAACTTGTTGGGAATGAGCACCGAGCTGGTGGGCCAGAACATCGACGCGCTGATCCCGAAATTCAGTATTTATCTCCGGGAAATCGAGCGGCTGTGTAGCCTGGCGTTAGTGCCTGGCACGGTGGTCCCCGAGCATCTGTTCCGGCAAGTATCCTGCAAGAATGCCGATGATTACTTTGAGGACTACCCGCAACACGGAGTTACTGCGCTTAACCGCGACGGCAAAGAGTTCTTTGTAGACATCCAGCTAAGGGTGGTCAGCAAAAACACCTACGTGCTGTGGCTCAGCTACTCGCGCCGGCCCTACGAGTCGGATTCCTGCGTCGTGCCGTCGCAATTAGACCTGCTGAAAGTCACGAACCGCACTCGGAAACCTACCTCGGCCACATCCAGTAGCGACGATGTCTCGCCGGCTACTTCGGAAGCCACTACGCCTTTGACATCGCCATGCTCCGACAAGCCCGTAAGCCCCTTGACCAAGATCAGCGTGCCGCCCTTGGTTTTGCCGCCTACTCAGCCTGTGTTCACCAACGTTGTTGGTGCGCACCGCCGCGAGCTCAAGTTCACTGATTTCGAGGTCATTCGGCCCCTTGGCGAGGGCGCCTATGGCCAGGTGTTCTTGGTTAAAGCCAAGAAAGACCCTGATGCCGGCGAGATCGCTCTTAAATCGATTGTGAAAGCGCGCATCCTCGTAGATACCTGGAGCCGCGACCGCAAACTGGGCACGATCCCCAACGAAATCAAAGTCATGAACCTGCTGCGCGACAACTGGCACCCCAACATCGTCGAGCTGATTGATTTTTTCGAAGATGAAAAGTGCTACCATGTGGAGATGATGCGGCACGGCAACCCCGGAGTAGACCTGTTTGATCTCATCGAAAGCCGGCCCGATATGACCGAAATCGAGTGCCAGAGTATCTTCCGCCAAGTGGTGTCGGCCATTGCCCACGTGCATAGCCTGGGCATTGTGCATCGCGACATCAAGGACGAGAACATTATCAGCGACGAGAACGGCCTTATCAAACTTATTGATTTCGGCTCGGCCGCGTTTACCCGCAAGGGCCCGTTTGATGTGTTTGTGGGCACCGTCGACTACGCGGCCCCGGAAGTGCTCGAGGGCGTGCCCTATGAGGGACCCTCGCAGGATGTGTGGGCGCTCGGCATTCTGCTGTACACGCTTGTCTACAAAGAGAATCCGTTCAGCAATGTCGAGGAGATCACGGCGGCGTCGATCAAGATCCCGTTCGACGTTAGCGTGGAATGCACTGACCTTATCAACGCGATCCTCGTCCGCGACCACAATGCCCGGCCTACCGCCGCGTGGATCGCCGAGCACGACTGGCTAAAGCCTAGTGTGGACGGTACGGATCAGCAAACAACCAAATCATAGATGACTGCCTTTTTGGAAGTTAAATGACTTAAACTGTTTATATATTATTATTCTTATTATTATTATTATTCTTTAAGGTCTTTAGTCTTTAAGGTCTTTGGTCTTAAGCAACGATTTCCCGGTTGCGACGGAACCACCGCAGAAATGTTACATCCACTAAACTCTTGTCCTTGAAGTCGCCAAGTGCGTACCGCAGCAACGTGCAGCAGATGGCACTGATGATACTGATGCCCAGAATGGAGACCATCACCATATTGGAGTCGCGGTAGCCGCGCGCAACATCGGCCGTCCAGCCACTGTAAAGCGCATACGTACCAGTAACCGAGCCGAGGTTGCCCAGACCCGATACTAAGGCAGTTGAGGCAGCCGCGCCAAGATCGCCGTGGCGCTCGCCGAAAATACTGGCCGCCCAGGACATGGTGATGGGCACGGTAGGGCCCAAGCCGGCGCCGCAAATCAGCAAGCCTCCGTACCGCGACCAACTCGGCTTCGCGTACGTCGTCACAAACAAACCAACAATGATCACCACTGTGGAGCAGCAGAAGACTAGGCCACGATGGTTCTTGAGCTTATCGGAAATGGGCGTGAAGATGAGGATCGAGCCGAGATCAAACAACCAAATAGGGGCCGTCAACAACGACAAATCAATAGACGACAACCCGGGGTTGATCTGCTTGATGATGGTGGTAGCAAACACCATAATGGCCACGCCGGTGCCGACCACTCCGAAGTACATGATCACCAACGGCCAGATACGAATGTCTTTAAGCACATTCCACAGATCCCTGACCGACCAAATAGCCGGCTTGCTGAACCGCTCCTGCATGTCTTGGGCATGCAGTTCCTGCTCTTCCGCATTCAGAGGCGACTTCATATGCGGGATCATCTTATCGAAGAACCGGCCGATCTTGGAGGTGACGGGCACCCTTAGGACCTCGGGCCGGTCGGGTAGCCAGAACATCAGACTTAGGCCGTAGGCAGTGGTAACCACGCCATACACAATGTAAAGCCATTGATAACCAGTATAGCCGCGGACCATATCCATCTTCTGGAACCCGGCGGAAATCAGGCCGGCAGTGGCCGCCGACAGCTGGGCAGCCGTATAGTAGTAGCCGATGCGGCGAGCAGTGCGGTGCGACGGGTACCACAGGGAAATGTAGTAGGCCATTCCGGGCCATACCCCTGCCGCCATTAACCCTGACACGAACCGAACGGCCATGAGACCCCCGTCGCTGCGGACCACCGAGTAACAAGAATAAACCACGCCAACCGTTACTACAATACGGGCCATCCATGCGTGCGGGGCTACCACCGACATCACCAGGTTCATGGGCAAGTCAAATACAATGTACCCTACATAGTACAGCGCACTGGCGGTCTGCAAGCCGCGGGTAGACAGATTCAGGTATTCATTCAAGGAATGACCCTCACTCAAGTTCATAGTCAAAGTATCACCATACGCAGCCGACCCTAGCGAGGTGAGGAAGTACAGACCCCACAAGGCAGGGATGATGCGCAAGTCGAGCTTCCGGTACAGGCGGTCCAGCTGCTTGGAGGAGGAGGCCTGCTCGAGATCGCCGTCGGTGGACAGGTTAGAGATTTCATACTGATTTTGCTTATCGCCATCCATGTAGCCGTCGTCCCCAAGGGTCTTCATCGCGATCCGGATAGCACGGCAAAGGTGTCGATCTGGTATTTTTTGACCCTGCAGAAATAGATGACTTTGGCCTGCATATAGGATGACTACGGCATGCATTGCATGACTCGGGGTGGGGGGGCCTTGGGTGTGCTATGGGTGTGCGCTAAGAGAGGTATTGCCGCATGCCTGAGACGGCGGTGCATGGCCCCATTTCGGGTACATATCAAAAATCTAGAATAAAAATAACAACCATAATAATATTGGACCCTCTCAACCCCACCATCTAAATGAGGTCGTGATCCTGCGGGGGCAGCCCGGGTATGACAAGCAATTTCCAGGGTTGGTGGATCGGGTGGATCGGGTGGATCGGGTGCGCCTTATCGGTTTGGGGTTGGCCTATAGCGTCAAGTACTCCTCATCGTCGATTTCCGCATCCAGCCGGCGAGCATTATCAGTGTGTCTCCACCAGCTCCAATAAAGGCCGCCAAGACAAAAAACGACCACCGATCCCAAGGGGCTCGCATAGTAGGGCAACATATGCTTGTCCTCATGCTGCGGGGGCACCCAAGTGAGGATCAGGACAGCGAGGTTCAAAAAAAAGAAGATCAGGGTCAAAGGGAGCGGCGAATGCCATCGCGGGTGTCGGAGACCCCAATTGTTGGCCTCCGGATACATCTGTAAATACACCAGGCCGCCAGTGATAAGTACTGCGTAGCATACCACCGGGTAGGTAGACAAGTCTACGACAAAATCATACACCTCACCAGGAGGCGGCAGCAGCAAAGTTATAAATGTCATAACCATATGAATCACCAACCCGGCCAACGGAGTGCCCCAGGGCCGGGTGGAGGCCACAATCGTGGAAAAGGGGATTATATGGTGCCTGCCCAGCTCGGCATTGACGCGGGCCATGGCATAGGTGACGACTAAAACGTTGCCCAAATTCGACAAACAAATGAACAACGGCAACAGTTTGCCGGCAATGGTCGCGCCAAATAGCTTTAAAAAGAACGTGCCTGCGATCACCACTCCGGACTTGGCAATCTCGGTCTTGGGGATCACGGCAAAATAGGCAAGGTTGCATAGTATATACAGAACAGTTATCACCAGCAATGCCAAGGGTCCTGCTATGCCCAGAGTCCTTGCCGGATTGCGGATCTCGCCCAACACCATATTTGGGGTTTCCCACCCGCGATACGAATAAGATATCCTTAGAAGAGCGATGGCATAGTTGTACACGCCGCCGCCAAAGCCATCGTTCTCAAACATATTCTGAAAATTCCCGGTTTGGTAGCCGCCAGGCACTTGAAGCAGCCCGGAAAACACCAGGATCCCACACAAGGCAACAAATACAAGAATTAGAACTTTCACAAACCCCAGGATATTGAACACCAGCCGGCCGGTTTTGGGGAAGTAGCCATGCAGCACCACCGTGAACACCATGACGCCGCAGCCCAAGTACCGAGCCAGGTTCTCGTTAGGGGCCTCTACACCAAAGACCATTTGCACATATAGGCCGAACGCGTAGCTGTTACTGGTAGAGAAGCCTAAAATCACTGCCGTGGTTGCAAAAACCGCCAGCACCAGATACTTTGGCCGCGGGAACAACCGCATCAAGTAGTTTTTCTCTCCTCCGGACTGAGGCATCTCCAAGCCGTATTCAAAGTATACACTGAACCCACAAAACGACACAATGCCTCCGACCACCCACAAAACCAGGCACCAGCCGAGGCTGCCGGTCTGCTGGTAGATCCCCGACGGAATACTAAAGATGCCGGTCCCGATGATGCGATTGATGATAAGGAAAATCGCCGACATCACACCTAAATGTCTGGCATCGGTCTGTAGCAGTGGCAGGCTCTCAAGCCCTTCAGCATTCATTAGGGAGGAGCAGGTGCTTATTATCAGCCGGCTGGTTGGTGATTAGACACGGGGTTGCAAACTATGAGACAATTTCTTGTGACATTTGACATGCATATCATATATTTGCTTTAAATGACTTTTACTCGGGTGGCCCTTTGGATGAGGTTTATTTATTTACAGAGGTTGTATACAGAGGTTGTGGATACAGATAAGAAAGGCGGTGATAAATTTGCCTTACCCTGATCTAATCACCTGGCCTAATCACCTGGCCCGCGAGCCCTGGGTTAGTCACCCGTATGTTCTTCTTAAAGGACTTATCGCTGGAGCTCACGCTGCACCCGTCCTACTTCGGGCCGCAAATGCACCAGTACCTGCGGTCCAAATTGCTGCAGGAGGTCGAAGGAACATGTACGGGACAATATGGATATATCGTTTGTGTCATGGACGGCATGAAGATAGACGTTGGTCACGGCCGGGTGCCCTCGGGATTGGGCTCGGCCGTGTTCGACGTCAAGTACCGGGCGATTGTGTGGCGGCCGTTCAAGGGCGAAGTCGTCGACTCGATCGTCACGAATGTCAATAAAATGGGTGTTTTCTGTGACGTGGGGCCCATGTCGGTGTTTGTTTCTGCCCATCTGATTCCGAGCGATATGACCTACAATCCGACGGCGAACCCGCCGGCGTTTGTTTCCGATGAACAGAGCATTGAAAAGGGCTCGAAAGTCCGGGTGAAAATAGTGGGTGTCCGGGCCGACGTAGGCAAGATGTTTGCTATTGGCAGTATCAAGGAAGACTACCTGGGACTGTTATAAAACTATGGGGGCTGGGCCTCTTTAGAGAACACAAAATTGAGAACAAACTTGTAATTTAGATAACGTTAGACTGCGTCGTTTTTTTCAACAACGTCCCGCACTTGCTGGATTTGGTCCCCACTGATTTCGGCAATGGCTTGCAGGGTATTAAAACATGGGCTATCAAGCAATTTGGCTTTGGCAAGCCCGTAAAGAATGTCGTACTTGTGGAGGGACACTACTGGGTTACACTCGGGCATGGCCATGTTCATAGTATCACATACGGTAGCAATCAACAATGGAGACAAGTCGAGAAACGGGTCGGAGGTAACCGCCATAAACACCTGGACAATGGTTGTAAAGTGTCTACATGTTTTGGGCCCTAACGTCTTGATACCATATTGTAAGGATAGCAGATTGCTTATCAGCAGCTCAATATTCTGTTGGCTGTGTCTGATCGACTTCAAGGGCCCGTTGCGGAAAGCAGAATGGATATCGTCTTCGGTTGAAGCGACGGCCACAGCAGCGCGAAAAGCAATCCCGTTAATGGCTATCGCATCTTCAACAGGTACCGACGGCGGCAGGAAATTAAAGCACGGCACAATCGCTTGGTAAAACACCGGTAACAGTCCTGCATTGCTGAGAAGAGTCTTATGGTTGTTGGCAAGCAGCATAGTTAACCGGGCCCCCCATACTTTGTAGACGATCTTAGGATCATCAATTAATCCGAGGGTAGCAGGAATAACCAATGTCCAATTCTCTATAGCGGCATACTCAATCAATGCGGCAAGAAGCCATGGCTTAAGGGTGATTTTAGGACGTTCATCCAAGTCGATTTCCTGTTGAGTATCGTGAAGTTTGGCCCGGCCTGCAGACGTAACTTTGTGATTCGAGCTTGTGAATGTTTTCTTGACTTCCGAGGCAACTTCCTGCAACTGGGCCTCATCCAGACTGAGCTCTACAGGGATGCCATAGCTGTATTTTGCCTCTAGCGTCAAATCGAGGCCTTGCCCGGTTTTTGGCAGCAAATCAAGGATCTGTAAAGTTTCTGAGGGCGGGCATTTTGATTCCATAACCTTGCGAACCCCCGCAAGAAGCTCTGGTTCTGGCTGGCCTCTTAATTCATCAATAGTAGGCCATGTCATGTTAGCACCCCTTTAGCTGGTTCCTGACACATCCAAGTCACGCATTATACGACCATATAATTTTTAGAAAAACTAGGCAATACAGACAATAGTTAGCTAGCTGTTCGCGAAACTAAACTAATCTCTCTATTGAAATTGAAATTGAAATTGTGATCTACTTATGGGTGACGCGACCTAAAGCTGGTGGGTCTGCTTACTCTCTGTCCAATGCACCAGCTCCTTTCCGAGGATTGGGCGTTCCGCGATTTCGGCAGCGCCAAAGGGCTGCCCCTTGTGGAGCCCTATAAAAAGGTTCCTGACTTTCCTGTCCAGTTGTTCTCTCAAGGAGGCGCCGGCATGTTTGCTGCTGCCGGCAAAGACGCGATTGTGTTTGGGGACCTCAAAGATGTAATGGCTGCGTTAGCCGCTAAAGAACCGGCCTCTGAATCGCTTAAACTGCACACTTTAAACCATAAAGGTACATTGATTGTACAAATGCTCGCCAATGGGACCCAGGCAGTTGTGTTTGATAGCAACGACGGCCTGACCTTGTTCTCTACTAATGGTGAAAAGCAGTGGTCCTCGGTAGTCCCTGGCGTTGTAGAGGTGCGCGCGCACCCTACAAAGAACGCGTTTGCCTATGTGGCTAATGATAAAGCCTATTTAGTGGACCCCGAAGTGAAAGAAGTCGGCCCGGCCTGTCGAGTGGCCTTTAGTCCTAAAGGGGAACTAGTGAGGGCCACTAACAACGCAGTCACTATCGGCGCGCAGACGCTAAAGCTTGCTTCTAAAGACCCGCTGGTTTACTTGAATTATCAGGGAGACTCGCTTTTTGCCGTCCACGATAGCCAGCCTGACTATACTTCCTATGTCTATACCGACGCGTGGGAAGAACTTCCCGAGGTGTGTCCTCCCTTTGGCGATGAGTCGCGCCATGTGGCATGGTATACTAGTGCCATCACGGGATGGGCCACTTTGGAAGGCAAACCTACTACTGTGTTTGCGGGCGCGGCCTCGCAGTCCACTGATATGATGCTAGCTACTCCTACTGCGGTTATAGAACCTCAAGATGACAGCGATAAGGCATTCATGCCGTACGATACCGATGATACGTCTCCGGTAGGAGCCACTTTCTGGTTAGGAGCGACCGAGCCCGTGGAGAACGCCTTTCCGGGGGCTGACGAGGCCAGTCCTGCGCCGATTTGGACGGTTTTAACCAACGAGGGTATCCTGATTGCCTGGTCGGTAGTCTCTAAACAGACCCTTTTCACGCGGTTGCCAAAGGTGACGCCAGTAACCGGCACGCTAAAGGTTTCTACGACCGCAAGTGCTGAAACAGAGCCTGCAGCAGTAAAGCCTGAAGCGAAGCCTGCGGCAGAGCCTGCAAAGCCTGCGGCAGAGCCTGCAAAGCCTGCAGCGAAGCCTGCAGAGCCTACAGCGAAGCCTGAGGCGAAGCCTACAGCGGCGTTCACAGAGAAGCCTGCAGCGCCAGCGCCTGCAGAGCCTACTAAGAGTGTGTTTGGCAACGTCAAGCCTAGCTTTGGCACGTCCTGGGGATCCGCAGGCTCATCAAGTGGCGAGGCCAAAGAACTGAAGTTTGGCGAGAGCTCTCCGGCTCCAGCGTTCAGCTTTAATACGGGGGCTACGCCTGTTAACTTGCACAGGCCGACTACCACTAGCATCGGCGGCGTGAGCACTAAGTCAGTACAAGTATCGCCGTTTTCTCAGTTTGCAGGAGCATCGCCATTTGGCAAGATCTCCCAGAGCAGCAGTTCAGCCTCGGAGTCAACGGAATATGCACCGGGAACAAGTCTTTTTGGGGCCAAGAGCCAGACGACGCCATCACAGGATAAAGGAAGTCCTTTCAAAGCGCTTACAGGTACAGAGACCAAGGAGAGTGTTTTCAAACCCATTTCCTCACAACACAAGGATAGTCCTTTCCAGGCTTCGTCGCAGAAAGAAAGCCCATTTAAAGCTCTTTCCTCACAGGCAAAGGATAGTCCTTTCCAGGCTTCAGCCCAGAAAGATAGTCCATTCAAAGCTCTTTCTGGAACAACTAAGGAAAGTGCCTTCGCTTCTAGTACCCAAGCGAAGGACAGTCCTTTCACTGGAACTTCCCAGTTCGAAAGCCCCTTTAAGTCTCTTTCAGGAGGTTCCCAAGCGAAAGATAGTCCTTTCAAGCCTGCCAAAGAGTCTGAATCTGCTCCAGAGGAGAAGAAGGGTATCTTTGGAGCTCCCCAAGAGAAGAAGACTCTCTTTGGAGCTCCCCAGGAGAATAAAAGTATCTTTGGAGCTCCACAGGAGAAAAAGAGTATCTTTGGAGCTCCACAGGAAAAGACTGTCTTTGGAGCTCCCCAAGAAAAGAAGAGTATATTTGGAGCCCCACAGGAGACCAAGACTGTCTTTGGAGCCACACAGGAAAAGAAGAGTCTCTTTGGAGCTCCACAAGAAAAGACTGCCTTTGGAACACCCGCAACAACCTCTAAACCGTTGTTCCCGCCATCAAAGTTCACCTTTGCTACCGAGACTCAAAAGCCCGAAGCAAAGACAGCTTCCAAAGACGAGTCCACGAAGCCTCAAACCTCTACAGCCAAGACTGGCGGTTCAGCCTTTGGATTTGGCGATATTAAGGGTGCACTAGATTCTGAAACTAAATCTTCGAGTCAGGAAGCATCAGGTGGCAGTTCGTTGTTTAGTCGCCTGCAGCCTCGCCCGAAGTCTGAGACAGACCAAGAAAACGAGGACGACGAGGAAGATTACGAGGACTACGACTCTGATGAGGATGAAGAGGAAGAGGACGAGGAGGAAGACGAGGATGAAGAAGAGGATGAGGAGGGTGAAGAAGAGGAAGAGGACGAGGAGGATGATGAGAACGATAAAGAGCCTCAATCTGATGCCTCTATACATAGTTTATCGGAATACGAAGGTCGTTCTGTCCCTGGAAAGTCTACCCTTTTTCCACAACACAATCCTCCTACTTTGCCTAAATCGCAAGTTCTTTCCATGCCTGATTTCCCCAAGCAAGATCATGCTCAGCATGAGCCATATGATGACGATCTTGATAGGTTATCTGATATCGAGCAGCTCAAAGAGCCTGAACAGGAAGAGCCTGAACCCGAGCAACCCAAAGAAGAGCCTAAACCTGAGCCTGAGCCCGAGCCTCAACCTGAGCCAGAGCCTGTGCTCAAACCCGAATACGAAAATACCTTGTCTGAGGCCGCCCCTAAGGACCGCGTTATGAAGCCATTCCAGCAGCATTATGACGCTGACGACGTCGAGGATATGGACCTGGTCTACGTGGAAACTAACCAACTGTTCCAGGTAGTCGACTATAATCTTCAGGTATTGGAGGCAGCCAGCGAGGGCTCTAGCAGTTCTTTGGGCTTTAAGGAAGCTGCCGAGCTTGGCGGCCGCTTCAAGGCATTACAGGCCAGCGCCCAGTCTCAAGTGTACTCTAGTCAAGAGATTGAGCGGTTGAATGGTCTGCGCAAGGATATCTCGGAGAGCCTGGTTGAAGTGAAGGGCGTCGGAGAGGCGATAGTTGCGTTGGAGGCCAGCAATAGCCAGGAATCGAAGGAATTGCGGCCCCTGCCGCTGGCAGCCGCCAAGCTGCAGCTGCAACTGCGTAAACTGCATAGCACCATTCTCGGTCACATCTCTGAGGCGGAGAGCGCCGTTCTTGCCCTCAAAGCCCGCCAGGAGCGGCCTCGACTGGCCGATCTGACCTTAACTGCCCAAATGGTCGACCGCCAGATCAGCGATGCATCTAATCGAGTCCGCAGTCTTGACCACGAAGCTCTGGTTAGGCCCGATAGTTCGTTCACGAACGACGGACTTGCATCGTCGTTTATGAACTTGGATTTGGGCGCGCCGGACCAGGACTTTTTCGATGGCCAGCTGCGGCGGGCAGCCATCCGGAAGCTCGGCGATCAGCTGCAGGCTCGCAAGCTCAACCCTGACGGCGTTGCTTTAGAGTAATTATATTCTATATTCTTTAGTCTAGCCGGGATTCTTGATTGCCTTTTCTCGCTGGTTATTCGGTTCGCAAGTCGATAGTCATAGCTTCTACAGTCATAGCTTCTATAGTCATAGCTTGCAAAGCAGCTCGCAAAGCAAGTCATCCTTATGTCGTCTGTTGATCCCCGCGTGTTAGGCCAGCTGGACGATGCGTCTCGCAAAGAGATGGCGCAGTGGGTAGAAACGGAAATGTCGCAAGCAAAACTGAGATCGTCCATCCACGGCTTCACCGATCTGTGTTTCAAGAAGTGCGTCACCTCTGTCAATAGCGGCTCGCTGAACAACCAGGAACAGAGCTGTCTGCAAAACTGTCTTGATCGGTTCCTTGACACTAATGTCTCGATTGTCAAGATGATCCAGAAACAGTAGATGCCGGTCACCGACTGGTTACCGATTGGTTACCGACTAGTTGATCAAAAAATTTAAGCATCATGTACATATGTCTTTTCTTAAACCTAGTTATATTTACTATCTGGTTAGTTAAACCGGTTATACCGAGGACCCTGTTTAATATTGGTTTAATATTGGCTGTTCTCGGAAACCGGCCCTGCTCACGCCCACGCAATCCTTCGAATCCTTCTCGGCTCTCCCACTGGCTGATTCACTTGATGCTAAGAGCCCTCCGCATGCCTCTGCGAGCGAAAATCGATAACAGCAAGCTTCCTGGAAGTCTTTTGCGAATGCAATCTACCAGTGCGCAACCTGACCTGGCCGATGAAATCCTCGCCAAAACCAACGGCGCCGTCCGCGAGATTACCCTCAACCGGCCCAAGAAACTCAATGCCATCAGTTTGAACATGTGCGAATTGATGGTCCCCCGGCTGCTGGAGTACGCCAAAAGCGATGCGGCTAAGATGGTCGTCGTCAAAGGCGCTGGCGGGAAGTCTTTCTCGGCCGGCGGCGATGTGGCCGCTCTGGCTTTGGAGTACCGCAATAGCGGGGTCGACGTAGCGGCCAAATCAACCAACAAGTACTTTTCTACCGAGTTCGGCCTTAACCACCTGATTGCCACTTATGAAAAGCCCTATGTGGCTCTCATTGATGGCATTGTGATGGGCGGCGGCGTCGGGCTTAGTGCCCATGGCCCGTTCCGGGTCGGTAGTGAAAAGACTTTGTTCGCGATGCCCGAGACCACCATTGGCTACTATCCCGATGTGGCCGGTCTGTTTTTCCTCAGCCGGATGGACGGGCAGTTAGGTTTGTATTTCGCCTTGACCTCGAACCGTCTCAAGGGCTACGATGCCTACCAGCTGGGCGTGGCTACCCACTATGTGCCTAGCGAGCGGATCCCTGCTTTGGAGCGCCGGTTGGCGGAGCTGTTGCCTGCCGAGGGCACTGATGCTACTTCCGAGCAGTACTTCAAGCTGATTGACCGGGCCATCAACGAGTTCTCGGGCCACCAGCCCGCGGACTGGAACCCAGTGTTTTCCAAGGCCGACCGCGAGCTCATTGACCAGGCGTTTGCCCACGACTCGGTAGAGCACATTCTCGAGGCCTTGGAGAAGGATGGCTCCGAGTTCGCCCGCCAGACCAAGGCGACATTGTCGGAAAAGTGCCCGACGTCCCTCAAAGTTACCCTGGCCGCCTACCGCCGGTTTGCGACTATGGACATCCGGGCATCCCTGGCGCAGGAACAGTACATTGCCGATAACATCTGTGTGCGGCCCGACTTTGCCGAGGGCGTGCTTGCGCTGCTGGTCGATAAACGCAAGGCGCAATGGAACCCTGCGTCGCTGGCCGATGTGTCGGACTCGACAGTGCAAAGCGTGTTCAACAAGCGCGAAGAGGGCATTGCGCCGATGCACTTCTACAACGACCGTACGTTCGTGCAGTACCCGCACCACTTTGGTCTTCCTTCCGAGCAGGCGGTTAAGCTGTTTGTTACCGGCGAGACGTCTTCTTTGGAAACAAAGGCCACTCGCGACGAGGTGCTTCGCCATTTCAGCGTCGTCACCGGCAACAAAGAAGGACTGGAATTGCACATTGACGAGATCCTGGCTCGCAAGACCCACCCCGATCCTTCGGATAAGACCCTTCTCAACTGGAACTATTAGAATTACTCCTAACTAGCTAGATATTGTCGATCAAGCCGATAAGCCGATCAAGCCGATCAAGCCTATATGAGTAGTACTACTAATCAGTCCCTAATCCCTAGTCTTGCAACATCATGTACAAGGACGACTGCGTGTACACATTCGACACTCCAGAGTCTCCATATGGACTGGATGTGTGTCTGGACTGCCACTTGGCGCTATCGCCTGATCCAAAGCATGACTTTACGACCTTTCATTATACCCAAACCGGCCATAAGAAGTATGTCAACCTGCGGAGAACAGCAAAACAGCGCGCCACCAAGCAGGTAAAGCTGGCTGTGAGTGCTGAAAAAGAGGACGATCTGTATGAAACTGCTACATCTGTGAAAGACCTTAGTGGGGCCGCTGTAGACCCTGAGGATGCCCAGGCCGCCATTGATGCAGTGCTGTCGGCCAAGTCGTATGCGGAACGAGAGGAAATCAAGGCATGGGAACTGGAAATCCATCCTTGCGAGCATGTTTTGCTTCTTCAGCAGAATGATTCCGACCCGCTAAGTTCCGAAGTTCTCGGGAAATGCTCGCAATGCGACCTGGCATCTAATCTGTGGCTGTGTCTGTTATGTGGTTCTTTGGGCTGCGGCCGAGCCCAATTCGGCGGCGGCGGCGGCAATGGCCATGCGCTTAGCCATTTCGACGCTACAAAGCATCCACTTGCGGTGAAATTGGGCTCCATCACTCCCGAGGGATCAGTAGATGTATACTGTTATGCATGTGATGAGGAGGTCAAGGACCCTGAAATCGCTAACCATTTAGCCCATTGGGGAATTGATATTGCCCGTACTGAGAAAACCGAAAAAAGCATGACCGAGCTGCAGTTGGAGCAGAACGTCAAATGGGATTTCTGCATGGAGACCGCCACGGGCGAGGAGTTGGAACCGGTCTCGGGCCCAGGGCTTACCGGCCTGCGCAATATGGGCAATACCTGTTATTTGAACAGTGTAGTACAGTGTTTGTTTTCGCTACCTAGTTTCAGCAAACATTTCCCGCCAAACGTGCCTGGTAACGATACCCTCAAATCTGTCCAGGACCCACCCAACAACCTTGTTCTGCAGCTGTCGAAACTGCAGGACGGTCTTAACAGCGGCGACTATGCGCGTAGCGATCCGCATTCCGATGCCGGGTACCAGCGAGGTCTTGTGCCTGCCATGTTCAAGCATTTGGTTGGCCGCAACCACCCGGAGTTCGCCGGCATGGGCCAGCAGGATGCGTTTGAGTTCCTCACACATCTTATAAACGAGGTCCAAAAGGCATCGCGAGTCCAGAACCTCGCCGATCCTACCGATATCTTCAAATTCGCTTCGGAAAGACGTCTAGAGTGCAGCTCTTGCCATGCCGTGCGCTACAAGTGGGAAGCCCAGGAAAACCTTTCGGTGGCGGTGCCTATTGTCGAGCTGGGTGATAGAAAGTTCCAGGAAGTGCAATTCAGCGAGCTGCTGGATATCTATACTGGCAACGAAGACGTCGAGTACAAGTGTGCATCGTGTGGAGGCGGCCAGGCCACTGCCTCTACCAAGTTTAAAACGTTCCCGGATGTACTTGTAGTGAATGCCCGGCGCTTCCAGGTAGTAAACTGGGTGCCTCGCAAGGCAGATGTACCGGTGATTGTGCCTCCGGATGTCAGTTTGGATAAGTACCTTGGCAAGGGCCCGCAGGCATCTGAAAATGTAGTTGAAGACGACGACGATAACAATGTCGAGGAAGCTCCGTTTGAACCCAATGATGTGGCTTTAGCTATGCTTTTGTCTATGGGATTCGCTAATGACGATGCCGTCAAGGCCCTTAAAGCTACCGGCAACGAGGACGCTCAAGCGGCTATGGACTATATTTTGAACCCGCCTGCCGATGGCCAATCGGCAGCCGTTGATAGCGGCGCAGTAGCCCAGCTAGAATCTATGGGATTCACTGCGCGCCAGGCGAAGGCGGCATTGACCAAGAACGCTAGTGTAGAGGCGGCTATTGAGTGGCTGTTTGCCGGAAACGCTGAGGCGGCCGATGCTGAAGTGGAAGAACCAGCTGCCACCAATGCTATTTCTGAGGACCCTACCGACATGGGCAATGCCAGTCTGCCTGCCAACTACCGCTTAAAAGGCATCATTTCCCACAAGGGCAGCAGCGTGCACGTGGGTCATTATGTTGCGTTTGTGCGCCACGGCGACGACTGGTACCTGTACAACGATGAGAAGGTAGTGCGCGGAGCAGAGATTGCCGAAATGCAGCAATTTGCATACATATATGTGTTTGAACGCGTATAACCATAGTTATATATAGGATATGCACGCGTTCCCGAATCAGTTCCCAATCGGGACGTTGTTGTCTAGGCAACGGTAGGCGATGGGGTGGGGCGGGTAAAAATAACTGGCGGTTGCAGGGCGTCAACGGGCCTAAAATATATAATTTACCCAAAATAAAATATATACCCGTATTCCTTATGGGTTCCCTTTGCGATCCCGGTCGATCCGGTTTCGCTTGCGCGCAGGGCTCCGCCCCAGAAGCGGTTCCTCGTGGGTCGTGTACCTTGCATAGTCATGCACGATAACCCTGGACCCGCTAAATGATCTATCACATTTCTGGAGTTGCGGCACCGCCCACGCGCTGCGTCCGTGCATATATAAGACAAGCCACCTGGCGATCTTTTTCCTCACCCCACCTCCCTACCTGTTCGAATGTTTAGCTCTGCTAGCCGCTTCCAACCTTTCTCTGCTGCCGACCATGAGTCGTCGCCGGTGCCCCAGATGTCGTCTGCGGTGTCCAAGCCCGTGTCGCCGTTGAGTGCAGTGTCGCGCAACTTGAAACAGGAGCCGTACGCGTGTGCTGCCACCTTTGGCGATTCCATGAAACCGCAGCTGCGCTCGCGCTCGGTGACGTCGGTGATGTCGGAATCAGCAGCGCCCAAATCGCCCTGGGCAGGCACCTTCAAGCCCGCCGCCATTGCGGCCGAGGTCGCGGTTGAAACCGCTCCGGCCCCGGCCGCGAAAGACCGCATGTTCGACGTCTCCAGTGTGGGCAATGGCAACAGTGTGGGCGCGCTCGCGTCCGTGCACGCGGTGCCCTCGTTCACGCGGCCCCAGGGCATGCAGTGGGCGCCTCGCAGCGAGAACAGCCCGTCTTCCGGCTCGCCGTCGGCAATGCAGGACCTGTCGCGCCAGATCGAGGAGCGCGACTCCACCATTGCCGAGCTCAAGCTGCAGATCGAGACGTTGATGACGGCCATGTCGCTTGGCCAAACGGTTGACAACTTTGACGGCGAGGCCATGGTGCATCGCACCTTGACCCGTCTGCGTACTCTGCGTCGCGAGAACGAGCGACTGGCGCTTCTGTCGTCTCCCGAGTACAGCTCTCGGTTGGAGGTTGAAATGGACTCGCTCAAGAAAGAGAACGAGCACATGGCCCGCCAGCTGTACCAGTAGCTAAGCTTCCCCGCCAAAGGAGTATCGATATAGTATTTAAAAGCCGAGTAGAGTGAGTTTACAACGTATCATATGTACTGTTTGTTTTTTGTGTATGTGTATGTGTTTTAGGCACGGGTGGCACGTCGAGCCCGTACCGCCTCGGCAAGACCAAGCAACACTGTCTCAGTAGTGGCCCAGTCAATGCAGGCGTCGGTGATGGACTTGCCATACTCTACGGGGTCGTTCTGGCGACCAGCGGCGATGTTGCTTTCAATCATCACGCCGCAGATCGACGTATCACCGGCAGCAAGCTGCTCTCCAATAGCTTTGGCGACCTTGGGCTGGTTATTGTGGTCCTTCTGCGAGTTGCCGTGCGAGCAGTCGACCATAATGCGGGCCTCGCCAGGCTTGGTGATCCCGGCCTTCAGCAGCTGCTCCTGGGCCGACTGGACGCTCTTGGCATCGTAGTTGGTGCCGCTCTTGCCGCCCCGCAGAATCACAAAGGTGTCCTTGTTACCCTCGGTGCCCACAATGGCCACGTTACCCGGCTTGGTCACCGACAAAAAGTGGTGCGGGTGGCCGGCCGACCGCATAGCGTCCAGAGCAACCTGCACACCACCGTCAGTACCGTTCTTGAAGCCTACAGGGAACGACAAACCGGACGACAGCTCGCGATGGAGCTGGCACTCGGTGGTGCGGGCCCCAATAGCGCCTACACTGAACAAGTCGCTGAGGAACTGCGGGGAAATCGTATCCAGCATCTCGCCGGCAATCGGCAGTTTCTCGGTAAGTTTCGCAAACAGCTCGCGGGAAATCCGCAGGCCCTTGTTGATCCGGAAACTGCCATCGAGGTCAGGGTCGTTGATCAGACCCTTCCAGCCCACAGTGGTGCGGGGCTTTTCAAGGTAGGCCCGCATCACAATCAGCAGATCCTTATCGACTTGCGACTTGAAATTCGCCAGCCGGTCGCAGTAGTCCACGGCCGCTTTGGGGTCGTGGATGGAGCACGGACCGATCACCACCAGCAGGCGGTCGTCCTTACCCTCGAGCACGTTGACCGCATCCTCCCGGCCCTTGAGAATGGTTTTGTAGGAGGCATCCGTCAACGGGATTTCACTTTGAAGCAGGTCAGGAGCAATCAGCGGCGAGTAGCCGCGGATCCGCCAATCTTCCGGCTTGCTACGATCGCCAACACTAGCGTTAATCTGATGCAGAGGGGCCATTCTATGGGTGAGTCAGAGAATTGGCTGAAAATTCATTCGTAATTCACGTGGAGTCGACCCTAACCGGGGGGGCTGCCCAGCTATAGCTTATAGCTATTGCCTTTAATATACTAAAACACAACCAATAAATTACTAGTATACAATTTAGGACGAGATGGCCCTTTCTACAAATTCATACGCAGCCTGCGGGTCCTCGATCGACGAATCAGCAAGCTGCTGGCTCACGGCGTTTAAGATATGCTGCTTGTGAAAAGCAAAGTCGCCGGGAAGCCCTAGGCTTGAGGCAAGTGTTTCTGCTTGAGAAGCCGAGGAAAGGCGGCCCGATTCGGTACTTAGCTGGCTTTCGTTTTGGGGCTGCAGCTCGGGACAGCCTGCTTCAAAACTGCGGGTACTTTCTGCCGCTGGGTTAAAGCCGTCCCGAGTAGGTAGTCGTTGTTTCTCTAGGTTCTGCAGCAACAACAAAAACATGGCTTTAATCTCCGCCATTTGGCCCGAGAGATTGTCTACACTGTCTGGTTGGGGTTCCGTAGCGACTAGGGTCTTTGCCTGACCAGGTTTCTCGGTCTGTTTGTCTGAAATTTCAATATGTTTTGTCTCGTTTTGGGTTTGAATGTTGCCCTCAATCTCCGGTCCCTCAATGTTCTGTGGTCCCTTTGTCTCAGCACCCTCTGGACCCTCAGTTTGAGTTGATTGGGTTGCTTGGGTTGGTCTTTCCTGGAGCTTCTTGGCCTTTTTCTTAGCCTTTTTCAGCTCTGTTTTAACTTCCGAAAGCTGTTTCTGGAGCTCCTCAGTGACTTCTTGGGTTGTTCTGAGGTCACTTTCCGCCTGCAATCTTGCTTGTTTCGCGCGCGTCAACTCGTTCTCAATCGAGTCCTCTTCACTTTTAACCGGCTTTTCTAGGTCACTTTTAGTTTCCCGAGAAGGCTGGTTGGTAGGCCCGGACAATTGAGCCCGCAGTTCATCAACCTGTTTCTGAAGGTCGCGGTTCTCCTGCAGCAGCGTTTGGATCTTATCCGCCTGTTGAGTAGTGACGTGGCATGTTTGTTCCCGCAGTTCCTCACTCTTTAGGCACTGTCGTCTATAGTCGGTACACGCCTCGTTGCTAGTAGCGAGTTTGGCAGTAAGGTCCTTAATATGAGCCCGGGCCTCTTTGAGCTCGCTAGTTAGCCTCTGAACTTCCCGGGTAGATACCTCGAGGTTCTTAGCATACAGAACAGTATCCGAATACATCGGCGGGCTGGAATGGTCGAGTTCCTTGTAGATAGCTCCCGAAAACGGATCCGATCTTTGGGCCCGCCGACTGAGATAGTCCTCTACAGTACTAGAATCTCTGGCGGCTCGAAAGGATTTCCGGTAGGCCTGGCGCCTTTCCGAGGGCGACACGACGTCTAGAATGGAAACACGAGGCTCGAACATGTTTTGAGCGAGGTATGCAGCAGAGACCAAAACAACCGTGAGTAAGCTGGGGTACGCGTTTGGACCTTGGGACCCTTGGGAAAATCTACTGTCCTGCGTTTCACGTCATCAATGCAAGTTGGGAGTGCAGTGAGAAAAGCTGTGCCGGTGATTGACGATATAGTCACCGACTATGCGGTAGGATATGTCCAGCATATTGAAAAGTCGGTTAGTGACCCTGCTCTGGCTCGAATGCTCGAAGTAGATAGCGAGCTCGAGTTTATAAGGGAACTTTTGGAGTCAGCTGGAGGTGACAAAAATGCGGTTGCCAAGCTGCAGGACGAGCTCCGGGCTTATTTCCTACCTTTGTATGAGAAAAATGTCCAGCGAACATACGGAAATGCGGCTAGCCGGAAACTGGATGTCGAAACGTTGTTGAATGCCCAGAAAAATAATGCCTTGAACCGCGGGCTGCCCGAGACAGTGTCCATGGAACTGGACCTGTTATCGTCTAACCGTAAAGTAGAGTCCCGGGTCGACCGCAAGAAGCTGGAAAAGGCCGAGAAGAAGATCGCGGCGAAGATCGCCAAGCGCGAAAAGGGCTTTATGCAGGAACTCGAGTACGAATCAAGCAAGCTGTTGGCGGAAAACCAGGGGGAAAACTATGATGAATTCTTCTTAACGGTAAACCCGCTGGATCTGGGGCCCTCGCAGGGTAAAACCAAGGATATTAAGATCGAAGGCATTGATCTGCATGTTGGAAATGGCCAACGCATTCTTACCGATAGTAATCTCACCTTATCCTATGGCCATCGCTACGGTCTGGTGGGTGCAAACGGTATTGGTAAAAGTACTTTACTGAAGGCACTTTCCCGGCGTGAGCTGCCGGTGCCCAAACACATTACCATTCTCTATGTTGAGCAGGAGGTTATCGGTGATGATAAGTCTGCTCTGCAGACAGTGCTGGATGCCGATGTATGGCGGAAGTTCCTGCTCAAGGATCAGGACCGGGTGCAGGAACGCTTGGCCAAGATCGGCGAGGAAAGAGAAGAGCTGGCCTCTGACGATCCGGCTTGTAAAGTGCTGGACGAGGAGGCCGACGATCTCCAGAGTAATCTAAACGATATCTACGACAAGCTTTCGGAAATCGACAGCGATCGGGCAGAGTCCCGGGCGGCTGAAATCCTTAGCGGGTTGGGCTTCTCGCCCGATACGCAACTGAATGCTACTAAAACGTTCTCGGGTGGTTGGCGGATGCGTCTTTCGTTGGCGCGTGCGCTGTTCTGCAAACCCGACCTGCTCATGCTGGATGAGCCCTCGAATATGTTGGATCTGCCGTCCATCACGTTCTTATCAAACTATTTGTTGACATACCCGTCTACTGTGCTGGTGGTATCCCACGACCGAGCTTTCCTGAATGACGTCGCTACTGATATTATCCACCAGCACAGCGAGCGTTTAGACTACTACCGGGGGTCCGACTTCGACTCCTTCTATGCTACCAAAGAGGAGCGGCTCAAGAATGCCAAGCGGGAGTACGAGAACCAGCTTGCCTACCGCAAACATTTACAAACGTTTATTGATAAGTTCCGCTACAATGCGGCCAAGTCGCAAGAGGCACAGTCGCGGATCAAGAAACTGGAGAAGCTTCCGGCCTTAGAGGAGCCTGCCGAGGAGCTGGCCACCAGCTTCAAATTCCCCGATCCCGATGCTCTATCGCCACCTGTCCTGCAGCTCCAGGGCGTGTCATTTAGCTATACACCCGACCGCAAGTTGCTGGACGACGTGGATCTCTCCATCGATCTCAACTCCCGGATTGCCCTGGTGGGTGGCAATGGATGCGGCAAAAGTACGCTCCTAAAACTTCTAATGGGCACTCTGTCGCCCTTGGAGGGCAACGTTTCCTGCCACCCGCGGCTGCGCATCGGATACTTTGCCCAGCATCATGTCGATGGCATGGACTTGTCGCTTACCGCTGCCGAGTGGATGGCCAAAGTCAAGCCCGGGAAAAGCAGCGAGGAATACCGCCGGTTGTTAGGGGCGTTTGGTATTACCGGCAGCTTAGGTCTCCGCAAACTCGAACACATGTCTGGTGGCCAGAAATCAAGGGTCGCGTTTGCGACGCTGAGTCTGTCGGAGCCGCATATTCTCATTCTGGACGAGCCGTCGAATCACTTGGATATTGCTGGTCTCGACGCTCTTTCCGAAGCGCTCAACAACTTCAAGGGTGGAATCCTCATGGTATCCCACGACGTTACTACTATTCAGAGAGTGTGCAAAGACATCTTTGTTTCTGACCAGGGCCGGGTCACCAAACTGCATGGAACTATTGAGGACTATAAAAAGCAAATTCTTGGCCAGGCCAGCGGTGCTGGTGTAGTCACGAAGCACTAAACTTGTAAATATCATAATATCCTAAAAGATTGTAAAATATCATAAAACTATCACGGCTGTGTACGATGAACTATATCGTGAAATGGCTGACAGATCTAGTTTGTCCCCCCTAGCATTTGTGTCACGTCTTGCTTAAGCATGCTCCTCGACGCAGTCCTCATAGGACTGATCGTTTATTATTTGACATTAGCCCCTTATACAAAGGTAGAAGAGTCGTTTAACATCCAGGCTATCCACGACATTCTTTTCCATGGATTGAACATCGAGGCCTACGACCACAACGAGTTCCCCGGCGTGGTGCCAAGGACATTTATTGGGGCCGCATTTCTGGCCGGCATCACCAAACTTACCAGCCTGGTGTATCCGTTTTCGTCAAAAATTGATCTGCAAATAGTTAGCCGCGGCATTCTGGGGCTGGTGAATGGCCTAGCCCTTCTCCGATTCAAATCGGTAATCGCCAGCGTTTATGGAGTCCGACGAGGGAAGCAGGTAGGCCAATGGTTCCTAGTGCTTTGTTTAGGAGAGTTCCATCTCATCTTTTATGCGTCCCGCACCCTTCCAAATATGTTAGCTATGCCCCTGGTGTTATGGGCGTTTAGTGAAGGCCTCCAAGACAATTACAGCCGGTGTCTGGTGCTGCTCAGCTTTACAGCCGCGGTGTTCCGCATCGAGCTAGTGGTTTTGGCCGGCGTGTTGGCCTTGATGTATATTTTCAATAACCGAATCGGTTTCGGAGCCGCCATTGCATCGGGCCTGCTAGGAGGAGGGTTGGGTGCCGCCCTATCTACGGCCGTCGATTCGTGGTTTTGGCAACACTTGACCTGGCCCGAGCTGCAAGGGTTATTCTTCAATGTTGTGCAAGGCCAATCATCGTTATGGGGTGTAGAGCCGTTTGAGAGTTACCTGGTATCGCATTTGCCCAACCTGATGGGCAACCCGCTGATGCTTTTGTTTGCTCTGGCCGGGCTTTCGGTAACGCCTCGGAAACTGCAGATCATCGGGCTTTCCTGTGCATTCTATGTGTTAATATACTCGTTTCAGCCCCATAAGGAATGGCGATTCGTTATCTACGTGGTTCCCGTATTAACGGCCCTAGCGGCACGAGGAATTGACTACATTTCGTACCGGCAATGGCCGACCGCATTTGGCAAGCTATTCACGGCGATCGTTGCCTTGCTGGCTATTTTGGCCATGGCGGTGTCTATTTTGAAAGCCGAGACTTCGGCCGAGAACTACCCGGGGGGGCATGCCCTTGAGGCGTTCCACGCCATATCCAGTGAACCTCGTGCGCATGCAAAAACCGTGCACATTGACGTCACCACCTGCATGACAGGGGCCAGCAGGTTTGGGCAGCAATGGCCGTTGACGATATACGATAAGACGGAGGACCCTAAAGAGCTAACAAAAGCGTGGCCTAATTTTGACTATTATATTGGTACCGCCGACTTGGCGACCTTGCCGGGCCGGTGGCGCCAGCTAGACGCGATTTCCGCGTTTAGGGCAATCAACAAACCCTTGATTAAGCACATGCTGACTTCGGCATATGCCGATCCTAAAGAAGCTACCAGAGCAATTTTTGATTTTGTAGTCCCGGTCCAGGGCCTCGGCGAGCGGCTCAATAAGCTGTGGCGAGAGGTGATTGAGTTTGAGGACACTGTGTTCATCTACGAGCGGGAACGCGAGGCATCGGACAATAGTTAGCAATGTAGAGAAAACCCCAAAACTGGGCTTGTAAGATGGGTATTGCCTGTGTACTCGAGTCAAGGCATGCATCGCGCAAATATTTTTAGGGCGCATCGGCTGCGCAGACTGCGCCTCTCTATTGGTTGGACATCGCTGAACCAACCACGATTGCATGCAAGACCTGCAGCAAAAACGAGGCTCGGGTCAGTCACCCATGAATCAGATCCGGCCATCCGATGAGTGGGTAGGGGTAGTTGAGGCACTTGAGGTATTAGGGAACACACATCGGGGGTTTGCAAAGCCACATGACAGGGAAGTGGTGCCTGGCACCTGTCAAACCAGGTGCCTAGGGCTAAATATAGTTGTTGAAATTAACTTTACTTGGGCCGGCTCGCGTACCGGGGCGGCGATCCCCTGTGGCGGGCCACGATCACAAATAAAGATTAACGTGTTTCTAGAGGTTGCCTTATGCAACGTGCATGTGCATAAAGTCTAAGACCAGTCTGCAAGGAGCAAGGGAGGAGCTTTGGTGCCGTATATGCGGGAGACTTCGGGTACTAAAACAAGGGTAAATAGTTACAAACAGGAGAAACTAGATAGGGGGTATGGCAATGCCGCTAACGCAGCAATCATAACCAACCCGGTTCGTTCCGAAATCGGACCCTTAACACCTCTTCTGCAGGAAAATTCTTACTCGATGGAAGCGGCATCTTGCTGATTCAAACTGGGCTAGGCTGCAAGGCGCAGATTACAAATACCCCAGATTAACGCCCACCGAAAAAAAAACCAAGCCTCATCATCATAGCCTTAATCGGCCAGGGCATCTCGATACCGCCATTCATGGAACGGCTGGATACAAGCTGCCAGGAACGGGACTGCTCGTTCCGGTCCCAGTGTGAGCGCACATTACAGGCACATGTCCGGGCCCATTTTGGTATCAACACCAAGCGGTGGCTGCCCTATACATGTCCGACCTGCTCGAGCCGGTTTTCTACGGCAGAGGATTTGCAGCGCCACGTGGACCGCCAGGGCAAAAAGGAGTTCCAATGCAGTATGTGCCACGACTCCTTCTACTTCCGACAGGCTCTGGACACCCATGTCTCACTTCAGCACGCGGATATCGTCCCGCACTATGCAAAGCCGTACCGGTGCCAACATTGCGACTGGTCATTCCGGACTCCCTGGGGGCTTCAAATGCACCTAGGTCTCCGCTACGGAGGCCAGTGTCTAGTGGGCCCGGAGCCGTCCTCGGTAACCACTACTATTTCCGGCCGTGCAGGTGGAGATAACGGCATCCCGACGGTCCAGACCGGGTCCACGCATGCCACTGCACCCAACGGTAATACCGAACCCAGGATAAATCGTCCCGCATCCGCGGTTATCGACGGGTCCCCCGTCAGCAAAGACGACTGGAGCGACGACTCGGAGGCGCCAAAAACGTCCCCGAGCTCGGATGGACAGTACCCGGACCAGGAAGTCGTCGTCCCCCCCTTAGCATTACCCGACGAGTCCAAGGCAACTTTTTGCAAGTTCTCGGATATGCCGACCGCAGAAGCCGAAAAAGCCGCGGCTCTGGCCGGCAAAATCCCCGTCATCCCCAAATCGCATGGCCGTCACCAAAGATGTGACGAGTGCGCCCGAACATTCACGTCCCGAGATGGGCTCAACTACCATATTCGTACGGCCCATCCCAAACCGTACGCTCCGGAACGCAAATTCAGATGCAACACCTGCTACAAGGTATGCACCACCCAATCAGGACTTGATTATCACCATCGCACCCACCTAAAAAGCATCGAGGAGCGCCGGGCTTACAAGTGCCAGGAATGTCCTCAGGTGTTTACGGTGAGGTCGACGCTGTATCGACATCAGCGAACCCAGCATGCGGCTACGCTCGATGAGCGCAAGCCCTACAAATGCGAGTTCTGCGGTAAGGCATTTGCCAGCCGGTACAATCTCAGTCGTCACGCTGACACCCGTCATCCAATCGCACTGAGAGGCCGCAATGCCCTGAAATAACCGGCCAGAACCTCGCATTGTTTTTGTCTCATTTCCTTTTGTGTGTCCCCTCCCCCCTTCAGTTGTTGTTTTCTCTTATGCATATGCCATGCGATCCTTTCCCCCGACCCAGAAGGTTAAATTCGTGCCTCTGATGAACGCATTGCATGAGCATCAAAACCGCTCGTACGTCGGCTTGTTCTTTTGCACCCATTGGAATCCGTTTGGTTTCCATTGGCCCCCTACTTAGCTTTGTACTACCGTTTTGTGGTTTTTCACTTTATTATAATAACTACAGTGAATTACACCTAGTCATATTACACATTAGCACTCTTAAAGCATACACATTCATTCATTTAATCATTCATTCAATCATTCAATCAATCTGATCGGTTTGCTAAAACTAAAATGGAATTAAGTTGTAATTAAATTGCAATTGAACCACAAAACAAGCTTGTTGTGGTTAAGCCACAATCTATCCTAATTCAAAACAGTAGTAAATAGACAAAGAACGAACGAGGGGCCAAAGTAGAGCCGAAAAAAACAAGCAAAAAGCCAAGAATCAAGGCTCACGGTCGATATACTCGGCTTCGCCAACCTTGACGTCGCCGCCCACACGACCAGACTTGACAATCTTAACCTCGACCTCAGGCTTGTTGGCCCGGTTAGTCTTGGTGTTCTCAATCTGCTTGACAACATCCATACCCTCAAGCACCTCGCCAAATACAACGTGCTTGCCATCGAGCCAGGGCGTAGCCACGGTGGTAATGAAGAACTGCGAGCCATTGGTGTCGCGGCCGGCATTGGCCATCGAAAGCAGACCAGGGCGAGTGTGCTTGATCTTGAAGTTCTCGTCATTGAACCGGCTGCCGTAAATCGATTTGCCGCCAGTGCCATCGTGGTTAGTGAAATCACCGCCCTGGATCATAAACTGCTCGATAACCCGGTGGAAAGTCGAGCCCTCGTAGCCAAAGCCAAGCTCGCCCGTGGCCAGCTTGGCAAAGTTCTCGGTGGTCTTAGGGACCACGTCGCCGTAAAGGCCAAACACAATGCGGCCCAGCGACTTCCCGCCTTGCTCGATATCGAAATAAACCTTATCGGTAACAGTGGTGGCTGCTGCAACCAGCATCATCGCCATGGTAGTCAAAAGTGCCAGCACCCGCATTTGTCAGGTCTCCAAGCTGGGTCCCGGGGGACTGTCTGGCCATAGTCATCATCATCGCTTTGCCATGGATGCAGAACAGGCAACGCCTCGCGATGTCAAAATCCTGCATTTGATCCTCGCGTCTTTGGGGGTATCGTCTTACCAGGACCAGGTGCCTCTCCAGCTCATGGACTTTGCCCATCGCTATACCCTCGGCGTGCTCAACGACGCCCTTGTCTATAGCGACTATGCTAACAGCATGGGGGCCCAGCTGCCGGCCGGCGTAGGCGCATCTGCGGCGCCCTTGACGGTAGACGATATCCGGTTGGCGGTGACTGCGCGGGTGCAGCACCAATTTAAGCCTGCCGCGCCAAAAGAAATGCTTTTAGAGCTCGCTCAAGAACGCAACAAACGTGCCCTTCCTCCCGTGCCTCACACATACGGGCTGCGACTTCCGCCGGAAAAATACTGTTTAACCGGTAAAGAACATAGTCTGGATGATGATGAGGACATTACTTATACTGGTTTCGAAGAGGTAGTGGTGGACAAGGAAGTAACCCAGGAGGCCGACGAAGATACCAAGCAGGAGTCTGAAGCTGCTGATGATGATGATATGGATACTAATGAATAGCCTGTAAAATATTATGCTATTGTGTTTAGAGTTTAGGAAAAGAATCTGTACAGTTGTTGAGAGTCCAGCCCTCGCCCAATAAGTACCAGTTTAGAGTCGCCGTCGCCAGGCTCAGCGGCTACATCTATAAACTCATAGGTTTCTCGCACCCCCTGGACGATCTTTGTACAGTCGGGTATCACCAGCTTGCCCTTAGTGCGGTGCACTTCAAGAGGCTGGCCCTCGAGCTCGTTTTCCCATAGCACATGCTGTAGCCGCGTCTCTATGCGAGCTATATCGGCCATAGTCTTTAGTTTAAGCGGAATCGCCACTGTGCAAATGTCGGTATCATGATGAGCAGCTGGTGGAGTCGTAGGGATGCGGGCAGCTCCTGTATATGCATTCAAGTCCAGTAAGACGCTTGGGTCGACCTTTCCAAAAGAGGTCTCAAGCACTTGACAGGCCGAGTTGATAGCTTGGATACGGTTGATCACCTCTTTTAATTGCTCTTGGCCGACGGTATCGCACTTGTTCACAATCACTATGTCTGCACAGGCGATCTGCACTTTGGCAGTAGTGCCTTCGTCCAGGCTTCTTGCAATATGGCCAGCGTCTACGACCGTGATGACCCCGTCTAGTTGAACACTTGATGCCAGCGCAGAGTCTAGCCAGAACATGCCTGCGATCGGCCCCGGATCGGCAATGCCCGTGGTCTCCAGTAAGATATAGTCGAAGCGGCCTCTTTTCAGCATCAGGTTCTCGATAGCGGTTATTCCTGCATCCTTTACTGTACAACACAAACATCCATTGTTCAATTCGAGCCACTCTTCTACTTCTTGCTGGTCGTGGGCGACCGTCAACGTGCGTTCAATGTCGGCAGTGTCTCCAAATTCATTTAGGATAATGGCGATCTTTTTGCCATGATTATAGGTCGTCAAATATTTCAGCAGCGTTGACTTGCCACTGCCAAGGTACCCGGTCACAATCGTGATAGGCACAGGGGGAAGATCGTCCTTTGGTGGCTTCTCACTCACATCCACCAGCAGAGGCACATCGTCCTCGTCCATGTCAGCTAGGGGTACCCAAGGAAAGGATATACAACCTGGTTATAGTGAATTTAATTTAACAGTAAACCAAATAATATATAACTTCTACGACTTATTATACTCGCTTGGGAGCGCCCGGAACTTCCTGGGACGGGCTCTCGCCCGGAGTATCGCTGCAATTGGTCTGAGGGCCCATCGCGCTGATCTGCAGGGAAGCCGCATCTTGCATTTTCTGAGTATGCAGCTTGCGGTGGCGCGCTAGCGACGACGAGTCACTAAAGGGCCGCAGACAGATTCGGCACCGATAAGGCTTCTCCCCGGTGTGGACTCTCAAATGGACGTTAAGGGCGCTTCGCTGGATGAACCGCTTCCCGCACACCGTGCACAGATTAGGCCGGTGGCCGGTATGGATACGCTCGTGGCGGACCAGGTCGCTTTTACGCATGAACGTACGGCCGCAAGTCTGGCACCCAAACCGTTTGGTGGAAGCATCGACCTCGACAGTACCCACCCGCAAAGTTGCAATTACCGGAATCCGCCGGTCGTCATCAGACTTTTCGGACCCCCGTCGTGACATCCCCTCCTCTTCTTCCTCCTTCTTAACATTATCGTCCCCATTGAGTTCAGTGGGGCTTTCAGGAGGACTGGCAGGAGTGGTTTCGGAAGCAGTGCAGTGGGGATACGAGCAGTTCGGATGGTTACAGTTGGTAGCAGCAGGCGCATGGTGAGGTTGTGTATAATTAACACTGCTGCCGGTCTCATTGCTACTACTAGCAGGCACTCCCATGCTATTGGTTGATGAAGGCGACAATGAGCTCTTGTCTTCGAGAGGAGACAGAAGCCGAGGGGCAGACAGCGGCTTCTGGTTGGCATATAAGGGGGGGCTCACAGGCAGGCCCGGCTGGGTGATAGGAATCATCATAGTCGGGCCCATATACATGGGGAATGTCTGCATAGTCCCGTAACCGACATGAGTGGGCTGCGGGAATGTAGCAATGGGAGGCAGGAACAAGGGTCTGACATTTCTGTCGAGAGCAGGGGGCTTTGGGGCTGGTACTACGCGTGGGCCAGACAGCTGCTGCGCGTAGCTAAGTTGGTGCATTCCAGAGCTCGGAACATAGGAGTTCACGCTGGCGGTGGCCGGCAAAGAGGGCCCAGCCACCGGCTCGGAACTGGCAAGCGGCGGTCGTTCAGGCTTGAGGTCGGGAGCAGAAGAGGACCGATTAGAGTGTCGCTCATTAGGACGGAAGCCATCAACGATATGGTGAAGGTCCATGGCAACAAAAGCTTCAAAATAGGGGTGATTAACCTGAGTGAGTGGTCAGGCTGGCGTACAAAAGGATAGTCTTCACAACAAGGCCCCTAACAACAATGGGCGAGTATGGGATCGGAATTTGTTTAGAAGTTGAGGGGGTGGGTGGCTAGGTTGCGACTGGCGCTTGGCGACAAGGGATGCACCGCAATAATATATGTATATAACCATTGCTGCACCACTAAGACAAGTTGCATGCATGCGCGCCCAGGTACATATGCAGGTTGCAGATGGCAAATATGACTCCTGCTTTTAGTCTAGAGTTACACTAGCGTTCTCTTGGCGGCATTTTTTATGCAAGGGGTTTCGGAGCTTAATTCTTTACTACGAAGGAAGCCTGGACCACCGGTGACTGTCATGTTGGTGTTTGCCCGGCCAACACGGTTATGTATGCAACTAGGTTAGACCTCAATAAAGCAAGCTGGCCCATCCCTAGCAACGCATGATTTACTTGTTGCCGTGCGGTGGCACGTCCAACCACTAAGACATACTGGTAGATTGCATTGGAATTCACCTGCAAAACTTGACCCTTGGCCGACCTGGAACATTGTGACCTGAATACCTTTGGGCTTTGTTTGGTCATTCGACATGCGTCTGGAAGGCTGGTCCAGATTAGGGCCCGTGTAAGGTCCCTTGATAATTGTGTGGCTAGAATAACTATAAATAGATGTCTGTTTTGCGGGATTTCTCTGGAACAGATCTATGAATAGACCTGATTGTTGGGCTCGGTACCCTTGACGCACGTTGTCAACAGTGTTTTTTGTGTCTTGCATATTGGCTAAATTGCCCCCCTGCGCTATAATCCCACATCATTATTGCCGATGGCCCGATCAGGTGGGTTTTTGGGGCACCTCTACTATGTATTCTAGGTTAACCTCTACTTATATTGCCGCTGATAACTACTTAAACCGCTCAGAAATAATGCTGGGGGCCCCCCTGCTCGTCACTACATCATGCATGACATGCATGGGTGTTATGCACTCACCCTTGTCTTCCCATCCGTGCATCTGAGACATACAGAGAAAGTCACGGCACACCCCCCTACAGTGGCATGCATGACCACGTGTTTAATTTTTGCCGAATCGGATCGAGCGGCGCGAGCGGTTGGTGGGGACGACAACCCTTGATCGGGCACAGGCATTAAACACCTCCTGAGGGAGGGAGGGGGGGATTTGGGGGGTGGACTAGGATTACCTACTACAGGTAAGGACCTCCCTGTCCAACCCTCGGAATCCGGTCGCCAGAACAGCCATGAAGCTTCGGCGAACGCCGCAGATCTCTGCCGCAATAGAGCAGTGGCAAAAAACGCACGCTATGCACGCCCCACCTGGGGCCTCCGCATTGACGCCTAACCCCGAAAGTGACCCGGAAGCCCGCATGTCCGGGACCGGGTCAGAGCAAGCAGGCAGGCCTGACCAGGGGCAAGCAACGGACGGATTGAGCTATGGGCCCGAGTGGATCCACCATTTATCGCTGATTGCGTTGGCGAAGCACCTGCAGGTGCCGTTGCTGCAGCTGGGCCGAGGCACTGAGGTATATCACGACCGGCCGGCGCCGGCGGCGCCTAAGTCGAAGGAATATCTAGAACTTATGGAACGACTGCGGAATGAGGCCCAGGAACGCGAGTACCAGGCGTTAGTTGGCCGTGGCCACTCGCAAACAGGGCCTATCCTGGACGCCCAGGAAATCAAGCAGGCCAAAGAAGAGATAAGCACCATTTTCAACATCATTATCTCGGTGCTGGCAGTGGCATGGGCGCTGTGGTATTGGACGCCGTACTGGCCGCTGCCATCACGAACTTTGCTGTGTTTATTTGGCGCTATTCTCGTTCTGGTGGCCGAGGTCGTCGTGTACCTGGGCTACCGTCGCCGAGTCGACGAGGCACGGGCTATTGAACAAGCTAAAAAGGAGCGCAAGCAGGTGCTGATATATGGCGACAAAGACGGCATTGTCGACACGGACATCGACATGGCCATCCCCGAAGCATCCCATGCTAGTGGCGCCGATACATCCGGTGCCGTCAAACGACGGCCCCGTTAGTTGCGATTGCGCGAATTGCTCACACTGACTGCCGGCGGGGCCGGCGGCAGGTTCTGCAACGATACTAACGCCCCGGTTTTGTGGGCCTGCTTATAACCCCACCGCAGTACAATGGCATAGAGCTCCCATACCGAGAAGTCAGGCCATAGCGTAGGCACGAAGTCGACCTGGCAGTTGTTGACGCTTTCCCAGCACATGAAATCGCTGAGCCGCGTCTCACCGGAGGTGCGGACGAGGATATCCAGAGGAGGACTGGAGCCCATGTACAGCAGACTGCTGAGATCGCGTTCGCCGAAGTCGCTGTCGGGGTTGGCCGGCTTGTCGGTAGTCGACGACGCGCGGGCCATGGCCTGCATGGCCTGAGCAATGTCGTCGCGCGACGTGTAGGGGCAACACACGTTCAAGACCAGTTTGTTGTTGTTTTTGGTGATCTCTTCCATGCGCTCGATGCGTTCCAGCACATCGGCTTCCAGCATGGCCCGGTTGCCTAGCACGCGCACCCGCCAGCCCGACCGCTGGGCCACCGACGAGTCGTCCTTGACCAAGTCCCACATTTTGGTGCGGATGAGGTTGAACAGCAAATCGGACTCCTCGCGCGACCGGTTGAAGTTCTCGATGCTGAACGCGTACACCGTCACGGTGTTGATTTCCAGCAGCTGGCACGCGTGGATGACCCGCAGCAGCGCCTCAAAGCCCGCGTAGTGGCCCTCGCCGGCCTCAAGCTTGTTTTTCTTGGCATAGCGCCGGTTGCCGTCCATCACGAACGCGATGTGCTTGGGCATGGGCCCGGTCTTGAGCAGCGAAGCTACAAAGTCGTGCGTGAACCGCACCGAGTATTCCACGAAGGGGAACTTAGAAGCCCAGGTGATGAAATCCATGTTTATAGGGAAGTAAAGTAAAACGGAAGGTTCTCTCGAGTACGCGCTTGCTTTTATAGAGCAATATTGGCGTTTGTGAGGCGCCGAGGGTTGGGGCTCATGTCGCCTCATGTCGGCTCCCATGTCGCCTCATGTCGCTCATGTCGCCCTTGCATACAGGCTGCTTTGGGTGCCTTCTGATGGACACGTAGATATATACGATAATCCTAAAGTTACGAAATCTACAAACCTACATAACAATCTCATTCTTGATGTCGGTCTTGATGTCCTTGTGGGGCAGCACAATGGAGTTCTGCACGTGCACCTCATCAGCAACCGTCACGTCGTGGCCCACCAACGTCACGCGAGGAACCCGCACGCCATCCTTGAGCACCGTCGAATCATAGTCGGCAGCTCCCACCGAAGAACCTTCCACGCGGGCCCAGCGGCCGATCCGCGAGCCGCCGGCAATGATGGCATTGATCACTACCGCGTTAGCCCGGATCTCGGCCCGAGGCAGAATGACCGCATCGCGCACCCGCACGCCAGGACCAATCTTCACGCCGGCACAAATAGTCACATTGGGTCCCAGTTTGGCCGCCTCATTGATCTTGGCAGTAGGGTCGATCCACACCGCATTGGGCTCCTTGCCGGCCTCCAAATACAGCCGGTTCGCGACCAACGCAGAGCCGGCCTCCTTCACCTGCCGCCAGTACGAGGTCGTGGTGTACACGTAGAGCTTGCCGGTATCAGCAAGCGCGGGGAGCACGTCCTGCTCCAACGACAGCCGCTCCTCGTCGTCGTCACCCTCGTCTTCCAACAGAGCCGCCTGGCCTTCCTGGCGGGTCTGGCGAGCATGGGCAATGACATCGAAAACCGACGTGTCAAACAGGTAGATACCTCCGTTGACCAGCGTGGACACGGGCTCCTCGGGCTTCTCCACATAGTGCAGGACCCTGCCTTCGTCATCGGCAATGATGGCACCAAACTTGGTGGAGATGGCCTTGGGCACGCGGGTGCCCAGAATCACGCCCGTAGCATGCTTGGCATCATATGTCTTGGTCAATTCGTCCAAGGGATAAGAAGAGCATACATCGGCGTTGATCACCAGCAGCCGCTCGGGCTTGCCCCGCAGAATCTGGTCGCGGAAATGGTACAGGCCGCCGGCCGTGCCCATCGCTTTGTACTCCCGGAGGTACTTGATGGAAACATTGGGGTGGTGCTGGTTGAATTCGGCTAGGAAGTTGTCGAACACCGAGTTCTCGTAGAAGCCAATGAGCAGGATTTCCGTCACGTCAGGCTGGGCCACCACCGCATCAACGGCGTGGGCCAGCAGCGACTTACGGCCCGCAGGAAAGAGCACTTTAGGAACGCTCAAACTAATGGGCCGGAACCGGGTTCCTCTTGTGTCTCCGCCTACTAGAATAACCGCCTTGGAAGTCATATGTGTAAGTAATCTAATCTCCCTGCAGGAGAGAGGGGGCGGGACGGCTGTAAAACGTGGAGGGTAGACGTGGGTAGGGGCTCGAGGCGCCACGAAGCGTCCACGCTACCGGTCTCAAAATGAGCCCCCCACTGTGGGCCCTAGGCTAGACTAACCATAAAGTAAATGTAAAATAATGATACTACATGTTATTTTGTTTGCGGAAGCTATCCCATGCCTTGTTCACAGTAACAAACACGCCCTGGGCAATCATCTTGACTTCCGTAGTCGCGCTAGCGGGAACCTTGTCGGGATGGGTGCGGGCCACCGCCTTCATATATACCACCCGCACCTTCTTGTCCAGCACTAAGTCGTGCAGCCCCACGGGGCTCCAGTTGCTATCCTGCCATAACACATCCTGTAGAGACGCTAGCAGTGCTCGTAGATTGTCTTCTTTGCCGTGTTTCCAGCTGTTGATGCGGAGCTCCACTTTATCGTGCAGAGCATCCCGCTCAGCCTCGGCCTGCGCCTGTCGCGCATGCTCGTTGCGCACTTTGGCCACTGCCGCTTTGCCGGCCGCCGATGTAGGCTCGGCACCCGTGTTGCCCCAGCCGCGGCGTTTGCTCTTTTTCACGGGCTCCGTAGGTTTCTGCTCAGGAACCGGCTTGCATGCTTCTTGGCAGCGCCGCCGGGCATCCAAGACTTGCGGAGACGCAAAACCGTTATCCAGAAGCAGTTTATAGGCGTCGGCAGCCGCGTCGTGCTTTTCAGTATGCTCCAGGGCCTCGGCACGGCGGCGCGCCAGTTTGCCCCAAATCGGCTTGGCAGGTTTGCCGGGCTCAATATCGCCGGCGTCTATAGGAAGAATACGCAGACCCTCATCCGCATCCACAAGCGCTCCTCGAGCATCACCTGTCTTGAGCCGACAGGCCGCTCTGTTTGCGAGCAGCAGGGCCCGAACAGGTGTCTGCACGGTTTCCAGGGCTAGTGTAAAGTGCTCGGCAGCCGCAGCATAATCGCCGCGCTGGTATGCTTCTGTACCAGCAGTCCGGGCTTCAGCCGATCCACCTGATCCACCTAATCCACCTAATCCAGAACCTAATCCGCTGTCGGAAGCAAACAGGTCTGCTTGTTTCTGGGGCTGGGACGTGCCCGACAGGTTCAACAGATCAGGCTCGGGCTGTGCAACGGGGGCAGGTGCCGAAGGTGCCGATGATGTCGATGTCTGTGCAGATACAGGTGCCGATGCAGGTGCCGACGCCTGCTTGGTCCGTTGAGCCTGTTTTTCTCTAAATGCTTCAGCCCGACGAGGCCTAGATGGCATCTCGTCGTCGCTAGTGAACCGACTAGAAGAAGCGGGGCTATCGGCACGAGAACCACCATATTTGTGGGCCTCTCGCATCCATGCTGGCCCGTCAGCTCCTGCGCCTGTCCCAGACCCCTGGTACTCTGCGACCGCTTTGGCGATCTGTTTGCGGCCCTTGGACCAGAAAGACGATGCCGTGGCAAATACCGACGCACCAAAGTCACTCGCGAGTGCGGCCACATCTACATCGCCTCCTAAAGAGCCCAGCGACTGTACACCACGTGTACCACGCTTTTTAGGGGCCGGCAGCGGCGCTCCTTGGGCCTCTGCCATAAGATAAGACACGGCCCCTCGCACATCGCCCTCCATAGCCTCTAGGGCCCGCGTGGCATCCTCAGGCTCAAAGCCCATATCTATAAGCTGGGCCAGCGACCGGTCATCAGCTGCCCCGGCCGTGCGTGTTGTCTTTTCGGACCGCTGTGTCTCGGATGCCCGCGATGCCTGCGATGCCTGTGATTTTTGGCTAGGGGCGCTATTAAATACCTCAAAGGGATCCTCCTCTTTAGGAGCCGTCCCTGTACTTGGCTCGGGCGCAACAAAGTCGTCAAAGTCGTCTAAAAGCGAGGCGGTGCGAGTACTTGTCGCAGTAACCGGTCTACTAGAAACCGGTTGTGACTGCGGAGTTGACTGGGCAGTTGACTGGGTCTGTTTAGACGAAGAGCCTAGGAAATCGTCTAATAGCGAGCCATTTGATGCGCTTGTAGTGGCCTGGCCTTGAGAGGCCGGCTTTTGAGCCTTTTGGGTACTCTGGGAACTGCCCCCAAATAGACTATCCCATTGAGCGGCCTGGTTTTGCAGAGTCTTTGCCCGCTCGGCCTCAGCCGCCTTCTGCTGCTCGGCCAGCGACATCTTGTCTCGTTTCTGGGTGAAGCCCCCCAGACCGGCGAACGAGTCCATTGTCAGCACTTGAGATGTCCGGAGCGGTTTGGAGATTACTAGATTACTACTACCGGGCTAAAGGGTATGGACTTTTCATGCAACAATTAGTGGCCTACTATTACTAGAAAGGTCGGAGGACCCCCAAATCCGTACACATGACTTAAACTTACGTCGCTTAGCTATTTGCCAGCTATTGCTACCACTCGGACTCGCCCGTGGCTCTATTGAACACATAGTCCAGTCCATTGATGTTGGCCACGCCGTCCTTAAGCACATACTTCCACTTGTTTTTCACCCGCTGCACCTTGTCGTACAGGCAAAGCATGATCATGCCCTGCTCGGTGTCGTCGCCCTCGTTGTCGCTATTGAGCTCGTCCTCGCTGTCGTCAAGATCGCTGTTCACCTCCTCGCTCTGCCCATCCACCTGAGGCGGTCCGGCCGCCATGGCTTTGGCTATCTGTGCTCGCAGCTCTGGTGCCAACGCTGCGTCCTGTTTACCAGAAGACGACAGTCCGTCTGTCTGGGGAAGATGCGGCAGCACTAACCCGCCGTCCTCGAGTTTCGGCTCGGACGAGTTGCCGTGCAGACCAGACGCTTGCCCGTCGGCACCATCCGGCAATTCCAGGCCGCGGCCCATGATCCCTCTGACACTCTGGTCTACACCAGGAAGCTCGGCCCCGTACGAGTGCACCTGCTGAGCTGCCCGAAGCGTCGCGGCATCTGCAAACGGGTCCTCGTCTTTGAGGTAAGGCATTCCCGCCGAAGCACCGGTGCCTGCGCCAAGTGTGCCCATGCCATCATAACCGTAGTATGGTGCCGGGTTGCGGGCCCCCGCATAGGCGCCAGTGGCGGTGGTTTCGGCATCCCAGGGAAGGAACGCAGCCACATGCATTTCCGACAGCCGGCGCTGCCAGGTGGCCTGCAGCATGTTCAGGGTGGCCTCGTCCTCTCCGAGCTCCTCAAAGTCCAGGCGGGCCTCTCGAATCACCCCATCAATCACTCCTTTGTAGAGGTTTCCCACATTGTTGGACATTGCAAAGTCCCAGCAAACCCGTTTGTAATTGACCCCCCTGGTGGGGGCTTACTAACGGGTATCGCGGTTAGGTCTATAAACGAGAGATGAATTGCGTGCCGAAAGCCAAGGACACTGATTGGCCTGTGCTATTTTATGGGTGAATACTCTGTTTTATGGAAAAGTTCGTGTAGGCCTCGGATTAGAGGGGACAGTCAGATGCTTGCCAAGAACTGCCTAGGCTGCTAGACGCTATCTGAGACTTTGCATAAGGGCGCATATCTACTGCATAAATTGTGATCTCAACCTTTTCACAACTTCTCATATTAGGCCCGTACTAGTAGGCCAAGCCCATATACAAGTCCGTAAGTAGCACTGTATGCAGTTTAGACCCATTGGCAGGTTAGCTTACAGGGTGCAAAGAGTTATATTAATAGTACGGTTTCAGTCCTTTGCCATAATTTGCCCGGTCCAATTCCCATTTTCTCTATTACCTCGGCTTCCAACCCGTGAACAAGAGGCCCAGCGCCGGTTTATGCAAATCGGTCATATGCTATTGGGGTGCATATGCATGTACCCACCCTACCCTAGGGTTCTCCATTCACCCTATCACCATGAACGGCAACATGGAGCTAATTGTCCTCCACACAATTATAGCATTGGCCACCTGTATTCTCTATAGCGCCGTGTATTTGTACGTGACGGCGCTAACGCCCGAGGAAAAACGAGGTGCCGCGCTCAAAGCGGCCCGCAGCCTCGCCAACTCGATGCCCGTCACGCCGGCATCCAAGGCGGTGGCCCGCGTAGTAGCCAAGACCTACGGCGACGGCCTGCTCAATAGTGCGCGCCATAACCTGGTTGCCTTTGACGGCAACGTTTCCACGCGTCTTTCTGAAATCACCAACGATCTGGGTCCGGCTCTGGCCGCCTTTGCAGCCTACAAGCGCACCCCGCTGCAGACCCCGCCTATGCCCGGAACCAACTCGTCGTCTGCCAGCGACCGCCAGAGCACCGAGTCAACCACGCATTTCTTTCTGGGCAGCCCCGCCATCTCCACTGGCCGGCCCTCGCCGACTAGTCTGGAGGGCGCCGAGGCATTGCGGGCCGATGTGGCCATGATCCAGCTCTGCATTGTGCAGCTCATGACCCTGCTGCGGGTCCGCACGCTGTCGACAACTGTGGGCCAGAAACTTGCCGATGAAATCAGCGCTGTATTCACGGCCGATCTCACGCTGCTGGTCAGCGAACCCGATCTGCGCGGGCCCGTACTGTCGCTGGCAACCGATTCTGTTTACTATCTCAACTGTCTACTGTCTCCTGCTTGTTTCATAGCCATTGCCGGTCTTGGAAAGGACGCCGCGCTGGGGTCGCCCGAAGAGATGGTGTTCAGCGTGTGTGCGTGCCAAATCATCCACTTCGAGTCCTGTTTGCCCGATATGCTGGCCATTGCCAGCAGCCCCAATCTGTTGACCCTGCTAGCGCTTGGCCTCGACAAGGCCGAGCTGTCGGATGCCACGGCAGAAGAGATGGGCAAACGGCTGCAGAATGCGATCCGCAAACACCCCGACTACGCAATCACCCTTGGCATTGCTGCGCAGCGATTGGCTGTTCACTGAAGTGCATTTGCCAAAAAAAATGCGTCTATTGTGGTACCTGCACCAAACCCTCCAAAAGCCGAGCTTAGTCCAAATGTCCCGCCTGCGTCTCACCACCAACCGCATCTCTGTAAGCCAGCAAACTTGATATGTCCGACTCCGAGCTTGAAGACGCCATCGGCAATCTCAGCGTGGTGGACTCGCCCAGCACCAGCCAGCCGGGCTCACGTGGCGCCCGCACGCCGCATACCCGCGACACGTCCATGCGCGACACGTCTATGCGCGACACGTCGTTGGCGTCTCCCATGGCCACCGACTCGCCGATCCACCGCCCGCTGCAGTCGTCGCCGCTGCGCATGTCAGTGCGGCAGAGCTCGCCTGTGCGCGAGCCGCTGGACATATCGGCCAATGTGCCTAATCTCGGGTTCCCGGCCAAGTTTGATAGGTCTAGGCAGGTGCCAGGCCAGGTGCCGACCGAATTAAGAAGCAAATTGCCTGGCGATCCATCCGTGAATGTCCCTGGTGATTTGCCGATTGCATCGGCCCGCGAATCCGCCCGCGAATCGGCCCGCGACTTGACCAGAGGCTTGCCGAGCGAGCCGTCCAGTGACTTGAAAAGCGACCCGCATGATCTGCATAGCGATCTGCATAGCGATTTGGCCAGCGATCTGCAAAGCGAATCACCAAGCCCTGTTGCTACCCCTCCAGATTCCGCGGCAGATGCCCCAATACCGCCCTTAGAACCGGCCCTCTCCGACCGCGTGACTGCTTTCTATGCCCTGGCCGAGCGCTTGAAGCTGCCCGGACCTACCACCTCCACAAAACAGTGCCCGGCAGTTATCATCTCTCCTCACGGCCATGCCCATCAGTACACGCGGCCGTGGACCAGCAAACGGTTCCTGGCGTCGATTGTGGAGCGGCCGGAGCGCATGAATGCCGCATATATGGGCATTGGCGCTGCCTACGCGGTATCGCCATTAGAGGTCATTGACTGCGACCGGCGCGTGCCGCTCACGGCGGGCCATGTGGTGGCCGTGCATGGCGAGAAATGGGTTAAGCAGCTCACCGAGTTGGTATCGCAGGTCGAGACCAAGCATCTGGTAGACCAATTAGAGCTGCCGGATGACTGGCCTTCCGGCGACATCTACCTGTGCTCGGAGTCGTTGCGGGCCTTGGAGGGCGCTGTAGGTGCCGTAGAAGCCGGCGTGGACCAGGTGTTTTCCGACCAGGGCCGCGCCGCGTTTGTGGCCGTGCGCCCGCCGGGTCATCATTGTCATGAGGAGGCCGCGTCGGGCTTTTGTATTATCAACAACGCGCATATCGCCATCCAGTACGCCAAAGCCAAGCACAACATCACACATGCCGTGATCTTCGACATCGATCTCCACCACGGCGACGGCTCGCAGGACCTGCTGTGGAAGCTGGGCTTTCATAGCGAGGGCAACGCCGAGCTGCCCATGGCCTATTTCTCCATGCACGACATCAACTCGTTCCCTACCGAAAAGGGATATGCCGATCCCGAGAAACTGGCCGCCGCGTCGGTGTGTTTGCATGCCCATGACGTAGCGGTATGGAACGTGCACCTCAGAGAGTACGGCACGCTGGAAGAGTTCAATGCCCTGTATGAGCAGCACTATGCGGTGCTGTTTGAGCATGCCGTGAAGTTTCTTAGAGATGCCGAGAAGGCGGCCGCAATTGCCGACCGGCCCTTCAATCCTTTATTGGTGATTTCGGCCGGCTTCGACGGCTCCGAGTACGAGACCCCGGATATGCAGCGCCATAACGTGCATCTGCCGACCTCGTTCTACAACCGGTTTGCCCGCGACTGCGGCGCTCTTGCCGATCGCTATGCCAGCGGCCGCGTGCTGGCGCTCATGGAAGGCGGCTACTCGACGGCAGCCATTGCTACCGCGTCGTATAGTTTGCTAACCGGCCTGGCCCGCGTGCCCTACGACGAGTCCTGGATCGACGCGAGTGTGGCCCAGGACTTTGAGAAGGGCGCGAAAGTGCGCTGGAAACCGGTCGGCAAGGCCTCTTCGGGGATCCAATTAGGTCGCGAGTTAATATGGAGAACCGACAAGCTTGCGGCGGCCGCCAAGCCTTTGCCGGAGCGCACGCCCGGGCAAAGACGGACGCGGATGTCGGGCTAGTTAGTTGCCTCGGCGGGCTGGACCCAAAAGGGCTAAGTTAAATAAGTGTCAAGTTAGATAGCGAATGCATTGAGCCACTTAAACGGCGGACTAAGAGGTACTATCTAAACCATACCAGCAATACCAACGCACACAACACGTACATCAACATTCCATATCTATGCAGCTAATCTGCTAACCGAGAGCTAACACGCAATTCACGCAACAACTTGCCTGTGACTCACAGGCCCACGTTTTGATTGCTCCCCCTTTCTTCCCCCTCTTTGATATCGGCTCGCATGCAGGTGGTGCCCTGGTTAGCCACGTGACTCGACGTGCTCTCACCCCATTCCCCGCTTTATTTAGCCGCTTCACCACCACCATGTCCTATCCGGCCCGGGATGCCGGCAAATATCTGGTTTTCGTGGCCGCTCGCCGCTGGGAAAATCGGGTCCCGTCACTATCGCGTATACTTTCTTTTTTGGCCTACCTGCCTGCATAACCAGATCTGGGCCATGCATGACCCTGCAGGGCCCTCTACACAATCGGACCGATTTCCCCCACAAACCTACCCATCCCTTATCTGTTGAATATGAGTGCCTCGAGCATATCGCCCACGAAGTCCGCAGACGATGAAAAAAGTGTTCATGTCGCCACCCGCGTCGTATCTTTGGGGACTACCGGCAGCGGTGATATCGCCGCTAGGTATGCAGGTGTAACGTCCCAGCCTGTCGATGCGAAAACCAATGCTCGGTTACGCAGAAAGGCCGATATGTACATTTTGGCCATTATTGGCTTTCTGTATGCCTCGCAATATATGGATAAGGTTTCCAGTAGCTCGGCAGCCGTTATGGGGCTTCGCGAGGACCTGAAAATGGAAGGATCCATGTATTCCTGGGTAGGCTCGTCGTTTTACCTCGGCTATCTCGTGTTTGAGGTGCCGGTCAGTGCTGCTCTGCAACGTTTCCCCCTAGCAAAAACCGCCGGAGTGATCATTATGCTTTGGGGGGTAGTCTTGGCCTGCAGTGCCGCCTGCAAAAACTACTCAAGCTACATCGTTACCCGCGTTCTCCTCGGTGCTCTGGAAGGTGGGGTCACTCCTTGCTGTATTGTCCTTACTTCGCAATGGTACAAGCGCAATGAACAGTTTTCGCGCACAAATATCTGGTTTGGCTGCAATGGCTTCGGCACCTTTATTGGCTCGGGCATTGCCTACGGACTCTACACTGCCCAAGAACGAGGAAGCCTCCCCATGGAAGGCTGGAGACTTCTGTTTCTGATTCTGGGGGTTATCACTATTGCCCTGGGCATTGTGTTTACTATTCATGTTCCCGATACCCCTGCCGAAGCCTGGTTCCTGTCGAAGGAGGACCGGGTCATGCAGGTGGAACGCATCAGAGGCAATAACCAGGGCTTTGGTAGCCATCATATCAAGGCCTATCAGATCTGGGAGGCATTCAGAGACCCACGGACTTATCTAGCATTTGCTCTCTGTCTCACCAACAATGTACCTAATGGAGGCATCACTAACTTTCAAACCATTCTGTTCAACGGCATGGGCTTTTCAGCAGCAAAATCGATTCTGGTTACCATGCCCGGTGGCGCGGTAGAGATCGTGGGCTGTGGAACCGTGGCGGTTGTCTCCATGTACCTGTTCAATAACCGCCGCATGTACTATGCAATGGCTGCTGCTGGCTTGAACGTTATGGTCTTCAGTTTACTGGCCTGGGGCCCCAATAACCAATGTAAAATGGCAGCCATCTACCTGTATAACTGGATCTCGCCTACCGCATACATTGCCCTCCTTTCCTGCATTTCCTCAAACACGGCCGGCCACACCAAAAAGATCGTTACCAGCGCATTTATGCTCGTGGGCTACTGTGTAGGCAATCTTGCCGGCCCGCTTTCGTTTAAATCAAGCGAGGCACCCGGTTACCAAACAGGTAAAGTCACTATGGCGGCCTGTGCGGTGGCGGCATTTGTGTTTTCAATTGCGTTGTTCACCGTAAATTACTTGGAAAACCGCCGCCGCGACCGCAAAGACGAGAAACTGCCGCCCCATATTGTGAATTCGGAGTTTGCCGATCTCACCGATTTCGAAAACCCCGAGTTCAGATACGCTCTGTGAATACTTATATATAAAAACAATTATGGCTTTTAAGAGGGTCTAACTGAAATTTAACATAAAAAGGTTCTGATCCGGTACCAAATACTCTGGCGTTTACGAACCTCATGGTGCTCGGCCTCGGCGAGGATCACATCCATGTCGTAACTGCGCAGGTTAGAGTGGATATCAATGTCTTTATCAAGCACAAAGCTCGAACGTGTATACAGCTTATGGCCGATAAACAACACGATACCCACTGGTAACGACAAGCATTGCTGGAAAAACGAAGACGCATTGGGCGATTCGCCAAGCGGGAAAATAGCGATATAGATCTGGAGGCCAATCACCATAGTGGTGATCACGAAGCAGGCCAGCGAGCCCCAAATGCCTAGCGGGCTCTTGTACAGCAAGTCACTCAAGGGAATACCCTCCCTTTTCAAAGCGGCCCGATGCCGGATATGGGCGGCTGCAGTGCTCATCCATGAGAATAGGAATGACAGCGACACAAACGCATACAGCCAGTTGAACACATCGCTATATTTGTCGCTAGCCACCAGGAAACAAAGGGCACCGATAGTAAGACATACTGCTAACGCCCCCAGAGGCCGGCCTCGGCGGTCGATATAGCTAATGAATGCTGGAGCATGGTTGTCATAGGCAAGCGACACAAGAACCCGGGTAGAACCAAACACCGATGCGTTGGCCACTGAAAAGACCGAGATCATGATCACCGCGTTAAACACACTAGGCAGGCCATGTACCCCGGCTCTTTCAATTGCCAACACAAACGGCGAGCCCGATCCATCGGAAGACGACCCCAGCCGAGGGTCGTTGTAAGGGACAGTGAGGGTCACTACCAGCATAGCACCCACAAAGAAGATGGCTACCCGCCACAAAACCTGTTTGACAACAGTCGGAAACGCCCGGTTAGGCACCTTCGACTCCGCTGCCGCGAGGCCGGCCACTTCCGTACCGCCAAACGCAAAGGCAGAGTTCACCAGGGCCACGGCCACTCCCTTGAAACCGTGGGCAAACGAACCCGGATCGTGGAAATATTTGGCTCCTATATATTGATGAGTCGGTCCGCCTCCGCAAGTGATCACCACACCAAAGATAATAAACCCCACTGTGGCCGTAACCTTAATGATCGAGAAGACGAACTCGGCCTCGCCGTATCCCCGCACCCCAAATAGGGAAATGAACACAATCACGGCGTAGAAAAGCGCCACCCAAGCCACTGGATTCACACGGGCGGCTGAATTATCATCGGATTTCCAGAACTCAATGACCATGGCCGAGGCGATCAACTCCAGCGGCATCACCACCAGCCAGCACAGGGCATACATCCAGCCAACGGTGAACCCCCACGACGGATCGATGAAACGAGTGGTATAGTTTGTGAACGACGGGGCATGGTATCGGACCCCCAGCTCGCCGAGGGCAGACATGAATCCAATAACGGAAACAGCGGTAACAATGAAGCCGATCAAAAGACCTCCGGGACCTCCCGACTTAAGCGAGTTGCCGCTACCAATAAACAGACCGGTACCAATAGCACCGGCGATACTGGCGACTTGAGCATGTCGTTTGGTGAGCTTTTTAGACGTACTGGTTTGGTTGCGAATACTCTGCAAGGCACTTTTGACAGGGTTCCCGTTCTCGTCGAGAACCTCGATATCTTGGTGCAAATCCTGGCGTTTGAAATCATGGAAAAACGAGGTGACAGTTGATTTTATGCCATCTTTTCCACTACTTATGCTCGACGGTTCCCGAGATTTACTGGTGGAGACCCCCGAAATATTTTTCGAGAGATCCATAGTCGTGCATTAGGTGACTAGGGCGGGGGTACCTAAATAAAAATCCCCTCCCACTCCACTATCCGAAAGTGGAACCCTTGCCGAGGTGAGTAACCGAGGAAAAATCGGGGGAAAATCGGGGGAAACTAAGACTATGTCGGAGATTTAACGACGATCAGTAGTTTGATCAAGCGGTGATTAAGTAGTGATGAATTAAAGCAAGTTATACCTCACCACCGTATTTGAGTCTAAAGAGATCGTGGGATGGTTTGTTAAGCCCCATGGATATTATCAGTCTGCATGTTATATAACCAGCGTAACCCACCTATTAGCTTAGCGAATCACTAGGAGACACAGCCTAAGCGAATCCAGCCATCTATCAAATAACTAGAAACTAACTCAATATAATAGTGATACACAATAACAAAATAACACTAGAATTACAGTCAATTACAGTACAATTACAGTACTAGTGATCAGACGCCCAGCGGATCAGATGCCCCTGCCCATTTTGGGGATTACTCCCCATAACTATGCATAGATCCCCCCCTTTCTCCCCCACATGCAGTCAATCCGAACCCAGAGCAGGCACCCAAGCTGGACTTGCCGTCCGCACCAAATTTGCCGCCCCCTGACCAATGCCTGGAACCGAAATATAGGGATTGGTACTGAGAGGCCCCGAGCAGGTTCCTGCTGGCGGCAGCGGACCCCTACCCACGCAAGCACGCAATCACATCCTCCTAGGTATATGAGCACGATAAACCACCCATCTTCCTCCCTCTCGACGTCCGATATGCCTGAGCCAAAACATTCGTCACATATTCCTTCTAGCGCCCCCCAAGACGTATGGAGCTTGATCAATGAGGCCGCCTCGCGCGCCGAGGTCGAATCAGGCAAGCCCGTAGTCAATCTGGGCCAAGGCTTCTTCTCCTACTCGCCGCCCGACTTTGCTGTCCAGGCCGCTAAAAAGGCCCTGGATATACCGGCTTATAACCAGTATGCCCCCACGCGAGGCCGGCCCGAGCTTCTGAATGCGGTTGCGCTCACCTACTCCGAGTCGTTCAAAAAGCAGCTGGATCCAAAGACGGAAGTGCTGATCACGGCCGGGGCCAATGAGGGCATGTTCTCCGCCTTCACCGCCTACCTGGACCAGGGCGACGAGGCGATTGTGTTCGAGCCGTTTTTCGACCAGTACATCTCCAACATCGAGATCCCCGGCGGAGTGGTCAAGTATGTACCCTTGCACCCGCCCAAGGATAACGAGGAGCGGTCGTCGTCGGCCAATGAATGGACGATTGATTTCGGCGAGCTGGAGGCGGCCATCACCCCGCGGACAAAGATGATGGTGCTCAACAGCCCGCATAACCCGATCGGCAAGGTATTTAGCCGGTCTGAGCTGGAGAAAGTGGCTGCTCTGTGCGTGAAAAACAACATTATTGTTATTTCCGATGAGGTTTATGATAGTTTGTACTACAGCGAGTTCACGCGGCTGGCAACCATCTCGCCGGAGATCGCCAATCTTACCTTGACCGTCGGCTCGGCCGGGAAGACATTTGCGGCTACCGGCTGGCGGGTAGGCTGGGTGATTGGTCCCGCCCATCTCATTAAGAACGTGGCGGCCGCGCATACCCGCATTGTGTTTGCCGTGAACTCGCCGCTGCAGCACGCGACTGCCGAGGCTCTCGAGGTCGCCAAAGCGTCGTCGTACTTCCCGGACACCATCAAATCGTTCCAGCACAAGTACTCGATTCTCACTAAAGTGTTTGACCAGCTAGGACTGCCCTACTCAATAGCTCAGGGAGGCTACTTCTTACTGGTCAACTTCGCCAAGGTCAAAATCCCCGATAACGTGGAGTTCCCTGAGAACGTTGCGTCGCGCGCTCGCGACTTTAAGCTCGCGCACTGGCTTATCCACGCTATCGGTGTAGTGACGATTCCTCCTACCGAGTTTGTGACGCCGCGCACGTTCCCGTTGTTGGAGAACTACCTTCGGTTCGCGGTGTGCAAGGACGATAGCATTCTAGAAGAAGCCGCCGAGCGGCTGAAGGGCTTGTCCAAGTACATTGTTCAAAAGTAAAGTTTACAAAGCTATATAGATACTTTTTTGGACTGCTATAGTAACGTCTGGCCAAGAGCACTCTTGACCAAAGCGATCCCGGACTGGATCGTCTCGCGGACATGGGCATCAGTCTCGCCGAGATGCGGATTGCACTCCACCAAATCCATGGCTACTAACTTGCCCGTCTCGGCAATTGCTTCGCAGATATAGCAGCCTTCTCGCCAGGTAAGTCCGCCCCGCACCGGCGTGCCGGTACTTGGGGCAAAGAAGGGGTCCAAGGCGTCTACATCAAACGATAAGTGGATAGGCCGTTTATTCCCCGGATTGACCTTCTCCAAAGCCATATCAACGACTTTCGCGATGCCGTACCGGTCGATATCGTGCATGGAGAAGGCGGCAATGCCGTGCTTCTTAATCGCCTGCTTCTCAAAGTCGTCTACATCACGAAGACCAATATATGCCAGACGGGAAAAGTCAAGCGTGCCCTTGGGAACCCATTCGAACACGCCGTCCTCAATGTTATCGGGCAGCTCGTCAATTCCAGTCAAGAACGACAGCGGACAGCCATGGAGATTGCCCGACTCGGTAGCCCCTGGCGAGTTGAGATCGGCATGAGCATCGACCCAAATAACACACGCATCGGGATGAGCGGCCAAAACACCACCCACAGTACCGATTCCAATTGAATGGTCGCCGCCAATCGTGAGCACTAAACCCTTATCAGCAGCCGTCTTGACGGACTGGTAGACCTGCTCGGCGGCCTTGGACACGTAGCGAGGTTTCTTCATGCGGCCAATATCGCTATCGCCGGCCACGGTCTCGAACTCGAGATGGGTCCATTCCGGTTTGTATCCGAGCTTCTCAATCTCCTCACTCAGACCGTATTTTTGAATGAGTTCAGGAGCCTCGTCAACGCCAGGTTTCCCCTGGCCCCCCGAGAAGGGGGCCCCGATCACAGAGAGATTGCGGTTTTTGTTATCAATTGTAGCCATTTAAAAGTGAAGGTGGCGAAGATAAGCCCCTTTTGACCGGGCCCACCCTATATGTCATTCCCCATATCCCCTAAGTGCAGGTGTTGGCGGCTATTCTGCATCCCACCTGCAGATGCTACTGTAATTAACCACTAAGTGCAGGTAATCCCGACGAATCTGATATGCGGGGGGCAATCTCTACAGCCATCGGAAGTGTTGTTGGCACTAAAAGGGCAAAAATTGCGACAGTTGAGCCCAGAAATAGCTGAATTTAATACTTTGAGGGTCTTTATTAGTCTTACCACATGGCAGGATAAAACATACCTTATAACATACCTTATAACTATCACAAGCAGAAAGCTCGGGGAAACTTTGAACTACGATTTACTGGAACCGTCTGTATGTTCCTATTCTATATCAAAAATGTCTGGCTCCCCGGCCCTCTGAATCTCAACACGGCTCCGCTGCAAAACGGACGCGACTTAAATCCAGACGAGCACTAAGACAGCCGTGTGTGTAGCTTCATTCTCCCCAGTAACTTGACGCTCGCAGCCCAGTGGGATGTGTGGACAGCAAGCAACACGGTTAAAGCTATGGGTTCCGCACGAAGAAAAAAATAGCTTGGTGATGACTTAAATATAGGGGCCGGCATCCGGCGGACTCGCTTAGTCAGGCATTGTTTTGGAAAAAAAATTGACCCAGATCAAAGTAGAAGTTACTACATCGGGACAAACGCGAAAAGTGGAAAATGGCACCCACGCGAGGGATAGTTTCAAGAGTTCTAATAGTTTGAGCAGTTCAACATGTTTTTAATAAGTTATTACAGACGTTTTTATAGAGAGTCTTGTATAGTGGGCCAAATGAGAGGGTGGAATGTACGATGCATTCCTATTAAAATAAAAAGCCACGACAGTCTTGAAAAAACAAACGATCCAGAGGGATATGCATAGAAAGGTATGCATAGAGTTTATGCAAACGCGCGACGCAGCTTCTTCAGAAGAGACTTGGTGATCTTCTGGTCCTTCTCGGTCTTGCCGTACGAGGTGCGAGACCACGAGGGAGACATGGCGTTCTGAAGGGCCTGCTCCTGCTGGACGCTGAGAGTGGGGGTGGGGGTGAGAGTGTAGAACAGCTGGGCAGTCATTGAGATGGGGTTGTGTGTGTGTATGCGATGCCAGAAAGCGATCTTACGGGTTCTTTATATACGTATGGCTGGCTCGTATGCAATGCATCTCTTCCTAGAATATTATGCAAGGGGGCAGGTGAACAAGTGACTCAGTGACCCATGTGACATGGTGTATGAGGCCCGAAAACCGGCTAATGGTGGCCAGAACCGGGGATAAAAAACCATCAATTACTCTTTTTCAGGTCACTAATGTATCTATTACATGTAACAAAAAACATCATATACTGAGTTGTGAAAAACCGAAAGTTTATTCTCAATATAGGAGCTGCACGGTGCCCTGCAGTGCATGCGGACTTTTTCCGCAGCAAACTGCCAAAACTCAAAACTCAATACATGAAACCAAAAATACTTATTTACACTATATTCTTAAGCGGATTTAACTCCGGTACCCGTTTTTTTTAACCGCCAATTCAAGCGGCCTAACCGAAAATTCGCCCTTATTAGCCCTCATCACGGGTACCGCAACAATATCGTGGGTTAGGGCGCAGTCACCGTGCCAGGACCCGGTTTTCTCCACGACCCGGTTCCCCTTGCCCGGGTGGCACAGCTTGCCCTGGCTGGCCCGGTGCCCACGTGAGGTTAAGCGATTATAATTAGCGGCGGCTTGTTAACATTAAAAAAACTATCGCAGGCTATAGAGCCCCGAATTCTCCCTATTTACCAACTTCAATGGTGAAAAACGAGCGAATATCAACCAATATTATATTCCTACAGGGTTGGGTCCCGGGTTAACCCGACCCGGTGCTTTTTCTGACTAGTCCTTAGCAGCTGGGAGAGCGCGAAAGCGAAAAGCGATCAGGTGACCAGGTCACTTTTCAGCATTGGGGCCTAAATCTGCCCATACCCACCAAAAGCCCACCACTTCCCTCATCTCCCCCAACACCATGCTGGTTCGCCAGGTGTCGAAACAGGCATGGATAAAAAACGGCGTTCGCCAGGTATCGTCGACGTCGACCAAAAGAGAAGCTGCTGCCGAAACGGCCGCTAAACGGCCGTCTCGCCGGCTCACCGCCTTTACAGACAAGCTTAATTTAGGGCCCTCGTTTGACGATTTCGTTAGCGGCCGAGCCGCGGGCTTCCGCTCGCAAGACCAGGTGGCCGCGGCTATTCCTGAGGAACAGCAGCGGCTGCCGAAATGGCTGAAAACAAATATCCCTATGGGCTCCAACTACCACAAGCTCAAGTCAGATCTGCGAGGCCTGAAATTGCATACCGTGTGCGAGGAGGCCAGGTGCCCCAATATCGGGGAATGCTGGGGAGGCAGCGACAAAAGCCGGGCGACGGCAACTATCATGTTGATGGGCGACACTTGCACTCGGGGCTGCCGGTTCTGTTCGGTAAAGACCAGTCGGACCCCGGGGCCGTTAGACCCTAATGAACCGGAACATACTGCCGAAGCCATCACTAAATGGGGTCTTGGATATGTGGTGCTCACCACTGTAGACCGCGATGATCTATCGGATGGCGGAGCCCATCACTTTGCCAAGACCGTCGAGCTCATCAAGTCCAAGAGCCAAGGAAAGACGCTTGTCGAGTGTTTAGGAGGTGATTTCCGCGGCGATATGGCCATGGTGGATGTGCTTGCGCGTTCGGGCCTGGATGTTTATGCCCATAATGTCGAATGCGTAGAAGAGCTGACGCCGTTTGTGCGCGATCGTCGGGCCACGTTTGAGCAGAGTTTAAGCGTTCTACGCCGGGCCAAGGAAGCCGTGCCGTCGTTAATTACCAAAACATCGGTGATGCTCGGCTTTGGCGAGACCGACGAGCAGGTAGAACGCACGATGCGGCGGCTAAGAGATGCCAAGGTCGATGTGATCACGTTCGGCCAGTACATGCGGCCCACCAAACGGCACATGAAGGTGGCTGAATATGTTACCCCTGAAAAGTTCCAGCACTGGCATGACCGGGCCATGGAAATGGGATTCCTGTACTGTGCCAGTGCCCCGTTGGTGAGATCCTCTTACAAGGCGGGCGAGACGTTTATTGAGAATGTGCTGCGGGGCCGTGCCCCGGGCGATAGCGCTACGTTAGCTACGCCGGTTACCACTGCATAGAGGCCGATGTAATTATTATTGTTACTAGCGTATTGCTTTTAATATTGATAGATAAAGTTCGGGTTCAAATCGCCCGCATACCGCTTGTCTTCTTCCGACAGCTGGTCGAACTTGGCCTGCAACTTCCCACTGCGCCGCCGCTTGTTTTCAATGTAAAGACCTATCACATATCCACAGCAGGCCGCCAACGCAAGGACCGTCATGGCCAAGCCTACACTGATACCGGGGATATAGGCAGGGGAGTCCTTGGAAAGGTAGGTGTAGGTAGCGACAATGCCGCCGATATTGCCGAACCCAACCTGCCAAGCCGACCCAACCATCTTGCGATAGTGGCCAGAGAAGTTCAGGTTGCTCCAGCAAATAACCACGGGCATAGTAGCATACATACCCCAGCAAACCAAGAAACAAGCCGCGTAGCGCACCTCTTTGTAGTCACTAGTAGCATCGGTGGCCAGCAGCATGATGAAGCCGGCGATGCCCAGGAAACAGCCAATCACGGTAAACAGGAAGCGATGGCGGATCAAGTCCGAAAACACGGCAAAAAGCATGCTGCCGCCAAACGACACCAGCCAGGGGAAAATCGAATATACCTGGGTGGTCACCGACGAATAGCCAAACGTCTTGATGATGGTGGGCGCAAAATAAGCATAGCCATAGCCGCTAACCACCAAACCAAAGTACATGAGCCCGGCTACCCACACTTTCCATTCCCGGAACACCGCGAATGCGTAGTGCCAGTTAGTCTTGGCCTCGTAATTCGAGCTTCCCTGGTTTATCGCCAGCTTCTCCCTCACAAACGCCCGCTCGTTCTCCTTAAGGAACTTGGCGTCTTCGGGGAAGTCGGCAATCAAGAAATAGAGACATACTCCGCAAAACATGGTGATGGCACCCTCAATAATAAACAGCCACCGCCATCCCTCTAGCCCCCGCTTCATATTAAGATTGTTTACGCCAAAGGCAATAAGACCACCAAACGCACCGGCCAGGCAGGTAGAACTGAAGAAGAACGAGTACCGTTTCTGGGCCTCTTCCCGCCGGTACCACATAGAAAGCAAATAGAAACAGCCCGGGAACATACCGGTTTCAAGAGCTCCTAGCAACACCCGGCAAGTAACCAGCCCGCCAAAGTTCTTCACAAAGCCCTGGCTCAGCGAAACCGCCCCGAAACAAGTAACACAGATGGAAAGCCAGAGATGGGGCTTGAGTTTCTTAAGCAAGAAATTCGACGGGATCTCCAGCACAATATAGGGCACGAAAAACACCGTCAAGGCTGTGTTGTATTGGGTGCCCACCAGGCCGATATCCGTGGACAGACCGTATACCTGAGCATTAGACACATTGATACGGTCCAGATAAGCAAGAATATATAGAACACAGATGGCGGGAACAATGCAAACGTCCATTTTCCACTGGAGTTTTGTCCGGTTTACCCCATGCTTTCTGGCCAAGCGGTCGATTTCAACGTTGACCTCCTCATAGGACAGAGTGGTCTGCAGCTCGCTATGGTGACTGCTGTCGCTGAGCGAATCTGGAAATTTCTTTTCGGTGTCAGATGTCATACCGATCTATTGGCTATGACCGATAGATAACAGTGGGGTATTTTTTTATGATTGACTCATGCAGCATGCAGATGGGTAAGGCAAGGGTATAGGGTATGGGCCGACCCTCCGGCTCGGCCTATAGCCCTAGCTGTATGTAGTCGCTTTGATCGGTTCTGCGGCGGGGGTGGCAAAAGCTCGTCAAGATAAATAGCATTTCTCAGTGAGTTTTTTCTTCCAAGTCTTATACGTGAGTATAAATAAGACCTTGGAAAGAAACCAACCACGTGCGATATCGGCGTCACCAGCCATCCTCGCCGATTACGGAGGCCGCTCAACTTTTCCTCAAGAAAAGTGTTTGTTCAGTTATATAGTATATATAGTATATACGGTTAGTACTGGTAAATAAAGTTCGGATTCAAGTCACCTGCCAGGCGTCTGTCTTTCTCTGACATGGCGGCCCATTTGTCTATGGTTTTGCCGGCCCGGCGAGCGCGGTTCTCGTAGTAAATAACCACAAAGTAGGCAAACGCAGACGCCATAGATAACAAAACAAAGCCTAAACTGAGCCAGAGACCTCTCGTGTATCGTGGAGAATCCTTGGTAAGAAACGAAAACGTGGCAATGATACCGCCGATGTTGCCAAACTGCACTTGGAACGCGGTAGCTACTAATTTGCGGTAGTGGCCGGCAAAATTCATATTTGTCCAGCATACAATCAACGACATCGACGCATACATGCCTGCGCAAATAAGGAAGCACCCGGCATACCTGATTTTCACGGCGGTGGTTTCAGTAGCTAGTAAGATCGCATAGCCGACAATTGCCACTATACTTGTGAACACCGTAAACAGATAGCGATGATAGAAAATGTCAGATAACCCTGCCAGTAGCAGCCCAAAACCACACGCGCAGATCCATGGATAGATCGAGTGGATTTGGGTGGACACTGACGAGAACCCGAATGTCTGGATAATGGTAGGCGCAAAATACGCATAACCATATGCGCCTACCAGCTGGCCAAGATACATGAACGCCGCCAGCCAGAGCCGAATGTCTTTGAACACACTTAGGATCTGCTTGAGTTCCACTTTGTCCTCATAGTGGGAGTCGCCCTGATCCCAAGCGAGCTTCTCCTGGATATACGCCCGTTCATTCGGGGTAATAAACTTAGCGTCCTCGGGGAAATCGGTGATGGCAAAGTAAAGAATGATGCCCAAAAAGCCGGTGATGGCTCCCTCGATAATGAAAATCCACCGCCAGTGCGAAAGACCGCACTTTCCATTCAGGACATTCATGCCATAGGCAATGAGGCCGCCAAACGCACCGGCCAAAGAGGTACTACTGAAGAAGAACGTGAACCGCTTTTGGGCCTCGTCGCGTCTGTACCATGTTGCCAAGATATAAAAGCACCCGGGGAACATGCCGCACTCGAGGAAGCCGAGGCAAAGCCGAGTTCCGATCAATTGCGGGTAAGTCTTGACAAAACCCTGGCCAATAGTAACCGCGCCGAAAAGCACAATACAAACCGAAAGCCAGACATGGGGCCTGATTTTCTTAAGGATGTAATTGCAGGGGATCTCGAAAATAACGTAGGGCACAAAGAACATCACCAAGGCTACATTGTACTCATCGCCGGTCATGTGCAGATCGGTGCTAAGGCCGTAAACCTGGGCATTGGAAATATTTACCCGGTCGAGGAAAGCCAGCAAATACAATATACAGATCGGGGTAATCACGCAGAAATCGACTTTAAGCTGCAATAGCCGTCGGTTAACCGCATGCTTCTTCCCGAGCAAAGCGAGCCGGCGGTTGATTTCCTCGCGAGAAGCAAACGGCGGCGGAGCCAAATCGTCATATTCCATACTAGACTCGGATGTCTCCACGCTGAGCGGGGATTTCTTCCCCGATTTCTTTTCCCGCATGCTGGTAGGGCGATGAGGAAGGGAGGAGTCAGGGAAAGGTCTTAGAGAGTAAGGGTAAGGTCAGATAAAAAGAGTCTAGGCATGCGTCTGTTTCAGTTCATCGCCGGTAGCGAGATACTATCAGTAGTGCCCCGGATTATCATAAAAATAATCAGCGGTTCAAATTAGTTAGGTGCTTTTTTCTCGCGTCTTTACCACTTGTATAGCCTGCTCAACAACTACCCCGACCTTGCAGAATCACACCTTAGCTGCCGAACCACGAGGAAAGGGTTTGGCAGGGCGGGGTCAACGGCTAACGTAACTAAGCGCTGCCTTTGATAAGCGGGATTCGGATAACGGTGATTAGACAAGCATGCCCCGGGGGGCTAAGTTTAAAATCAATTAAGCACCCCATATTTAGAATAGTTTTCCGCATTCAATCCAGAAGTTTTCATATGCATGTTTCGTTTTACTCCCTTTTCTTGCCGAAACCGCCGGTACAACTTGATAATTGCCTTTTAACCCCCTGCACTTACTGCCTTAAAGGTACATGAGGTATCATGCATAGTCATGCCACCGATTTCATTAACGCTAAAAGGGTGCTCAAGCGGTACCAATTGATATGCGTTTATCTATAGCTGGTCTTATTGTACTTCTGTCGGGCATTTTAGCTACCAAAATCTCCGAGCCTTATGGCTGGGCCTGTTATTCGCTGGCCAGTAAACTGGAGTGGAGCCAATGCCAGAATCTGCCGGCTCATAGCGTCAAGCAGTGCTTGACCAGTATCCCGGAGTTTGTTTCGGTTACGGCGGAATGTTTGGTCCGAGCAGTGGCTAATGCTAGCAATCCAGAGCAAGCCTTTGACAAGGGTATTACCGTAGTAGGCTCTCAGCCCGTATTGCAATCGGAGCTCTCGCAACGGGTCAAAGATGAGCACTTAACCCGGGCAATTGAAACGGGAAAATCTATTTTGGCGAATGAACATCGATCACAACGCTACGGAGCTGCTCTTCTAGTATACTGGGGTGCGGTTTGTCTGCTACGGATCATTTACGTAGCCCTCCACTGGGCTATACCGTCATTTACTGCCAAGCTGCGCAAGTCTAATGTGCCTCGCCAACTTAAGGCTCTGATCTTGTACCCAGCAACTTTTAGGAATCACCATTCACAAACGGTGCGGTTGACCAAGTGGTTCACCCTTAATATCCCTACCCGGTGGACCACATTGGTGATTGGCGTGTTTATGATGATGAATATTGTGCTGTTGTTTTCCAATTACACGATTATCGACGATCACATGCAGCTGTCCACGCCGAGCATGCAATTCAAGAAGATTTTGGCCTACCGGAGCGCATGCGCTGCCCTATTCTTGTTGCCAGTAATGTTCTTATTCGCAGGCCGAAACAACTATTTGATCCCTTTCACCAAATGGCCTCTTGATACATTCAATGTATTTCATAAATGGCTAGCCCGCACCATATTTGTGAACTTGCTGATCCATGCGATCGCCTACTCTACCTTGAGAGCAGAACAAGGCGTTTACCCGGGGGTGTTTAAAAAGATTTACTGGCGATGGGGTGCAGTAGGGATTACCACTGCTGCGATTATTGTGGTGCAATCTCTTCATGCCCTCAGACGCTTCCATTATGATTTCTTTCTGGCGTCCCATATTGTGCTAGCGATTGTTTTCCTGGCCGCTGCTTGGACCCATATCCACACCTTGAGTTATGGCCACCAGCACCTGATTGCGGTAATTGTGATTTGGGCTGCCGACCGGGCTTTCCGGATGATCCGGATCCTTGTTTCTAGCAAGTCGGTTGCCAAAGTGCAAAGCAACGACCTAATCACCGTGATGAGTATCGAGTACTCGGGCAGATGGACTGCCAAGAGCGGTACATATGCGTTTTTCCATTTCAAGGGGTGGGGGTTCTGGCAGTCGCATCCGTTTACGGTGATTCCCGTTAGTGATAACAAGCTGAAAGTCTGTGTTCGACGCGGAAGCGGAATTACATCTAACCTGGGTAACAATCCTAATGGCACTACCATGCCCGTGTGGATAGATGGACCGTACCGGGCCCATCACCGACTTAATGATGCTACTGACTGTGTATTCATCGCTGGAGGTATTGGTATTACTGCCCCTTTGTCCTACATTTATTCGATGTCCCGAAGAAGTGACCGGGCCGGCAACGTTCAATTGCACTGGTCACTATCGGGCTTTGCCTACTTGGAGTTTTTGCAGGAAGATATTGAAACCATTTCCAAATTTGCGTCTATTCATTTGTACGTCACCAAAACGGGCGAATGGGAGCCGGAGTATAAGTTACCCGCGTCGGTTGAAATCACGCTTGGTCGGATGGATCTGGGGGCTATAATTCGCGACAGTGCAGCAGCGGCTGCAGGTCCCATGACCGTCCTTACCTGCGGCCCTGGCAGTTTGAACGATAGCGTGAGATCAGAGGTATGCAGGCAGCTTAAAGCGCCGCAAGGACCTTCTATTACTTATATAGAGGAGTCATTTTCGTGGTAGTTTCTGTAAAAGGTATCATTTATTCTGGTTTGTTTTGGTTTTTTTTAAAAGATCCTGGGCCAATATGTGAGTTTCAAACCGCCATGCATCATGCAAAGGGTTAGGTCTCAGCAGCATCAAATAGAAAAAACTATTTCGTGACTAAGGAAATTTTTCAATGAGCGATACTCTCAAAGAGCGTCTGAATAGCCATTCAGATGCCTTTAAGGGACTATTATCATTGATACCCGCGAAATATTACTACGATGAGGACACCCAGAACCAATGGAATAAAAAGAAGGGATCAAAGGAGGACGCCCAGCGGGCAAATAGAGCCAAGTTCGATCCCGACTCAGGCTCCAGTGCCCTCGACGAGTCCAATCGTCGGGAGACTTCGTCTACCAAGGAGCCTTTAGAGTCTTTAGAAACAGAGGTTTCCGAAAACGAATCAGAAACATCGGTTATTTTCGATGATATTGGCAATGCAATTTATCTTTCGGGCCATGAAGAGTCTCAAGACGAAGAAGAGTCCGCTGAGCCGGCCGCAGTTATCAAGGAAACTGCGCCTAGCCAAACTATTGGCAAGACTAGTAATGGCAACGAGAAGGCCAAGCCTCCGAAGGCGGCTAAGATCGTCGAGGAAGGCAAAGGATCTGAAGATCGGGATGAAAAAAATTCTTCCAATGTCGCTTCGAAGCCGCTGCAAGCAGAGACCAGCAATTCTAAAAAGCAGCCTAACGGAAAGGCACCCGTTGCCAAGGCCCAAAAGCTGCGGCCCATTCGGGACTCTGCCGGGATCGAGGAGTTACGGCAAAAACTAGCGGCCAAAATCAGTGAAATGCGGTCGCAACGTAAAGCCCCAGGATCGGCCGCTAGTGGAGCGCCTAAAAACCGCGAAGAGCTTTTGGCAGCTCGCATGAAGCGCCAAGAACATAAACTAAAGCGAAAGCGGGATGATTCTGATCTCAAAACCGATTTTGAAAACTCGGATAACGAGAACTCGGGCGACGAGCCTGACGAAACCACCGAGGACCCTGCGGACGCTACCGAATCCACTCAGGACGCTGTAATGTTTGGTAAAGTACAGTTCAAAGAGGGCCAGGGACTCGGTAAGGATCTGACGCTGGAGCAACATAAGAAACTTAAAAAACGCAATGCGACGGACCAGCTGAAAGTCCTGGAGAACCGCAAGCTTAAAATGAATGGTTTGGACGACAGCAAACAGAAGGAGATTGCCGAGAAGTCCAATTGGAGCCGGGCGATTCTCAAGTCGGAAGGAGCCAAGCTGCGCGATAATGAGAAGATGCTGAAGAAGATTGTCAAGCAGCAGAAGAAGCGCAAGCTCAAGTCGGAGTTAGAATGGAGAGAGCGGAAAGACAACGTTGCGAAAGGCATTGCCGATCGCGAGGCCAAGCGCAATGCCAATCTGGCGGCGCGGAAGGAGGCCAAGTTTAACAAGGGTAAGAAAAAGAAGCCTAAGCGGGCTGGTTTCGAAGGCAAGAAGCGACGTCATTAGCTGTTTATAGATGTCTCTTCGTTATTGATTATTCTTGTTCTTTCCTATCTTTTTTTCTTTATTATTATTTAGGCCTTACTTAGGCTTTACTTAGGCTTTATTTATATAGGGTGCATATAGGGTGTCCTTAGCATCGTCAGCATGGTAAGCTATCTAGATCTAGTGAAACAGGTAGACTCGTCTCCTAAAGAATCGTCGGGGATTTATCGATTTTTATCCCATAATGATGTTCTTTTAGGGAAAATGCTGCCGTTTGTGGTGGAAAAGATGCGAGCGGTTGAATGGCTGGAAGTCGACGATAAGGCCATGGTGGTTCGGATCTCAAGCTCGTTATCAAGTGAACCGTTGCGAACGCTGGCATTTGCCGAACTATGTGAGAATCTTCGGAGCCAAAAGGCTTTTAACGTTCTAAATGGCTGGAGAGATGAGCCTTATTCGGTCTACAACCCGAGCCATTGCCTATATTTCACTATTGAGCGTAGTGCCGCCTGCTTGTTTGGCCTGGTTACCTACGGGAGCCACATCAATGGCTACATCCCCGACAGCTATCCGCTTTATTATAAGCTCTGGGTTCCTAGACGGTCGCGGAAAAAGCAGACTTGGCCAGGTCGACTGGACAATACGGTAGCAGGAGGTTTAGGCTTCCAGTTAGGCCCGTGGGATACGGCTGTCAAAGAGTGCGAGGAAGAAGCCGGGCTTGATAGTGAGTATGTGGAAGAGAACTTAACCAATGTCGGCGTGGTTACTTATGAGTACCAGCAGGACCCCGATCTTACTAGCGAGAAAGCGTTGTTTCAACCGGAAGTCGAGTACATTTATGACTTGGTTATGGAGGGTGGGGTGATACCTGAGCCCGTGGACGGCGAAGTGGAAGAGTTCCATTTAATGGCGGTCACCGAGGTCGAAATGCGGCTGAAGCGGGGCGAGTTTAAATACAATTCGGCGCTGATCTATATCGATTTCATGATCCGGCATGGGATCATCACTCCCGAACACGAGCCGGACTATATGGAGATTGTCCAGCATTGTCACCGGGCTCTCGAGTATCCTTTACGGTAGAGGTCATTATATTAATTATTAGTTAAAATTAGCCTAGGTTTTCGCAAGCGAACTATCGTCATCCTTGAGGTGCAGCAGTTTCATGGCCTCGCCAGGACTGGTGCTTGCGTCCAAGGCAATCAGCAGCTCGGCCGGCTGGCTCCGCAATGTCCAGGCCAGTTTCTGAAGATCATAGCTCTCATCCCACCCTAGCACATACAAGCGGTCTAAATCCGGCACATTGATGCCGGCCAGATCGGTGGCTCGCACTACTACGGGGTCAAAGCCATGTCTTTCTTTGACTAGTTCGGCGAACTCGGTGAGCGAGGCGCTAGGGGCCAGCACTATAATGCCTTGTCCCTTCCATGCCCGTTCCAGCCCTTCTACATACGAACCAATTGTAGGTTTCTTCTGTTTCCAGATCGAATCCTTGGCCATCGGCTCGCCCTCGGGGTCTAATATCGTGATCTTGGTAGGCACCTTGGTGGCCGGCACCGATACCTCATACACTGGCCGTGATTGGCGAGCGGTTTCCAGGAGCCTAGGCAACTCAGCGAACGAAAGCGGATTCATGGAGCTGGTGAGAAGAGCCAAAACCGGACTGGGCTGGCATGTTTCCAGAATATAGCGGATAACCGTTTCTAGCGGGGTCACTCGCCGGCTGCGTTGCTGGAACACATCGAGCTCGTCCACCACTAAATTAGATAGATTCTGTAAAGGAAGCAGCGGGGCGTCATGACTTAAATAGTCCAGTACTCGGTTAGGCGTGCCGACCACGGTACTGGTATCTTTGAGCAGTTTGTGTTGGGCTTCGTCGGCCTCCTCGTTACCGGTTCTGTATAACGGGGTAGCGGGCAACCCCAATTGATGTAAAGACGCTACTGTTTGGTCGGCCAGCGCAGTTGTAGGCACGAGAATGAGGTTTCTCAACCCGGTTCCCGACTGGGTTGCCGAATTGGTTCCCGACTTGTCAAGGCCAAGCAAAGCAGCCGAGGTTTTGCCAGTTCCGGGCACTGATCGAGCAAGCACAGACGCATCAGCTCCGGTCACAGACAAAATCTTCTTTTGCACTTCGGTCGGGGTGACGAAACCTAATTTGGAAGCCGACACGCCTAGATCGGCAAACGTCGATGCCTTGCGAGGGTCTTTCAATGTCGAGAAGAATCGGGCAATTGCAGGCATGCTTCCTATAAAACTGCAACTGAACACCTTGAATATCCTTAATATCCTTAACAACTAACAATCCCCTCACTTGATTGCCAAGATGCGGTGGTTTTTTTTATCAGGCAGCTAGCTGATTTGGGTAGCTGATTTGAGCCGATTTGGGTAGCTGATTTAGCTGATATGGCCGCTGATTTAGCCGATTTGGGTAGCTGATTTGGGACATTTAGGCATGGGGATGACCATTATTCCCCCGCGTAACCCTTTAACCCAGAATGGAAAAGACTGAATGCGCGACGCCAGCCGCCACCCATTCTTTTCTTATGGGCACTATCACCAGTATTCTATATATTCTATGGCTGCCATTCAGTCTAATAGGGGCTCGTTTGGTGCCATTGCTGGACTACCAGTACTCGTTCACCCTGCCGGTGTCTGCATTGTTAACGGCCGCATGCGGCGTGGCCCTTGGCGCCTGGGCATTGGTCCGCTACCACTGGCTCACGCGCTACTCGCGTCTGCCGGATGATCAGGAAGTCAATGAGAGCGTGGCCGACATGTGGCTGCGTGACAACAACGAGCCCGAGGACGACGACCGCACCAAGACCGCCTACCCGTCCTATTTCGACGAGTTCCTCAGCGCGATCAAGATTTTCGGCTATTTGGACCGCAAGGTGTTTTTGGAGCTCACGCGACATATGCAGACCTACCGCGTGGGCGCGGGCGAGTCATTAAGGCTAAAAGATGTGCATGGGTTTGCCGTGGTGATTGACGGCGTGATGCAGGTCTATTCCAAGTCGTTGGAGAAGGACGCTGCGGAGGAATACCAATTGCTGAACGAGGTTAAACGTGCCGCCCCGATTTCCTCGCTGTTCTCGATCCTTTCCTTGTTTACTGAGGACGTCCAGTTAAGCGAGAGTTTACGGCCTCCGTCGCTCCCCGACGATGATGTGCCCGATATTGATCTCGGCACTGGTTCGGGCAAATCGCCCAGCCCATTGTCGAACCCAATTGATCCGTCCACCTATGACAATACTAATGGGCTTTCCGATGACGACTCGGCAAGTGAAAGCACCAGTATTGGCCATGACGGCGGGTTTGCCGATGTGACCCGGGACATTATTGCCGTTGCGAAAACTCCTTCCACAATTGCCGTTATTCCTGCCGAGGCGTTCCGGGATTTGACCCGCAAGTACCCCACGGCCACCGCCAATATCGTGCAGATCATCTTGTTAAGGTGGTCCCGAGTAACGCTGCGGACCTGCCACCATTATTTGAACCTGACATCCTATATTTATGAGGCCGAGGCGGCCCTGAACAGCTGCGCCACGTCGCGAGTGCCCGAATGGCTGCGGGAGGGCGCCGTCAAGCGCCTGCAAGCCCTGGCCGAGACGGACCCTGATTTGGGCGTGATCTCGCTAAAGCAGCGCAAAAAGGGCCCCTCGATGGATATCTCGACGCGGGCCCACCAAGTCACCTTGGAACACCAGGTCGACCCTACTTACCCGGGCGACTTGCTGTCCAATGCGCCGTTGCCCCGCAAACAGAACCTGGCCGATGTGCGCGCGTCGGTATCGTTATCGACGGGCGCACAGGCGCGCATGCAAGCCGCGCACCGCCGGTCTTTAGTTAATACCTTGGCATCTATGGCCGTGGCCTCAAGTACGGGCAGTTTGGCCAGTTTGTCCAGTCCGGCCAATAGCCTGGTCGATCTCCAGAAACTGCGGCATCTGCGTCCTAATGATGCCCAGGGCTTTACGGAAGACTCGCAAAGCGAAGACGCGACGCTGCGCAGAGCATTGATTGAAGCCATGTTTGCTATTGTGGGCTTCGACTCTAAACTGGCCCGCTCGGCTAATGAAAGCCTGTATAGTCCTAATTACGGCTACCATACCAACCGGAATTTGCTAGGTGGCAGCATCCCCGGGTCGCCGATGCTCAGCAGCCAAGGAACGCTAGGGCTTAATCTAACCGGGATGTCGGGGGCCAGTGATACGGCGTCTATGACGAGCGAGTCTACCTCGGCATTGCCGACAGCTACCTATGAAAGCATTGTTACTGAAGCGGCTGAACATGTTAGTGTGCGTATGTACCGGAAAGGCCAAAAGCTTTCGCAGGCAGGCCACCGGTGTCCGGGACTGTTTTATGTCCTGGACGGCCAGCTGCAAGTGGTTAATCCGGCCACTACTACCTCTCGTAGTGGCGGGAAAGAACAAGTCTTGTTTGACGTGAACCCGGGAAGTGTTGCCGGGTATTTGGAAACGGTTACTTCCTATTCGGCAACAGTTGACATTATCGCCAAAACAGACGTATGTGTTGCGTTGCTGGAAAAGGACCGGTTCGAGAAGCTTTCTGAACTGTATCCGCTGCTGTATATCTCGGTAGCCAAGATGCTCACCACGAGGCTGAGCCGGCCAATCATCCAGCTCGATTTCGCTTTAGAGTGGGTCAACCTGAAGGCGGGCGCTACTCTATTCAGACAAGGCACCGAAGCCGACAGTATCTACTTTGTTCTCAATGGCCGCGTGCGCACGTTTGTGGATAACTCTAGTGGAGGTGTCCAAGGCATCCCCGGGTCCAACCCTTCCGATAAACGCAGTCCCGATGGCGATAACGAGTTCGGCCAAGGGTCGACTCTGGGCGAGCTCGAGGTGTTTGTGGGCGAGAACTACTCGTCGACAGCCGTGGCTATCCGCGAAACCGAGCTCGCGCGGTTCCCGCGGTCATTGGTGGAAAGCCTGACTAGGACATACCCGGATATCACCTTTGAACTCACGCGAATCGTCGCTACGCAGACCATGAAACTGCGGTCGCGCGACCAGGCCTCACAAGTGCCTCCGTTTGCCGGCTTCCGCACTATCGCCGTATTGCCGACGGCGTCGGGTTTGCCGGTAGGCACGTTTGGCCATAAACTTGCTCGAGCATTCCGCGAGAACGGCCGCACTATCATCGTGTTGACGAACGCAACTATTCTCGGGTACCTGGGGAGGTACGCGTTCAACCGCATGGGCGCGCTGAAACTGAAAACGCTGCTGGCCGAGCTCGAGGACCAGTACGAAACGATTATCTACGTGGCCGATACCGCCCCGCAAGCGGAATGGACGAAAACATGTGTTGCCCAGGCGGACTGCGTGCTGCTGCTGGCCGATGCCAGCGCCACGCCGTCGTTTGGCGAATACGAGCGGCTGCTGGTGAAGGCCGGCACGTCGATTCGCGCCCATATGATTCTGCTTCATCAGGACCACACAGTGATTCCGGGGTCTACAGCCCGATGGGTGAAACCGCGGCCCTGGGTCACCGCCCATCACCATGTGCAGATGGAGTTTGTGACCAAGATGGCCAGCGATACCGCGCCGGCGCTGCCCAAGGGCGCGCAGCGGCTTAAGAAACTGCGGGCCATCACGAACCGGGTCCAGGAAGAGTTTTTCCAGCGCGAGAAACTGCGGGGCCAGACCCGGAATGTGCGGTCCGAGCGGTCGGTCGGCTTTAAAAACGATTTCGCCCGGCTCGCCCGTATTCTCTCCGGACAAGCAGTGGGGATAGTGCTGGGCGGCGGCGGCGCGCGCGGGATCTCGCATGTCGGAGTGCTGCGAGCGCTCGAGGAAATGGGCATTCCTATTGATATTGTCGGCGGCACGTCGATCGGCTCGTTTGTGGGCGGGCTATATGCCCGAGAATACGATATAGTGCCGCTTTACGGACGGGCCAAGACATTTGCCAGCCGCATGAGCTCGCTGTGGCGGATGGCGCTGGACATTACCTACCCAGCAACGGCCTACACCACCGGCCACGAGTTCAATAGAGGGATCTGGAAGACGTTTGGCGACTGGCGGATCGAGGATTTCTGGCTGAAATACTTTACCAATACTACGAACCTCACGCATTCCCGCATGGAGATCCACCAGCAGGGCTATGCCTGGCGCTACATCCGCGCGTCGATGTCGCTGGCCGGGCTGGTGCCGCCCATCGAGGATAAGGGCCAGATGCTGCTGGACGGCGGGTACATGGATAACCTGCCCGTGACGGAAATGAAGCGCCAAGGCGCGCGCTATATCATTGCTGTAGACGTGGGAAGTACTGACGATACTACTCCGGTAAGCTACGGAGACACTCTAAGTGGGATCTGGGTGATTCTGAATCGATGGAATCCGTTCAGCAGCCATCCTAATGTGCCCAATGTCGCTGAGATCCAGCAGCGGCTGGCGTATGTGTCCAGCGTCAAAGCGCTCGAAGCCGCCAAGGTAGCGCCGGGCGTGCTGTACATGCGAGCGCCGATCGACCAGTATGCCACGCTGGACTTTGGCAAGTTCAACGAGATTCTGTCGGTGGGCTACACGTATGCGGTGCGCAAGCTGCGAGATCTACAAGCAGAGAACAAGCTTCCGCAAGTTCCAGGGGCCATGCCGCGCAAGCGGCCGAAAATGCATTTCCGGCGTCATTCTGTATAGTTAGATTTAGATAGACTATGTAGCTCTGAATCAGGCTCACTGTAGTCACTAGTGACCACAGCAGACATAGCTATGGTACAGTAGTGATCACTGTAGTTCAGGCAGGGGGTTTCGGGATTTTGGCGACTATTGGCGGATCATTATCACCGAGTCGCCGCGGACAAACAGCATCTCGCTGCGGTTGGTCTTGGTCTGAATGTCGTTGTCATCGCCAACCGTAAACACCGTCTCTTCCACGTCGCCCAGCACCATGTTGCAGTGCTCGTCGAAAGCATGCAGGCGCCCCCGCAGCTCGCGGTTGGTGCGCAGTTTAATCACAATGGGCTCGTCCAGCAACGCCCTGACCATGTCGAGGGGAGACGACATTTGGGGGAGGAGATGAGTGAGCGGGCGGGCTTACGTGAATTTTTCACTCCTGTCAAGATGCGCCGATTCTCCACGGCGAGGCCAGTTCTGCGACGGGCAGTAACAAATCCTCGACCGCTGGTGCTGCGGCCGCCTATTGAGCCGCGCGTGGCCGATGTCAAATGCTCGGAAGATCATCCTCTGTGGCAGTTTTTCGCCGACAAAAAGTATATGCGGACCCCCGGCGACGTCAACAACGCCGGCTCCAGCTGGACGATCCCGCAGCTGCGCCGCAAGTCGTTCGACGACCTGCACACGCTGTGGTATGTCTGTTTGAAAGAGTGGAACAAACTTTCCCGCGAGGAGCGGCTGGTCCGGCAGTGGATGAACGAGCCCGGGAAAGACACTCTTGCCGCTCCCGACGGCAATGCGTTCGCGGACGCTATTGAGAAGGTGCGCGAGTCGATGTGGCGCATCCGTCATGTGCTGGCCGAACGGTATCATGGTTTCCGCCGGGCCGAACAGGACTTGGGCGCCGAGTATCCTAAACTGCTGAACGAGTTCTCTACCGAGTACTTGGAGGCGGACTCGAACGCCGACAGCGAAGTAGCCGGCCAGCTCGAGCGGTTCCAGTATGCATTTTTCGGCATCAACCCGCTTCTGGAAGGTAACGTGCCCGATCCCCTGGTTCTCAAGGGTCTTTATACGGTGGCCCGTCTCAAGCTTCTCCGGTTCGCTAGCGAGCAGCAGGAAGTCACTACTGTTAACGATGTGCGCGAGGCATTCCTATTGTTTACTTGTGACCACACGCCCGAAGGCGTCCAGGCGGCTATTGACGATATCAAGCAGGTACGGGAGGCCGATCCTGTTGAAGACGAGATGACCACCTTGGCAGAGCTAATGTATGCCGCCGAGACCCCTGGCCATACCACCAAAACCGAGCCTGAAACTGACCATGAAAACGACCAAAAATAAAATATACAGTTCTGCCTATGAAGACTATGTCGCTCACGGCTCATCGCTTTCGCCTAGGCCGTCCCGACTCACTAATGCGTCTTGGCGACCCCCCGCCGGAAGCGGCCCCCATCTCCCTAGAGGGTAGATAATATGTACAGCTTTTCCTATAACCAAACCCCTAGACACCGGCCCAAATGTGTTACTGTCCAGCGAGTGGATATTGTCGCCCTCGACCCATAAATGGTTGCGAGGGATCTTGATCTGCTGGCGAGGGTAGTCGGACGAGGGCCGGGCGGCCACGACGTCGCCCGCAACGCCCAGCACCCGTTTGATCATAATCGCTTCCGGGTCCAGCGGCGACCGCAAAGCCACTACATCGCCATGCTGCAGCGAGCCGGGCTGCCGCAGGCCGTACTTCTTGAGGACCACCAGGTCCAAAGACCCTAAAGACGAGTCCGGGTTGAGCGTAGGGGTCATAGACGAGCCCCTGACCCATGTGATATGACCCACCGACTGAGTGAAGGTTACTAGCACGGGGACCCATGTTAGTATGGACAACCTTCTGATCATCGTGGGTGCATGAGTCAAGGTCCCCAGACTCCGGGGCTCTACCGACCGGCCGGTGTAAAGAAATAAAACAAATAAAACAAAACTAATCAAATCTAATCAAATCAAAAACAAACAAAAAACAAAAAAACAAGCAAAAAACGCCCTATTTTTCATGGCGGCCAACCCCACACCCAATGCAACCCGTAACCCCATGCATTCTAGAAACGGGCCTGCCGCTTATATCATGCAAGTGCCACGTCCTCTCCCACCTACCCACACCACCTGTGTTCAATGAAGTATAGCGAGTTTGTAGTCGGAACTTTGTTGGCTACCGGGGCGCTTGCATCCAAGCAAGAGCCGGTAGACCGTGAGCGCGTCATGCAAGTCGAGGAGCGCCAGCCGCCGGCAGCCGCCGCCAAGCGGTTTGCCGACTCTCAGGCCGAGTCGTCCTCGGTGGAGCACCCGGCCTTCGAGCCTTACACGGGGCCGACGGCCGAGGCCGCGCTGTTCGAGCAGTTTGTGGGCAGTCCTGCCGAGCTGTTCGAGGCCTGGAAGTCGTCCAATGCCAAGAAGAAGATCACCGACGAGAAGGAAGAGTTCTCCTACGTCGGCGAATGGGCCATTGAGGAACCCACCGTTTACCCGGGGTTCAAGGGCGACCAAGGGTTAGTGCTCAAGTCGCCGGCCGCCCATCATGCTATCTCGCGCCGGTTTGACCAGCCCCTGGACAACAAGGACAATACGCTGGTGCTGCAGTATGAGGTCAAGCTGCAGGACGGGCTGCAGTGCGGCGGCGCCTACGTCAAGCTGCTGTCGGAAAGCGACCAGCTGGCGTCCACCGAGTTCTCCAACGACACGCCCTACCAGGTCATGTTTGGCCCCGACAAGTGCGGCTCCACCGATAAAGTGCACTTTATCATCCGCCGCAAGGACGCCAAGACCGGCGAGTACGAGGAGAAGCACTTGGTGGCGCCGCCGCGCTCGCAGCCGGGCACGCTGACGTCGCTGTACACGCTGGTGCTTCACCCGGACCAGACGTACGAGATCCGGGTCAACGGCGAGGTGCGCAAGGCGGGCTCGCTGATCGAGGACGGCGCGTTCAAGCCTGGGTTGAACCCGCCGCGCGAGATCGAGGACCCGGAAGATGTCAAGCCCGCCGACTGGGTCGACGATATGTACATCCCAGACCCGGAGCAGGCCGACAAGCCCGAGGACTGGGACGAGACGGCGCCGTTCAAGATCCCCGACCCTACGGCCGAGAAGCCGGCCGACTGGCGCGACGACCTCGAGGCTTATATCCCTGACCCGGAGGCCGAGAAGCCCGCCGAGTGGGACGACGAGGAGGACGGCGAGTGGCTGGCTCCCGAGGTCGAGAACCCGGCCTGTGCCGACGTGTCGGGCTGCGGCGTGTGGGAGGCCCCGCTGATCCGGAACCCGGATTACAAGGGCGTGTGGAACCAGCCCGAGATCGCGAACCCGGACTACAAGGGCGAGTGGAAGCCGCGGATGATCCCCAACCCGGACTTCGAGACCGACAGCACCCCCGCTGACTTGGAGCCCATTGGCGGTCTCGGTTTTGAGCTGTGGGCCATCCAGTCCAACATCCTGTTCGACAACATCTACGTGGGCCACTCGCTGGCCGAGGCCGAGCAGCTGGGCAACGCCACGTTTGTGCCCAAGCTCGAGATCGAGTCCAGTGAGTACGACTCGAACGCGCCCAAGCCCACCGAGCCCGAGCCCGAGGAGTCGCTGGCCAGCCTGGTGTGGGAGCAGCTCACGTCGGACCCCGTGGGGCTGTTTACTGATGCTTACACCAGCTTCATGGCCCAGTTTGTGGAGGACCCGCTGCAGGCGTTCCAGGACCAGCCCGTGGCCGCGGCCATCACCGGCAGCGGCCTGGTGCTGCTGTGCATGGTGCTGTTTGGCATTTTCAACGGCCTGCTTGCCGCCTTCACCAGCAACGAGCTGCCGCCCATTGAGGAGAAAAAGAAGGTCGCGGGACAGGCAAAGGCCGCCAAGACGGCCGCTGCCGAGGAGGAGGAGGACGCCAAGGCCACTGCTTCGGAGGCCAAGGAGGCTAAGGAGGAGCTGCGCAAGCGTCACTAGTTTAATAGTCTCTAGTTAAATGAGTATCACGGCCACATAATAACTTAGCTGCATGGTGCATATGCATGTTACTAAGGATGCATATGCTGCAACCATCTTATTCTGATATGATGTACTGATGAACTTATGTACACTAGTTTTGGTTAGTTTTAGAGGTTAGTTGGTTGTTTGGTTGGTTAGTTAGTTAGTTTGGAGCTTTCTTAACTCCGCTTTAACAACTGAAGACGTCTCATTGGCCATCGCCGTTTGGGCCCCCGGAACGACTCCAAACGCGCTCAACGCGCCGGCCGCCCGCACCCACTCAACTCGCACCGCTTCATGCCCAAAATCGCGGGCACACACTTGCTCGGATTTGTCCCAGACCTGTTTACTGAAGAACCCTTTCGTTCCTAAACTGGCCATGGCCTTGCAGGTAGCGATCTTGAACTTCCAGCCATTCAGAGATGCCAGCAGTATCGTCTCTAGTTTAGCGTCCAGATCGTAGTTGGCCACATAGCTGTCGACAATACCGTCGAGAATCTCCAGTTTGGCCTCGTCGCTGATATCAGACATGTCCTCGTCTTCCGCGTTATCGGAAGTTTCCGGCACGAGAATAGACGCTCCGGCAGCAAAGAACACATCAAACAGCTCCGCCGAGGGGTACTTGGCCACAAACCGGCCGGCAGCCGGCAGAATCGACACTTTATACTCGAGATTGCGCCGTTGCAGCTCGTTGATCACCCTAGCAACTGCCATGCTCTGCGTAGCCTCGGCCATACCGGCTAGGCCTACGCTCACCAGGGCCTTGAACACGTGCTCTTTGCCCGGCCAGGTGCGGCCTGCGAGTGCGTCCACCAGCAGCTTCACTAGCTCGTCGTTTTGTTTATCGGCATGGTCGGCTGCTCCGGCAATGCTTCGCGCCGCCGCTTTCCGTAACGACCAGACCGGAGACTGCAGGTGGGGCGCGGCCAAAGCCGAGATCTCCGCCCAGTACAGTTTTACGGCCCCCGAGCCGCCGGTATTGCTGGTCCAGACATCCTTGAACACGCCGGCTACCTGGTCGTCGCCGTCGTGCTGGCCAATATAAACAAACGGCAGCACAGTTGCCGAAATACCGCTGAACTGGTCAGAAGCATGCCGCGAGATGCCCTTAACAGCCAGCGCGGCAATCTCGCGCTGGCGCTCGGAAGTATCCCCGGAAAAGTACTGCTCTTTGAGCTGGTTTACATACTCGAGCAGCGTGGTTGAGGGCGTAAGTCGACACACGTAGCCGGCCGCGGCCGCAAACGTTTGCGTAACGAGATCGTTGCGGTCGTTGAGTTGCGCGGCGCATGCGCTCAACAGCGCCGCAAAGTCGCCGCTACGCGGGAACCGCAAACACACGAAAACCACCAGCCGCGCCGCGCCCAATTTGGACGGCAACCCGACACTGCGCTTAACAATCGCCGGCAGCCGTTTCACCAGCGCGTCCAGCTGCTCGGCAGTCATGCGCTCCACCAGCAGCTCTAGCGTCTCCATGATCGGCGAGTGGATCACGCCTTTGGCGCGGTTCTCGTCCACTTGCGTAGCATCCACGCCGAAGTTGCCGGCATTCAGGGCCAGGTAGTTCATGGCCTGGGGCTCTAAAGTCGACAGAAGCAACGTGAACTCGTCCACGAAGTTCAGCATGAACGGGGCAAAGTCCTGGGCGCCGCTTTTCGCGATCCGCAGCAAAGTGGCGAGCGCAAACGTGCGGACTTCCTCGCTCTCGGCTTGCACGCCGCGCGAGCCCATCAATAACGGAATCAATGTCGTCAATACTTCTTGCGAGCCGCCACTTCCGGCTTCTAACCGGTGGGCGAGCCCCGAAGTCAACGCTTTAGCCAGCTGTAAACCAACTGTCCGCACGCTTTCCTTAATATCGTCGAGCATGCGGAACGCTAGCCGCCAAAGCGCGTCGGTTTTAGCCGCCAGCAGCGTGAACGGCATTGTCTCTACTAAATTCGTGAGCGCCGACGTGGCGGCCTGGCGCGTGCGCCACTCGCGGGCGATCGCCGACGTTTCGAGCTCGGCAAAGATATCGTCGAAATGCGACTTGATGGTCGCGGTGCGGTCCACCACCAGTGCGTCCCAGATACTCTTCATAGCCGTTTGCACCTGACTGTTAGGATCAAATAGGTACCGGAACAGTTTCGGCACTAACCGGCGGCCCACCGCCGACTTGCCGCTGGCGATATCGTCGTCCAGGCCGGCTTTGGCCATGATACTTTCTAGTCCAAACGCCAGGCCGCGCCGACTCGACCACATCTGCGAGCTCGACGCCAAGGACATGAACTTATACACCAGCGTCGAGTCGCCTACCTCGGCCGCCAGACTCAGAACGTCTTTATAGGTAGACACCGAGCCCTCGCCGGTCGACAGCATCCCGGGCTCAAACAGCTCGGTATCCTCAGTAACCGTGCCGCTTTGCCGACTGCGGTCGCTAGTGAACGACGACACCAGCTGCTGCACCAGTTCTTCTTTAGTGGCCGACGTGCCGCTCTCGTAAACGAGACTAAGTCCGCGCGAGGCGGCTTCCTGGGAAATCTCGTCGTTTAAGGCCAGGAACCGCATAAAGCAGGTTTGTGCTTCGGCGAGCCGGCCGGCAATGCCCTCGGAATTGTACTGCACTAAACAAAGCAGCCGCACACACGACGCGCGACGCACATCAGGGGCAGTTTGAGCCGCGCCAGCAAACACTTTATCCAAAGCATACTCCACTAGGTTGGGTTCTGTAGAGCAGGTCGTTTGGGGTCTTACCTGGTCAAGGACCGAAGAGCTCCAGCCGCTGGCACAGATCGACAGTGCTTCGCCATTGGCGAGCAACATATCGATGTTTTTGGCACTGTTCATGGCCAGCAACATATCCATAAACTCCTGGGCTTTATCCGGGTTCGAGATCCGCAGCGCCCCCAAAGTAAGCACCGCCTTTTCGTCGCCTTTATTGCCCCGCTTTACAAGCGTATCCGTCAGTAAAGTAGTGGTTTTCAGCAAACCGCCTAGTGCCAGCTGGTACAGAGCTGCCGAGCCGGTGTTTTTCAGCGAGAACTCGGTGATTTCAGCAACTAATGCTTCATCAACTGGAGTGCCATGCACGGCTAGCCGGCTCAGCAAGTGGCTCAAAGCCAGGGCCGAGCCTAACGTCAAGGGCTGCAGCTGCGCTACTAGCGCGGCAGCTTCCGAGGCAGGGCAGATAAGCGCCAGCGACTCGGCGGCGGCATCGACATTCGTAGGCTGCGAAAGCCGCGAGACCAAGGCGGGCATCTTCGGCACCTGCGCGGCCTGGAGATCGGGCGGGCTGAGCGCCAGTACCAGCTGCCACACTTTGGGGGCATAGATATACTCGGATTTCAGCAGCCCGTTGAACGCGTACCCCAGCAGTTTATCTACCAATTGCGTATTTTCAGTGATAAACGCCGAGATCTGGTTCCTCACTGTCGAGTCGAGCTCGGCCGCGGCGTCCAGAGCTTCTGCCCAGTGCTCATCGGGCCGGATATCGGCCGACTGCATGACCAGCGCCTGGAACAAAAAGTGGATAGCGGCGTCGGCTACGACCGGCGCCAGTTCCAAGACATTAGACTCCTCAACCATCTTCATGCTTTGGTCGAAACTAGGGAATACCGCTTTGATATTATCGCCGTAAATAGCATTCACCGATAGAAACAAGTACGGATGCAGGCCGCGTCGCGCCTCGTCGCATACATCCGACCGGTTATGAGGATCTAAAGCTTTTAGACAGATCAGTCGGCCAGTAGGATCGCTAAAGGGAAGGGCGCGGACGGCGTAGCGCACGACAATGTATCTGGTAGCATCGGTGGCTGCCGAGGTAATGAGATGCAAAAGCAGTTCCTTGAGCTCGGCAACCGACTCGGGCGAAAGTTTGTCCAGCGCTCGTAAAACCTCGGAAAGCGCTTCTTGCGCGCTAGAGGCCGAATCCGGGTCGCGCTCAACGCTTTGGAACAAAAACCGGATCTGGTTGATGGACCGGAGAGACGATGTCCTTAGCAGCAATCCCAGCGTTTCGTAGCTGCTATTCCGGAGCTTAATACGGGCGTTATCGGCCGTCAAAAGTTTCGGCCACCCGCTCGAAGTGATCAGGTCCTGCAGTTGTTGAATGTACTGGTCGACCGAGGGCCCCTTTAGACGGTCAGTAGTGAGCAGCGCGCGAATAAGCTTGACGGCGCCGGCCAGCCGTTTATCGTCGCCCGACTGGAAGGCCCCCTGGACGAGCGGCAGAACATTCTCGGGCACTTTTTCCGGCGACTTTGCCAGTAAACCGAGGATCTTCACTTGCAAAGAATTGCGCACCGGCGACGCCACCGTGCCGGCTGCCAAATCGTATAAAACTTGCAGCCGCGCGGCATCGGTTTCTACCGGCAGTCTTTGGAATAAACTCTGGGCCTGGTTGGCGAGGTCGGAAAGCCGGTCGCCGGTTGCAAATAGGAGTGGGAAATACTTTAGGTCGGCCGGCCACGAGTTACCCTCCAGGAACTTCAGGACGGCCTTTTTATTGGCCGACAGTACGCCTTCTGTCGGCGAGGCCGGGACCTGGAACTGGAACTCGGTAGGCCGCAAACCGGGGCAGCTGCCGCGGGACTTGAAGGCGAGATCGTACAGGAACAACTGGGCGAACTTTTCAGATAGGAACGGCGCATTACCGAATTCCAAATCTTGCGAAGTCTCGGCCTCGGCCCAATCCCGCAGACCTTTAAGAATCAACTCAAAAAGAAGCGGCTGGACGGCCGCCGGTTGGTTAGCGAGGTCTTTGGCCAGGCCTACTACGTAGTCGGCGGCCTTGGCGGGCGCCAAGAACTTTTTCAAATAAACGAGCGCAAAAGTCTTGATCTGGATATCGGCTTGCGGCTCGCTAGAATGCTCCTGCACCAGTTCGAGCAATTTGGCGCCGGGAAGTGGCGTGGTCGAGCCGATGCGTTGCGAGATATACGACAGAACCTCAATGACCTTCTCGCGCACTTGTTGGCCTGAACTTAGTTTCCTGAGCAACGGACAGAGATATAAATCGAGAGAGGCCGCCAATTGGTCGTCTTTGGCCAGCGTAATTCTCAAATGGACCTGGTCCACCAATTTCAGTTCTCGATCCATGGGTAAGCTGGGGACCTTGGGAGCTCAGGCGAGCTTAGTGGCGTCCCAGTTACCCTCCCACTGTTTACATGTCCTACAAGCGTACCCCGGCGCGTACCGACGCGTCGGAGCTCATGCAGCCGTTTAAACTGCCGTATGGAACGTCGGACCGCGGGCTGCGAAAGCGCCCGCGGGTCAATTACTCCGATATGGACGCCCCGCTGCAGGAAAAGAGCCTGAACGTGCTTACGCCCAACCGGTACGAGCAGCCCAATACGCTCAAAAGCCAGTTCAGCAGCCCGTTATTAGAGAAACGCGAGTATTCAGAGGCGCCGGCGCTCGGAATGACTCGCAAAAAGGACTGGGTGCCGACGCCTTTGCATGATCCGTGCGGAGAGTTCGCGATTGTTCTTTACGACCCGACAATTGATGGCGTCACGCCTGTAGAACAGCTGTCGCAGAGCCAGCAAACAGGTTTAGAAGCAATTGATTTGGCCGAAGAGGAAGAACTCGAGCCTCAGCCGGAACCGCTCTTAAAGGGGACATCGCTGGCTACATTACTAGGCTTAGACGCGCCGGCCCCGGTCGAGCAGCCGCAAGTAGCCGTGGTTATCGATCCGAAACTGGCGCGAGTCCTAAGACCTCACCAGGTTGAAGGCGTCAAGTTCCTGTACAGATGTACTACCGGGCTATTAGATCCAAAGGCCAATGGCTGTATTATGGCCGACGAAATGGGGCTGGGGAAGACCCTTCAATGCATCGCATTATTGTGGACGCTGCTGAAGCAGTCGCCTGATGGCCGCAAGGGCACAATTGAGAAATGCGTGATTGTGTGTCCGAGCAGTTTAGTGCGCAATTGGGCCAACGAGCTTGTCAAGTGGCTTGGCGAGGGCGCCATTAACCCGATTGCCGCCGACGGCAAGAGCGTGAAAGCCTCCGAACTAAGCCAGATCTTACGGGAATGGTCTACTCAAACCGGCCGGCAACTTACCCGGCCAGTGCTTATTATTTCTTATGAGACTCTGCGTCGCAATGCGCCCGATATCGCCGATGCCGAGATCGGCCTGCTGCTGGCCGACGAGGGCCACCGGCTCAAGAACGGCGACTCGCAGACGTTCACGGCGTTGGACGCGTTGAACGCGAAACGCCGAGTGATTCTGTCGGGCACGCCGATCCAGAACGACTTGAGCGAGTACTTCTCGCTGCTGTCGTTTGCCAACCCGGGACTGCTGGGGTCGCGCCAAGAGTTCCGCAAAAACTACGAGCTGGCGATTCTAAGAGGCCGCGACGCCTATGCCAGCGACAAAGAGGTTATAGAAGGCCAGCAGAAGCTGGAGGAACTGCTGCAGGTGGTCAACAAGTTCATTATCAGGCGCACCAACGATATCTTGTCCAAGTACTTGCCCGTGAAATACGAGCATGTCGTGTTCTGCGAGCTCACCAGCACGCAGCGCGCGCTGTACGAGGCGTTCATCAAGTCCAAACAGGTGGGCAAAGTGCTGGAAGGCGTGGGCAAGCAGCCGCTGTATGCGATTAATATCCTTAAGAAGCTGTGCAACCACCCCGATTTGCTGGATTTGGACCGCGACCTGCCCGATTTCCATAAAGTGGTGCCTGATTATGTTCCGCCTCAACAACGGGGTCGCAATCGCGGGCCGCACTCGTTTTATGCGGGCAAGTTCATGGTGCTGCAGCGCATGCTGGCGCGGATCCGCACCGACACAAACGACAAGATCGTGCTCATCTCCAACTACACGCAGACGCTGGATCTGATCGAGCGTATGTGTCGCGAGTTCCGGTACGGCAGTATCCGGCTGGACGGGTCGATGCCGATCTCCAAGCGGCAGAAGCTGGTGGACCGGTTCAACAACCCGGAGGCGCCCGAGTTCATTTTCCTACTTAGTAGTAAAGCCGGCGGGTGCGGCATCAACTTGATCGGCGCCAACCGCCTCATTCTGCTTGATCCCGACTGGAACCCGGCTGCCGACCAGCAGGCATTGGCGCGCGTGTGGCGCGACGGCCAGAAAAAGGACTGCTTTGTATACCGGTTTATCTCTACCGGTACTATTGAGGAGAAGATCTACCAGCGCCAAAGCATGAAGCAGTCGCTGAGTTCGTGTGTAGTTGACGAAAACACCGATGTAGAACGGCTGTTCTCGTTCGACGACCTGCGGCGGCTGTTCAAGCTCAACACCGACACGCCGTGCGAGACCCACGACACGTTCAAGTGCAAACGGTGTACACCGGTCGGCCAGAAAGTAGGCGCGGATGCCGTGCTTTACGGCGACGCGACAACTTGGAACCACTTTGGCCGCAGCAAGCTGCCGCATATCCAAGATAAGCTGCTGCAGCAGGAGGCCGAACACGACGTGGTCTCGTTTGTGTTCCAGTATATCTCGCATTAATACCCGCATCTATCGAGTCTTAGTATCCCATAATATCTATCTAGGGCAAACTATGTACTTTAGCTGTGCTTTAGCTGTACTAGGCAGCAGGAGCAACGCCCGGCGCAGTGATGGCGACGGCTACCGCCTGCACATCGTTGTGGGAAATGCTCACTTGCACAGACCGGCCGCCGGCAGCAGTCGACGCTTCGCCGTGCAGCCGCACGATAGGCCCCTCGGGCTTGCGCACGATCTCAATGTCTTTGAGCGGCGCGCCCGCGCCCTTGCTGCGCACTCCGAGCGACTTGAACACCGCCTCTTTGGCCGACCACGTGCCTGCGAACGACGCGCGCGGGTCGGGCGCGGCAAAGCAGTAGTCCTGCTCGGCCTGCGTGAAGTTGCGGTCCAAAAACGTCTCGTTGTCGATGTTGATGGCCGAGATCAGCTCCACATCCACGCCGACCGACTCGTTGCTGGTGACTTTGGCCGCCAAACTGGCGATCTCGCCCTCGGTCTGCTTGGCAGGCCGCTTCTTAGGGTACTTGTAGCTGTCGTCGACGCGAGCACTAGGGTCCAAGTACACTTCCTGCTCCTGCTCGGCCGTGTAGGGCGCCTTGTCCTTGGCCCGGAACATGGTGTTGTTGCACATGGCGTCATGCAGGTACCGGTAGGTCTTGTTGTAGCGGCGGCTCAGCTTCTTGGTGTAGGCGTCGTAGGTGCCGCGGTCCAGCACCGAGAACAGGTAATCCGGGTGGATGACCAGGGCAAAGCCGCCCTTCTGGCCGAACCCGAACGAGGTGACGGTGCCGGCCTTGATGCCGTAGGTCTGCAGCGTGATCGACGGGTACACGATCTGGTCGAACTGCTCGAGCTGGCTGTCGACGTTGTCGGCGTTGCGGTTGCCGGGCACCATACCCGAGTTCACCGCCTGCAGCATACCGTTGAGCATCCAGGCGCCGGCCGCGCCCTTGGGGTGGCCCGTCAGGTATTTCTGGAAAATGCCCAGCACGGGGTTGCCCTTGGCCCGGCCCAGGTGGCTGAGCATCTCGTGGATGGCCGCCGACTCGTTCTTGTCGTTGGCCTTGGTGGAGGTGCCGTGGAACGACGACACGCCAATGTCGTCGATGGACAGGCCCCACACCGCCAGCGCGCCGCGCAAGGGCGCAATGCGCGGGTCCTTGAGATAGAACTCGCTGCCCCACGTGGTGCGGGCCTCCTTCTCCTGGCGGCGCGCGTCGTGGGCGATCTGCTCCACCCGGGCGGCAAAGTCGCTGGCCTGCAGGCCCTCGTCTTCCAGCAGCTTGCGCTCGTCGTGCGTCCACTGCTTGATCTGGCGGCGGCGGTAGTCGAGCTGGCGGCGGCGGTAGTCGATATCCAGCAACGGCGACGGCTCGCCGGCCGTCTCCCGGGCAACTGTCATGATACCTTTACCGGGCGCCGGCACCGACCGGCCGATCTTGTCGGTAGCAGTCGCGGTAAGAGCAACAATACCGTAGATCGGCACGCCCATATCCACCGCAAGCTTCGCGCTCATCAGCAGCTGGATACCCGAGCCATGGGCCTCCATGAAACCGGAGCGGGTAGTGGTAGTGGGCCGCGACATCTCGCGCGGAGTGCGGCCGTGGCTGAACTCATCAACGCTGTTGGAAGTGGCGTTCATGTTACCGAACTCCTGGATACTCTCCTCGCGCAGATCGTCGTAACCACCGGCAATCACAATCCGGGCGGCGCCGCTGCGGATCAGCTCGACAGCCGTATCCACCGACTCAATAGCGGTCGCGCACGCGCCGACAGGCGTCTTGATAGGGCCCGACGACGAGATCAGCAACATATTGACCCAGGCAGACATGGTGTTAATAAACGACTCTTGTAGAATGTCGTTCTGGACCGACCGGTCCATGTAGCGGTCCTTGAAGATCTTGTTCATGGCCGTCATGCCGCCCATACCCGAGCCCGACGCATTGCCGACTTCGGACACATGCACGTACTTGTAGAACTCGTACGGGTCGGTGATACCGGCGCTCAGCAGCGCCTCGACAGTGGATACCAACGTGTACAAAGTGATGGGATCGACCTGCTCGATGATATCGTCAGGGATACCGTACCGTTTAGCGTTCCAGCCAGTAGGAATCTGGCCGGCCACCAACCGGTTGTACTGAAGCGCCTTGGGCACCCACAGGCGGGCGCCCTTAAGCAGGCGCACCGTGTACTGGTCGCTATCGGCGAGCGGGAACACCTCGACTTTATCGCCCTGCTCGAGCTGGAACTGCTCGGCCACCTCGCTGGACGCCTCGAACGGCTCCAAGTCGTGGGCAATGATGATCTCCTGCAAGAACTGCTTGCGTTTGGGGTCAAAGTCCAGGATATCGGGCTCAATCAACCGGATACCCGAGTGCTCAAGAATATACGGCTCGTACTTGGCCTTGATATCCATCTCCTCCACGGGCTCCATGGTCTTGCTGTCGACCCACCCGGCATAGGGCTTGCCCTTGATGTTGCCGTTGTGGTACTTGATGAGCCCCATGATCCAGGCCATCTCAATCGCGCCCTCAATGCTGAACTCGCCAAACGCCTCCATTTCCCAGCGGGTCCGCGAGTTACCCCAGGGACCCACCTCGGCAAAGCCCGTAACTACTACTGCCTTGTCGAGGTCCACCAGGTCCTGCAGCTTCTTGTTGGGCAGCTCATCATAGGGTTTGAGAGTGGGGAAATCGAATTTCAGGTTCGACCGCGGCTTCACAAAGTCCTTTTGGTAGGGGCTATCGGCATTGGCGCCATTAACGACCTTATGTTCAATGCCGTTCTCAATAGTAACTGCGCGCCGCAGCTCGGCGGTCTCAAACAGGTCTTTCCGCAACGACGCCATAAAGCTCTTGAGCTCAGGCACAAACTGCATGCCGCCGTTCAAGTCGGCAAACACGGGGGACTGCTGAGCCAGGTTGACGATGGCCGGCGTCATCAAGCCCAGAATGTTGAACGCCATCTCCTGTTGCGAGAACGTGCGCACGCCCAGTTTCTCGATTCCTTCCGCCACCAGGTTGTTCTGGGCCATCAAACCGGTGCCGCGGGTCCAGCCAATCACCGCGCCGCAGATAGTCAAGTAATTCGACCACGACTCGGAGTGCCAGCGGTTGAACAAGGTCTCCAGCGCCAGCTTGGATTCCGAGTACAGACCGTCGCCGCCAAACGTGCCGTGGTTCGGCGACAGGGGCAGAATCACTTGCGCGGGCCGGGTCTCGATATGGCTGTCCTGTTTGTGCAGCTTGATCTGGCCCAGCAGCCGCAGCACGTTGGTGAGCATAAGCCGGTGCGCCAGCTCGCTCTTGGACTCGATGCCGTCGATCTCAATGCCGCCCTCGGGAATAGCCGCGAACGGAATCACAAAGTCCAGGTCCCAGCCCAGGCCGGTCGGGGAGTAGATGTAGTCTACGAGGGCCTTGACGTCGGTCTGCGACGCTTGGTTGAAGGGCACGACCACCAAAGTAGATCCGGAAGAACCAAACCGCGTGTAGATGTCCTGGTAGTAGTCGGTGGTCTCTTTGCTGAACCGCGAGGTGGTCACGACGACTTTGGCGCCGCCGGCCAGCAACCCCTCCAAAATCTTGGCGCCAATCGAGTCTTTGCCGGCACCGGTCAACAACACGGTTTTGTTGGCATAGGTCACACCATCTCGAGCACCGCTTTCCAGGCCATTGAGGTAGACGCCCGTCAAGTCCTTGGAGTACTTCCAGACATCACCCTCGCGGGCTTTAAGGTGCAGGAACGGGATGATATCGGGCCGCATGCCCTTGGCCGGCAACTTGCCGCCCGCCAGCCGCTCCTTGAGCAGACTGAACGCCGACTCGATGTCGTCCGACGGCGTGATCGCCGCATACAGCTTATCGAGCTGCGCGCTCAGGCCGTCGGTGTCGCGGGTAAGCTCGTCGCCCTTGGCCATCTCGTACACATACTGCTCGAGCTTGCGGACCTCAGGCCGCACCGTTTCGGAAAACTCGATCGATCCTTTATCGGTGATCCGCGTTTTCGGGCCCGTAGGGTACTGCACGTCCTTGTACACCGGGTCATGGCCCAGCACTTCCTTGCAGTTCTCCATAAGCTGCTGCGCCAGCTGCTGCGCCAGCTGGAACGTGGGCCCGCGCTCGGTAGGCACGTTCTCAATGTAGTACAGCATCACGTCGATGAGTTTCGGGTTGGCGCGGTTCATAATGGCAATGCAGCGGGCGAGAATGTCGCGGTCGACATTATCGAGGCGGCCCCAAATGATATCAAAGAACATCTTGAAACAGTCCTGGCGCGCCCAGTTCCAGTACGAGTCATAAACGCGCGACTTAAGCGGCGAGAAGATGGGCGCAATGCCCTGGGCGTAGAAGTCGCCGTGCTCGGCCAGCCACAGATCGAGCTCCTTTTGCAGTAACTCGGTGGCTTCTTTCTGGGCCACAAACTGCTTCTTGCCGTCCCGCAAGTCGATCTTCAAATACTGCGCGTACAGCTCGAGCTGCTGGCGGGCCACCCGTTTCTGGTCTTTGGTGACTTCCTCAAGAGCGGCGGCCGAAATCGCCGGGTCGGCGCCGCCGGCCGCGCCGCCGCTCGCCTGCTGCGCCGTCGAGAGGTTGATTCCCTCGGCCGCCGCATAGGCCTGGGTGGCCGCGTCCAAAAACGCCTTGGCGTCCTTCTCATTACCCAGCCGGTTGGCAGGCTCCTTGGTCAGCGCAATCAGCAGCACCGAGTCCTGGCGGCCCTGGGGCAGGCCCCATGCCGTCTGGAGATGCTTTCTGACCGCGGAAATCGAGAAGCCGCCGGGCATCTTGGACGACACAAACCGGCCAATCAGCGACGTGGTGTGCTTGCCCAGCTTGCCGCCAAAGCCATCGCCCAGCTGCTCGGCCAGATCCACCAACGGGATCTCCTCGGCCTTGTCCGGGTTCGTAGAGAACTCCTTGGCGAGGTCGCCGAGAATCTCGTTCTGCACAGTCGACTTGCCGCCGACAAGGTCTTTAATCGCCTTGGAGGTAGGCACCTGGTCCAGCGGTTTGCGCAGCTTGTGGGCTACTAGCGCGTGCAGCACCGAAAGCGCCTTAACGGGCGCATCATCGAGCGCAGCCACGGGGCCCGCCGACGCGGCAGGCGCGGCAGGCGCGGCCGGAGCCGGAGCAGCAGCAGCGGCCGGAGCAGCCGCTGGAGCAGCAGCGCCCTCAGAAGCCGCGCCCTCAGCCGCGGGCGCGGCCTCAGGCTCGCCTTCGTATTCATAATAGATCTCTTTGCCGTCTTTCGCGTACGACAAAACCTGCCGTTCCAGCGAAAGCGCGGCATCAAAAGCTTGGTAACTGGCCTTGAGAGTGCGCTGCGCCATTCCGGCCAGGGTGGCGGACGGACCTACTTCAACAACCCGTTCGGCTTTGAAGTCGCCCAGAACCACATCCTGGGTTTCGATCCAGCGAACGGGTGACGCAAATTGGTAGGCCAAAAGCTCTGTTAACAGAACATGGGCCAATTCTTGCTCCACCTGGGGTTTCATATTAAACTTGAAAGGGGGATGGCAAGTTACAAGGCTCAAGTCAAGAGGTAAAGGGTGATCTAATTTGTAACCCGTACGTTGGGCGTTGAGCTGCAGATGTTGGGTTCTGACTGTGCAAAAGGGCACGTCGATTTGCACGCAACCCTAGCCGCGTTTGGGGCCTGGGGATTTATAGCGGTGGGGAGCGGGTTCGACTGTTACTCGGTTGAGAGGGGGGAAATTGGGGGGAACAGCTTTGGACAAAGTAAAATACCGGTGTTTTAACCATTACTTTTTCTGAACCTAAATATAGCGTTTAGTGGCCAAACTGCTGGCCTGTCTCGGGAGAGGTTAGGGCTGCCCCTGTCCACAACGCGCACAGTCTTTGCACTATGAAAACCAGTTTAGGGTACCAGTCTTTTCACTCAGCCCTTTCACAAGGGCTGTTTCACGGCACTTGGCCGACCCTAGCGTCACGCGCGGCTAGGCGGGTGCTGTGGCAGAGTAAATGACTTTCTCCACCCTTGTTCATTCAGCGTTATGTTCGAGGACTAAATCACTAGCCGACATTCTATAATTACGTCCTAGACTTTTACTTCTAGCGGTTCTAGTATTTCTAGTACTTCTGGTACTGCAATGACCCGTCAGTTTCACTGACTCGCAGTTTGTGAAGGCAGGTGCATCGGATTATGGTGCCATTATGACCCTTATGGTCTTATGGCCTATGGCCTATATGCCGATGGGCCTCTGGGACCGAAGCGAAGCGAGACCCGATTATGTTTATGGAAGAGGTGCATATAAATACATATATAACGTACGTAATTCCCCTCCGCTGATTGCTGTTTCCTGTTTCAGCTTGGTGCTTTTTCTGCTATTTGCAGGAATAAAGGGATATATCTACTAAGGAGACCTACGTCAGGTCTAAGTCAGTTACCCTACGCCGCGTCAGCCATCGCTTAGCTAACCGCTGGTGTCACGCTTTGCCTCTCTCTCCCCCCTGCCTATCGAATAAGGATGAGCTACGGATACGACAAAAGTAGCCCGTACGGGGACAACCAGTACGAGCTGTCCAACGTGCAGGGCTCGCAGCGCCCCGACGACATGGTGGCGTTTTTCTCGGAAATAGACGACATCCGACGCAACCTGCTGCAATATGACGATAACATCGACCGCATAGAGGCGCTGCACAAACGGTCGCTGGCGGAAACCGAGGCCGAGAACGATCTGTTTGTGCAGAAACAGATCGAATCGCTTGCCGGCGAGACGCGCCAGCTCGGCGACTCGTTAAAACAGCGCATCAAGACCGTCGAGTCCAAGAGCATGCGCAATGCCACCAAAAAGACCCAGGCCGACGAGCTCAAGCGGTCTTTTATGCAGCTGATCCAAAAGTACTCGGCCACCGAAGCGACCTTCCGCAACCGGTATCGCGATGTGGCGGCTCGGCAGTACCGTATCGTGCGGCCCGAAGCCACCGACTCCGAGATCCAGCAGGCGGTCGACTCCGGCGAGACTAATCAGGTGTTCCAACAGGCCCTGCTGCAGAGCGACCGCCGCGGCCAAGCCCGTACCGCCCTTAGCGAGGTGCAGGCGCGTCACCGCGAGATCCAACAGATCGAGTCCACTATGACCGAGCTCACTCAGCTGTTCCGGGATATGGAAGTGCTGGTGGCTGAGCAGGACGAGCAGGTTACCCAGATCGACAACCAGGCCGCGCATGCCCAGACCGACATCGAGGCGGGTGTGCATCACCAGAACCAAGCCATCATTAAAGCCAAGAAATGGCGCCGCAAGAAGTGGTGGTGTGTAGGAATTCTTGTGTTTTGCATCATTGTGTTGGCAGTGGTGCTGGGCGCGTACTTTGGCACCCGGAGATGATTGGGGATTATATGCCGGACGTTTGTGCACCCTCGTAGTGTATTATTGAATTTGCTAATTGTAAGATAGTTAGAGGCCTGTATTATTGAGCTAAAGTGTCTTTTGTTATTTTTTCCTCTCTTAGTCTCGGCATCTGCACCTTCTTGGCCTATTTTTTTTTACAAATTTTTTTCAATGCGGGTTTTTGTCGGGGTTTGTCCGTGTTTGGATGGTTTGGCTTGGTTTATGCTTGGTTTTCCTTGGTTATGCTTGGCAGGGCTCAACGAAGCTGCGGAAAAAAAAAATTCAACCAGCCCCCAATCGAGCCCAAACCCATGCCGGTGGGGGTTTATGCCGGTGGCCGCGCAATTGATGGCCGGGTTAGTTCGGGGAGTACTCGGCAAGGCCGCATGCAAGGCATGTAAATGGGGTGCCTTTGATCAGCTCTCCAAGGCGGTGGTGCATGTGATCTATTGAGGTATCGGCAGGGTCCCCATATCCAGGGTTATCGGCCTATAAGGGATCAGTCGTATTTTACGAATCACGTGATAGCACCGGCGACCCTCATCCCCGACTTGCATGAGCCAAGATCCTTAGCTAAAAAAGGCTTTTTGTCCGATCTCTCCGGCGCCTGAGATTCTTCCCTTCGCGTTTCCCGAATGAACCAGTCCACAGTGATCGCGGACAGTGCTCCCGAAAGTATTGTTCTCAGCGCCGTCAACCGACTAAGAGCATTCGGATGGATGCCTACGATCCTGGCCCTTGTCGCGCTGGTACTGGTGTACGATCAGATCTCGTATATTTCGAAAAAAGGCAGTATTGCCGGGCCCTCCCTGAAGATGTGGCCCATTATCGGCCCGTTCTTGGAGAGTATGAACCCCAAGTTCGAAGAGTACGAGGCCAAATGGCGCTCGGGCCCGTTGTCGTGTGTATCAGTATTCCACAAGTTCGTGGTCATCGCGTCCAGCCGTGATCTGGCGCGTAAAGTGTTCAACGCCCCCGCCTATGTGAAGCCGTGTGTGGTGGATGTGGCCATCAAGCTGCTGCGCCCCACCAACTGGGTGTTCATGGACGGGAAACAGCATCTCGAGTACCGCCGGTCGTTGAACCCGTTATTCACGCGCTCGGCCATCGCGGTTTATCTGCCCCAGATGGAAAAGATCTATGACCAGTACCTGGACCTGTTTGTGGACTTGAGCAAGAACGGGCCCCGGCCGTTTATGCCCGAGTTCCGCGAGATCCAATGCGCGTTGTCGCTGCGGGTGTTCTGCGGCAGCTACATCTCTACCGAGCAAATCAAGATCATTAGTGATAACTACTACAAAATCACCGCCGCCCTGGAGCTGGTGAACTTCCCTATTATTATTCCCTTCACCAAGACCTGGTACGGCAAGAAGATCACCGACATGACCATGGATATTTTCGCCGACTGTGCGGCCAAGTCCAAGCTGCACATCGCCGCCGACGGGAAAGTCAACTGTGTCATGGACGCGTGGATTAAGATGATGCACGACTCCAAGAACTCCAAGTCCGAGATGGACGAGGATGTGCGCAAGTCGCTTGTGCGCGACTTCTCTAATAAGGAGATCTCGGAGACTATCTTCACCTTTCTGTTCGCGTCCCAGGATGCCACCTCCTCGGCTACCACCTGGTTGTTTCAGATTCTGGCCGACCGGCCCGAGATTTTGGAGAAAATCCGCCAGGAACAGCTGCAGGTCCGCGGCGGCGACCCTTCCATGCCGCTGTCGGTCGACCTGGTGGATGAAATGAAGTACACCTATATGGTCGTTAAGGAAACCCTGCGCTACCGCCCGCCGGTGTCCATGGTGCCGTATGTGGTGAAGAAGGATTACCCGGTCACTCCTGATTATACCGTGCCCAAGGGCGCCATGATCATCCCCACCCTGCACCCTTCGCTGCATGACCCCGAGGTTTACGAGAACCCCGAGGAGTTCATCCCCGAGCGCTGGCTGCCTGGGTCGCCGGCCAATAAGGCGCTCAGCAACTGGCTGGTGTTTGGCTGCGGTCCCCACCTGTGCCTGGGGCAAATGTATGTGATGCTCTCGCTTACCGCCATGATAGGCAAGGCCGCCATGCTGTACAACTGGAAGCACACGGTGACGCCCAAGTCGGAGGTGATCCGCGTGTTTGCTACTATATTTCCCGATGACGACTGCATTCTTGAATTCAGCAAGCGTAAGGCTTTATAATATGTATATTAACACTAATTGGTAGCCTGGTCTCACTTGTCCCACCCCATTGCCCCATTGTGCCATTTTGTCTACCATTTTGTCTACCAATAACATCTATAAATAACTATAACTATCCAAAAGCATGACCTATCAAGATACTCTAATTTGGTAAAACCTCGGATTTGGTGTTGGTTTGTTGGTTTGTTGGTTTGCATCTTGTCATCTTTGTAATGACCACTCCAAAGGTCACGCCGGCTCCAGCTGCCACGCCAGCAAGCGCAACTCCCGGGGTGATAACCTCAACTGAAGAGGAAATTGATTGGACGCGCGTGGATGCGGCTATGGACTACTTTAGCCACTTCGATGTGCTCGATCTCGCCTCTTTGGTAGTGGACAAAGCTATCACCAAAGGCCCTAAACATGTCTACAACGAGGCCGGTCCTGTGCGATTCCAACTCTCGCGGGCCCAGACAATGTATAAAGAGCTGCAAAAGAGTATTTGCAGTGAAAGCCTTGCTGCGAAGCAAGCGCAGATCGAGCGGCTCGAGAAGATCAACGCAAAAAAGCGGTGGATTTCCAGCGTGCCGTAAGGCCTAGACAAAGTAGAGATACAGTAGATCCAGTAACGATTATTTATTTAATTATTGTTTGTTAAAAAGTTATAGTGTGCGCTCTGAGCGGTTTGAAGGCTGCTGCTAGATCGTGGAGCTAGCAGGGTGACCCAACCCCGGTCCTACCAGACGGTCGAGGACCCCGAGAACCCCGGCTGAGTCACCTGAAAAGTTTACAATGTCCGTGCCCACGCTCAACGAGCTTGCGCAGATCCCCGAGCTGCCGTCGTCGTCGCCGGCCGTATGGGGCAATCCCTTGGTCAAATACGTCAACGGACTGTTCCAGAGTGTGTCTGACCGGCGCTCGGCGCTCGGCTTGCCGTCGCCCGGCACCGTGGAGAACATCAACAAGGAGGTGTCCCGCGATGTGTTTCTGACCCCGTACTTTTTCACCGGCTTGCGGGCGGATGTGACCAAGTCTTTTAGTTTGAACCCCGCCTTCCAGGTCTCGCACTCGCTGGCGGTCGGCTCGAACCTGCCGTCTTATGCATTTGCCGCCTTCTATGCCACCGATAATGCGTTTTTGCAGGGCAACATCGAGGCCGACAAGTCGCTGTCGGGCCGGATGATCTACGGCTGGAACTCGGCCCACAGCACCAAGGCGAATTTCCAGATCGCCGAGGGCCAGCCCGCCATGCTGCAGCTGGAGCACGATATCCTGGCCCCCGACTTCAGCGTCAACGTCAAGGCCTTGAACCCGTCGTTTTTGTCGGGCGGCTTCACCGGCGTGGTGGTGGCCTCGTTGCTGCAGTCGCTGACCTCCAAGCTCTCGCTTGGTCTCGAAGGTGTGTACTCGTCGCAGTCGCCGCTGTACCCCCCCGATGCTGCCGTGAGCTATGTAGGCCGGTATGCCACTCCTAACTGGATTGCCAGCGGCCAGCTTTCGGGCAACGGCCAGGTCACGGCGTCGTTCTGGCGCAAAGTGGCCGACAAAGTAGAGGCCGGCATCGAGACGGTGGTGGGCCTGAACACCCAGCCCATGATGCTGGGTGGCGATCCCACGCTGGAGGGCACCACCACCATCGGCGCCAAGTACGAGTTCCGGCAAAGCCTTTTCCGGGGCCAGATCGACTCGCAGGGCAAGGTGGCTTGTTTGGTGGAGCGGCGCGTGCTCCCCGTGGTGACGCTGACGTTTGCCGGCGAGATCGACCAGGCCAAGAACGCGGCCCGCGTGGGGCTGGGCATCCAGCTGGAGTCGGGCAGTGAAGAGGTGTTCGAGCAGCAGCAGCAGCAAATGCTCATGGAGCAGCAGGGCATTGCGCCCCAGTGAAATGTACATAAAAAACCATGTCCCTTCTGCGGGTTACTCCTGGCCATGTTTATGCTTTCTCCCATATAAAAATAAAGAATGTCACTAGTACCTACTTGTCTAGCGCCGAAGCGGAAGCTTGTTCATGAGATGCCAGCCTACATAGCCGCCCACCGTCGCTACTTCGTGATGCAGGGCCTGGGGACCCACCGACATGATATCTCGCATGTGGATCGCCTGGTCCGACCGTTGCGCCCGGCCGTACATGGGCAGTAATGCCGGGGCCGGGATCAGCGGGTGGCTGAAACGGACTGACGACGACCATCGCGTGGGTTCTACTGGCGATCGTAATGGCACAAATGTGCGGGCTGACTGCGGCGTAGGTGCTCGCAGCGTGGGGTCGGTGAGGAGACTCGCACTATACTGCGGGGTTAGCGACCGCAGCGTGGAATTACTGTCTAGCGTCGAATCCTGCGGCTCCCACTTTTCCTGGAGATCCAATTCGTCGGCCGAGAAGCTGTCGAGGGTCTCGTCGAGGGTCGACGACGACGACATTGACCCGGAAACGCGCGCCAGCGATAACGACAGCGGCTCGAACCGTTGCATGATCGGCGACGCCATCAAAGCATCGATAGCCGACACCGATTGCCGCTGCGGCGTCTCGGTGAACGACTCTGTCCAGATAGATTGCGTTTCGTGCGAAGCGTCTGGCTGAGCCCACGACGGCGGCTCTGATAACGACATGGGGCTTCCCAGAATTGACGGCCCGGGCGTGCTTTGCGAGTGCGCGCGGAGCGTATTATTTAGAGAATCGGGGTCTTCTAGGCCTTCTGGCAGTTCTGGCAGGTCTAACGGGTCCTGCATGGGGTCGAACTCCTCAGGGCTGATTGGCTGGAGATGGAGTTCTTCAAGAGGATCAAGGTCTTGGTCAAAGTCCTCAGAATAGTCTTCAGGATCAAGAGCTTGGTCAAGCTCGTTTAGAGTAGACTCTACTAGAAGAGCTCCCTTTTCTAAGGCAAGGTCGGTCACCTCTGTAGAGTCTACCTGAGGCGGCAACGGCATAGGCATTGGCACTTCACTGCCTTGATATACATGTTCAGGCACAGCCAGAGACTCCAGCACGGATTCGGGCACTGCCAGGGATTCCACGACCGACTCGGGCACTGGCACCGACTCTGGAACCGACTCGGGTACCGGAACCGACTCGGGTACCGACTCTGGCCCAGGTTTTGGCGGCCTGGCACATCCACATGGCGACTCGAACTCAAGCGAGCTTCGCTCACTGGTTAATGTGCTGGGCCCACCCGACCCATCAGGGGTGTCTGACCGATACCGTTTTTGCAGAATAGGTTCGGGCGTGGCCGAGTTCTGGTGGGGCTCTAAGGCCTGCTGCAGCTCCTGCTCGAGGGCTAACACCCGCGAGACCCGTCGGGGAGTAATAGAAGTCTCGGTCTCGGTCTCGGTCTGGGCCTCGGCTTCTTCAAGGGCCTGCACGGCCTGGGAAACATGCACGGACCGCTGCTGGATGGCGCGAATGGCGTCCAGCACTAACTGGCTGGGCTGGGCGGAGCCGTCGCCGAACTGCGAGAGGTCAAGGCCGTTTAAGGCCGCCAGCGCGTCCAGTTCGTCGAGCTGTGATTGGTCGGCGGTGTCCATGCAGCGCTCGAACCGGCACAGCTCGCTAAACACGCGGTCCAGACGCGCCTGCGCGGCTGGCGGAGCGTCGACCTTGAGCTGCCAAAATCGCGACAGTCCGGGGCTTGCCAGCAGCAGCTCGTTCTGGGCTACGCGCCAGACGCGTCGCCGGCGCTGAATGGGCTGCCGCAGGCTCGCCACTTCCAGATAGCCTACCTCGCGGTTGAGAAAAGACGTGATTCGGCAGGGGCCGGCCGCGGCCACAATCCCGGGGCCCTTGGCCACGGGGGGACTTGATGCATCGTATTGGGTGCCATTGACGGTCTCTAAAGCAGTCAGAACGGCTTCGTAGCCGTTGAATAGCGTATCGACTGGCGAGCTCGCCATATGATCGGATTACACAATGCTCAAGCTGCAGGATGCAGGGAGGGTATCATAAACAGATATGCAAACATGGCACCCCCCGCCCGAATCGGCCACCGCGATTGGTTGTGGAGCAGGCTGCCAATCTGCTAAACTGGCTTAACTTTAGACTAATTTAGATCCCATAAAAATAGCTTTCGGTTGAATTTATTTTTACTGACTGCTAGGGGGTGTTGGGGATCCCTGCCACGGTGGCTATGTGCATGACGATTATGCATAGCAGCCGACCCCCCAATCACCATAAAGCCGATTGGCTTCGGGCTTCAGGGGGGTCAGAAACTGTGGTTGAGTTTAGATGTAACCAGTAAATATAATTGTTATAGCTAGTACTACAGTACTACAGGGTCATCCCTTGAGTTCTTCGGCAGGCACATGCGGGTTCTTGGGGATCTCGCCTTTGGCCCGGAACGTGCTCACGGCCGGGATGTTGGCCGAGATCCGCGTCTCGGTGGTGCCATACGCCCGCGGCTCTAAACAGATCAGCGTGTGCAGCGGCACCTCCATCCAGGGACTCCGTTCCTGGGGCACATTCATGAAGTAGGCGTAGATGCACCGCAGCACCGCCTGGTGGGTAACGATCATGATGTTTTCCTGCCGCTCCAGCTCCATGATGATGGGGTCCAGCCGCGTCACCACATCGCGGTACGACTCGCCGCCCCGGTACCGGTACTCGAACTTGTTTTCGTCGCGGGCAGCAAAGTCTTCCGGGTAATCGCGGCGAATGTCTTCGTAAGTCAAACCATCACACACCCCGGCATCCAGCTCGTCCAGCGACTTCCACTGGATTTTCGGGTAGGTCAGGAACCGGGCCGTTTGCTGCGTGCGTTTAAGCGTTGAGGTCCACACCGTCAGCGGCTGGTCGCCCACCGCATCGGCCACTAATTGGGGCAGTTTGCGGGCATACATCTCGCCGCGAGTGGAAATATTGCTATCGCCGCCTAGCTGGCCGGTAAGGTTGTATTCGCTCTCGCCATGCCTCGATAGCCAGAGCCGGCGGGGCCGGACATGCAGGTTCATAAGATAGTACACGATATGGGATTCCAAATAGGAGCGGATCTGGTTGACGACGACCTGCGAGCCCACGTTGATGATTTTCAGGAACGTGAGCTGCTCGCTGCTGGTAATGGTTTCGTACGAGTCCTCGTACTTGGCAATGCGGTTCATAAAGTCTTGGATCGCCTCTTGCGGATCCATGTCTTCGTAGTCAGGTGACGACGTCTTCACGTCCATCACATTGTGCATGATCAGGTCCTGGTCGTCGCACAACGTTTCCACAAACAGCGGCTGGATATTGTGTTCCAAAAGGGTCTCGGCCAGCCATTTGCGGCGGGCCACCGTCGAGTTCGTGGCATCATACACGCCGACCCGGCCGTTTTCTTTGGCAAACCATTTCAGCAGATCGGTCAATGCCGCCTTGGCTGCCAGCAGCCGCAGCCGGCCGCCTTCAGGGTTACCATCTTCGAAGAAGTCAGCCGAGGGATGGGCAGCGAACTGCCGGCGGTAAGTGCCGACGTTGAAGCCCTTGGCAGAAATGGACTGCCAGCTAAGATAGCGAACGATTTTCTGGGCCATAAACGACTTGCCCCGCGCAGGCAGCCCCACCATCACCACGCATATTTTCGCAGTGCTTGGATCGCTGGCCACATACCGAGACATGATGACAACTGGGGTAAGCTGCAGATCGCGTGAGCCTGGAGGGGTGGGGGTGTGGCATGTGACCATGAACCGTCAGATTGGGACCGGCTTGGGACCGGCTGGCCGGTTAGGGACCTGGCATAATCGGTTGGGGAAACCACCATGCGGAAGAGGACGGCCACTCAACCAAATGAACCAACTGCAAAAAATATAAAAGAGGCTATAAAAGATTTGCCGAGACTGGTTTCGTTTAATGATTTAGAGGAATGGCAAAAAGATAACCACCACATTTGGACTGGCTATGCGAGGGCAAGTAACAGCTTTAAGCATGTGGCCCACAGCCTGTTCTATCTCCACAACGAATCAGTCAATATCTATACCCATTTGCTGCCATCAATTGGCATTGGTCTTATTTTGTTGCTGGTGTACGATCTGGTGATTCCAAATTACCCCACGACTACCGCTGGTGACCATCTGGCCTTCCTGGTGTTCGGGGCGGGCTGCATGATCTGTCTTGGCCTAAGTGCCACTTTCCATACCTGCAAGAGCCACAGCAATCAGATCATGCGATTCGGCAATAAACTGGATTATCTCGGGATCTGCGTTCTAATTGCCGCTTCTACCGTCGCCGTTCTTTATTTTGGATTCGACGACTATCCTTATTTACGAGCCGCTTTTACATTGCTCACGATTTCCCTCGGAATTGTATGCTCATGCATCTCGTTGATCGACCGCTTCTGTACCCCTGCATGGCGGCCGTTTCGGGCAGCTATGTTCGTGGCTTACGGCCTTAGTGGGGCTCTCCCGGTAGTGGCCTCGTTGTACGAGGTGGGCCTGGCAGAGACCATGTCCCGCGTAGGGCTCAAATATATGTTATTAGAAGGGTTCTTCTACATTTCCGGAGCCGTTATCTATGGGCTTTTATTTCCTGAGCGAGTATGGCCCGGCCGGTTTGATATTTGGGGGCATTCGCACCAGGTGTTTCACGTATTTGTAGTGATTGCCGCCTACTGTCATTTCCAGGCTTTGCTAGCTGCCTATACGGCTAGCATCCATCGCCGAGATCCTCTCTAGCCCCACCCAAGGGTCCCCCAAGCTTACAAGTCAGGCCAACTAAAATATAGAATTATAGAATCACAGAATGATAGAATCATAGATAGAATCTATTTCAAATATAAAGTAAAAGTATACCACCCTAACTCTGGGGATCTATTTCGGCAAACTTGGGAATCGCATCCACCTGAGAATGGATGAACTCAAGGGTGCGTTCGAAATGCTTGCGCGGCGAGTCGCTGGTGGTCTCCTCGCCGGTGGTTTTCACATTGTTTTCGATCAGCTCCACCAAGCCGTTGATGTATTTCGCAGTCACCTGCGGACTCTCGTGGTCGAAAAAGTATACATAGCGGTTCAGCACTTCCACAAACAGCTCCACGCTGACGGCGACATCCATGCAGGCATCTGCCGTGCGCAGCGCGCGCTGCAGAGTTTCCAAAACTTTGGTGCTGTTGTGATAAAGCGGGCGAGGCTCTTCCACATGCCCGGGGATCTCGGTGGCCATCCAGAGATGAGCGGCCAAGTAGATGGCCCGGCATTGGTCGGACTTTTTCAGCAGTTTCTGGCCATACAGCGCGCAGCGCGACGCCAGCGTCTCGTAGTTATCAACTGTGAACCCCCGGGTTTTCTGCAGCGAGCCGGTGATGATGCACAGCGCCTGGTACTGCGCGCGCGAGTCGGTGATGGACTCCTCGTACAGCGTGAACGCCTGCACGTAGAACTCGTAGCTGGCCTCCTGCGCGCCCTGCTGGTCGGCAATGCCGGCCACCATCACATACAGCCGGAACGCCTGCTCGGGCTGGCCGCCGATCGTGGCCAAATCGTGGATCGTGCGGTTGATGAACTTGAAGATCTCGCCGGCGTCGGCGTCTTTGAACGTGCGGAGCACCCGAATGGCCGCCGTCACCAGCGACGCATACGTGCGCTGCACGACATTGACGCCTCCCTCGCGCAGAGAATGCTGGGCCATGCGCAGCAGCCGCAGACCGTCGCCGGGGGTCTCGGACCGCAGCAGCAGCACTAGTTCCGAGAGATTCAGGTCCGACACGTCGCCGCCTTTAATGACAAGTCCGAACAGTTCAAACACCTTTTCAGCCGCCGAAAAGTCGGTGATCACCGAGCTCTGGCTCAAAACCGCTGCCAGAACCGCATTGGCGACTTTCTGCTGGACAACCTTGTCCTGTTTAGCCAGCAGCGAGTGGAAACCGGTGAAGTTTAGGACAGTGAGCATAGGCAGATACGACAGCATCGACGTGAACAAACCCTCCATGGCTTCGGGCTGGTTGTCGATATCTAAGGCACTGAGTTTCTTGGTGGTCTCGGCAGTGTCGGCCTTTGGCGGCTCGGTCTCGGCCACAAACTCCAGGAGCTTGTTAATGCGGTCTAGCTGGTTCGGATCGAGGCGGAAGAACAGCAAGGCCAGGGGCGTAGCAATGGCGGCCCTGTCATTGGCATTCAGGCGGCTCTTAAGCGTCTGCAGCGCATCCCAGTAAGTGCCGTAGAGATTGTTGAGAATATTTGCCAGGATTTCCTTTTTGGATAGCACGGGAGGGACGGAGCGAGTTCCGGGAGACGATAGCCGCTGTTCGTCATGCTTGAATTGCTCGGCCTCGGTTTCGGCTTCATCCTCTCCGTTGGCCTGACTGGCATCGGGCTCAGTTTCGGCCTCAGTTTCGGCCTCAGGCTCGGCCTCAGTCTCTTGAGGCTCAGGCTTATCAGTTGCCGCTGTGGATTCTTTAGCCTCAGGTTCTTTTGACTCTTTCGGCTCAGGCTCCTTTGGCTCTTTAGCCTCAGACTCTTTCGGCTCAGACTCTTTAACAGGCTGTTTAGACTCTTTAGCCTCCTCTTTAGGCTCTTTAGAAGTAGAGTCTTTGTCTTTAGAGTCTTTGTTAGAGTCCTCGGGCTTGGCTTCTGGGGCCAGGCCTTCGGTGGCCGCTAGCTCGGAAACGTACTGCGACACACGCTCAATGCTCGATACCAATACCTTATAAAGCGAAGTATCCGGTACGAGTTCAGGTACGGCAGCCAGGTACTTATCAAGAGTCCCCAAATGGAACTCGGCCGGGAACGCGGCGCAGACTACATCCAGCAAGTACTCCTGGGCAAGCATGTCGCGACACTGGATGACCTGTTCGAGGATCTGCGGGAGCACGCGATCTCGGAAAATGGCCACATCGACACCGTCTAGCTGGGCGAGTCGCACCAGGTTCGAGCCGACAATGATCTGCAGCTCCATGCGCTCTAACGTGCGCTTCTCGCGCTCGCGAGTATGTCCCTGGTGCTGGAGGCGCACCCAGAGTTTGTTCATCTCGATGAAGTTGGTGATAATGAACCGGATAGAGTCATTGAGGGTACCCACCGACCCTGGAGGAGGCTTGGTCGATTGGTCGGTCCCGTTTGAGCCACCCACGGCAGCATCAGAGCCTCCGGAGGCCGGCAGGTTCTCGCGGATGCGTTGGCCTAAATAGTAGCGCAGAAATAACCCGCGCAACGGGTTCTGCACGCCGCGACACATCTCCAGCATGTCCTGCATGACATCCTTAAGCGGAGATCCGGGGATCGACATGTACACGCAGCCCACCGTGACCATGAGGTAGAGCCGCGGGATGATGTTGCCTGCGTACTGGACCATTTCATAGATGTCTGCCAGGTGGTGATTGCGGTGGTCCTCCTTGAGATAGCTGGCGAGCTGGGTGAGGGCGTCGAAACAGGCAATGTACAACTCATAATACTGTTTCGGGGTGAGCTCGGAGGTGCGCAGCTCGGCCAGCATGGTTGATGCGTGCTTGATAGCCACCAGCAGCCGGCCCTGGGGCTCCAATGCTCGGCGCATGTGGGCGGATTCGCTGCGAATCACTGCCAGCGACTTGTCCAATTGCGCTTGGTCCATGACTAAAGGCCGCTGTCGGGCAGCCACTGGATGATCGGTAACACAATCGACACAACACAATTAAGACAACACAATTAACACAACTAACACAATTAAATAGATATGAGATATATATAGGCTATGGGATATGGTTCAGTTCCAGACTGGAAAAAGCAGTAACATTACATGTTCGGTATATTCCGCGAAGCGGAACTACAGGCCGACTTGTCGGCCTAGTAAGAAAAAAAAGAAAGAAAGACACTTCCTCGAACGAGCTTGCCAGTATTACCCCCAAAAGAATACAGCAGAAGTAAACAGAGGCAGGTAAGACAGGTAGCCGCGGTTAATGGCTGCTTCCAAGGGCTTGCAGATATAGACTGGACAGACCCATTGGACCGGCCAGAATGCGCGAGTTTACCATATCGGCGCACGCCTCGGAGCCTACGAGGGTATAAACTGCGCCGGTGACCTGGGTGACTAGGCCGGAAGCAGCATGCAGCCTTTGACTATCGGATAATGAGATGTGGGGCTGCGAGGCAATCAGGTTTATAAGAAGGGACTCGCCGACGAACCGGGAAATGACATGGTCGTCGATCTCGATATTTTGCGTGCCCAGGGCAATATTACAGTGGATGTTCAGCAGCATGCGGCCGATATTGGCCAGGTTCTCATAGTATGCTCTGCGAGTAGGGTAGGCCTGCAGTTCGGGGCTGCAGAGCTCTACGCGGATATTTCGGGGCAGCTGGTCGACGGTTTCGCCGAAAAACAGGCTCATTTGCTGGAGAGTGGTCTGGTTATTGGCCAGCCTTGCCAGGGCTTTACGGTGTCGAGCTACCGAGGCCCGAGCCACAGCCACAGCACGCAGAGACATTTGATTCAGGAATAGGTTTACAGGTAGTCCATGAATCAGCTGGTTCACTTAGTGTATTCTTTGTGTTGTTTGTGTTTGTGCTGTGTGGATGATGTCTTGTCTGTGCTGCCCTCCAATAACCTTGGCTCTAAATTATCAAATGCAAGCCAGGGTACGGGCCCGCCATGTGCGGTCATAACAACTGCTGGGTGGATTCCTCCCGTGTCTGACTGTGTTACGTCCTTCCTTCCCCCCCTCTGGTTGTTAACAGGTTTCGGTTTGGGAACCCAAAAAAGGGATGGCATTCTTCAATAACTTCCGGTTCCGCTCGTCTAAACGGAACGCCGCGAACAGTAATGGCATCTACCAGTCCAATAGCCAGAACTCAAGCACGGCCAGCCTGCCGTCGCGACGGTCGTCCACCGTAGGCATCACCCCGTCCACCGCGACCAACGGCGCGGGCGCTCACAACATGGTCAAGAAACCGGCGGCGATCGCCACCGGCCTGCAGCAGGCGCCCTTATTTATGCAAAATCCCTACGTGCGCGCGGCGCTGGTCAAGGGCAGTTTCCAGACCATCGTGGAGCTGCCCAAGTATGTGGACCTCAACGAGTGGCTGGCCCTTAATATCTTCGAGTTCAACACCTATCTTACCCAATTCTGCTCCATGCTCGGCGAGTTCATCACCCCGGAGCTGTGCCCCACTATGAGCGCAGGGCCCGGCTACGATTACCTGTGGATAGATGCCAACAAACAAGCAGTAAGACTGCCGGCCAGTACTTACATCGACTATACGTTATCGTGGATTGCGTCGAAATTCGACGACCAAACTTTGTTCCCCACCCGCCAGGGCATCCCGTTCCCGCCGAACTTCGCGGTGGTGGTCAAGAGCATCTACGTGCAGCTGTTCCGTATCTTTGCCCACATATACCACAACCATTTTGACAAAATCGTGCACCTATCGCTGGAGCCGCACTGGAACTCGTTTTTCTGCCACTTTATTTCGTTTGGAAAGACCTTCCAACTTATTGACAGAACAGAAGTGGCTCCATTGATCCCACTCATCCAGACTTTTGAGACCCAGGGTAAGATTGCGTAGCCTAGCGACCGCCTAGCCTAACATTGCCCAGCAATATAACTCTAAATTAACAACTCCCATATTCCTTAGCATCCAATAGTCATTGAACCTGAGGGACCTAAAGGTAACGTAGGGATAAATTACAGTTCATTTCGTTATGTACATTTAAGAGAAAAAGTACGGCGAGTCCAATACCCGCCGCACATCAAAATCGCCCTTGGAAGGGATCTCAGGCACCGTTAGTGGCACCATCACACTAACGAGCTTGCCTCCCTTCGTGGTGGTGATCTCCTCGGCTGCAGACTGGTCTTTGGCCGCCTCGTCCACATACGAGTCCAGACCCGACCCTTCATGCTCGGTGCTGCGCGGGATATTCCGGCAGCCCTTCTGCGTGGTGGCGCCTTGGTGGATCAGCTCCTCCAGCTCGCCAGCCGGAAGCGCGGAAATGATACTCACCGGCGACTCAAACGGACAGCTTTGGCCCGCCTCCTCGGCGGCCCGGCGTTCCCGTTCCATAGCGATCTGTTCCTTGATGGTCAGTGCCCGCAACGTGCCGAACTTGGCCTGCGCGTAGTCGCCGCGTGCCTTGAGAATCCGCTTGGCCACCGCGCTGGAGGCAGGAATATGCACATACTGCAGCAGACCGCCGTACCGCTGCGTGAACTCGTCCCGCAGCTTGTTGATGAGATCCTCGGAGTGCAGCTCCACAAAGCATTCCCGCAGGTTCCGGTTCATGGTCTCCACATCCGCAGCATGCGTCCAGTACGAGTCGTGCACGGCCGCAAACACCACGCCGTCTTTAGCGCATCTAATGGCACTCATCAGCATATGCGTGGCATCCAGCGAGTGGATATAGTTGGGTGCAAACGCCGTGCGCTGCTTGCGCGCATTCACGCCCTGGCACGAAAACGGATCGGTGATATACACCGTCTGCAGCTCGGTGGCTACCTGGCGGCGTTTTTCCTGCCGGTAGGGCTGCACGATCGGCAGCCCCAAGGGCGTAGTCCAAATGACACTGGACATGAAATCGGGCCGTTTTTTCGAGTTGGTGGGCGTCAGCACGCCGGCATCGTCGCTAGCGGCATCCAGCACCACCGAGTGCGAAATCCGGCTCGCGTTCTCGCCCAGCCAGTCCTGGATCAAATGCGCCGACTCAAACAGCTGCCGCACTGCGCCCAAAACTTTCGCCGCCATATAGCTCGAGCCCGAGAACACCGACTCGGCCGGGAAGTCGTCGATTTCCCGCAGCCGGCTGGCAATCTGCTCGCGCGCACCAATATAGGTCACGCCATACACGTGGGTCATCACGGTTTGCTTGACCACTTTGCGAGTTAATACCGGGTGCAGCAGTTTGGCCAACTCGTGGCCGTTCTCCGCATCCCCGGCAACATCCTGCTGCACAATCTTGAGGACCCGCGAATAAACATCCTGGGGCCGGTCAGCAGCCGCCAAGTTGACTTCAAAAGCACCTTCGTAGTCGCCGCCCAGAGCCGCATAGTGCTGTAGGCCGTTGCAACTGCCATCCTGATGGACCGTCAAGTGCGATACATACTCGGCCGGATCGGGCGATGCCTGTGCATTCGAGATCTCAATACAAGCGGCCAATGCCTGGAACGGCGACTCGGCGGTTTTCCACCATCCTTGGCCGTCCAACGGCTGCTTGGCAGAATCAATAAGCTTGTCGATGTTCTCGTCCACAAACTTGACTCGGTCATCGTGAGATACTTTAGAGTTGCCAAACAGATTGGCAAGATGGATCTTAAGCCACCGCAGACCGTTAGCACCAAGCTTCTTGCCTTCCCAGAACATCAGCAGACTGCGGCTCACGTCGTTGCCCAAGTGGTTCAAATGCGGCGACAAGGGGTAGGCGCGGCCCCGGAAATCAAGGTTGTGGGGCAGGTAAAACCGTTCGCCCAAAAACGCCCGCGCAATATCCAGTTTGTAATTGAGATCACATCGCTGCGAGTACTTGGCAGCATTGGCCAGCGTCAACGCCCGTAATTGCCGCATATAATCGCGGCGTACTTGCGGATCGGCATCTCGTGGCGGCGGTGTCGGTAGCTGCGCCGCGTCTAACTGCGGAGGCACATTCTCAGGGATATCCAGGAACTCTTCCTTGGTATTCCAGACTTTAGAAATGATCCGGAACAGGTCCTGGTTAATTGTCCAGGCCGTGGAGCCGAGCACATTAAGCCCGTCATATACTTTCTGCAGCTGGCCCCGTTGCGAAGCAGCCGCAATATAAGCCACTTGTTCAGGCGAGTCGCGAGTCCGAATGATCCGCGACTCGCTGTAATGATACCCGCCATCATTCCAGGCCGTCCAGGGCCGAGGCTTGGCCAGCATAGGCAGCAGCTGCGGCGAAATGACTGCCGCGGTGTGCTCGCCGGTTAAGTGTCTTGCCACTTCTTTATGGGCGCGAAGCATGCCGATTTTGTTGCCGCCCTGGTACTGGTAGGTATGGAAGAACGCCGGGGCGCGGCCTTTGACTTGGCGGCCGGTTACGGGGTCTTTTCCATACACAGTGATCTTAGCGACTTGCAAAAACAGGGAAATCAGCATCGACCCGATCTTCGCCCGCACATGGTGGGGCCACGATAACTGGGTAGAGTCCATAGTGAGCTGGCGGATGCGGCGTTTCATGGAGGCAGCGGCCCGAGCACGATGCCGGCCCGTAAGACCGGCCAGAGCCTCGCGTTCCTTCTCCTTAAACGCCCGCAGTCGGCAGTCGAGTTCGACGTTCTTGCCTACTGCCAAAACCGCTTGCACGGACCGGATTCCATCCGAAACCCCGCGGGTACTGTTAAGCCGCAATAGTTCCATCATAGTCATAGCCGGAAGATTCTCGACTTTGGCCGTCATCAAATATGGCCCGTACTCAAACCGGTCGCTCAAGGACTTGCCCATCCGTTCGCGGACATGTTTAGGCACTTCCGATGGAGACTTGTAGGTTAAAACTTCCTTAACCCGATTGTACTCCTCGCGGACCAGCGGCAATAAGTCGTGGTTCCACTGCCACAACAGCATCTCCAGGCCCTTTAGGCGCACCTTCTCGTCGCCGTTGCGGTCCTGGCTGATCATGCGGTCAAACATCTCTTGCCACTTCATGCGGGCAGCTTCCAAGCCGCGGGTTTCGATGCTGCGTTGGCGCTTGTCGTTGATGCTATCCAGGTGGTCATCGAACGCCGCTCGGTCTTCGGGCTTGATATGTTTGGACATCTGGAAAAAGTCGGCAAAGTTACAGCTTTCGGCGTTCTTATCCTGTAAAAGCGGCTGAAACTGAGCTGCGGATTCGCCTAGCTGCATCCCGGCCAGCACATGACGGATACTTTTCAGCCCTACCGACTGCGTGGGCTCAAGCACGTCATAGCCGTGCTTTTTGATAGGTTCGGCAAGGTTATCGCTTTTCTCCCTGGTTTCTTTACTGCTCACCGTCTGGTCAGTGTCTTTAGAAGGTTCTAAAAGCGCCCGAGTGCGTTTGTCGATGTTAAGTTTGGAGATTTCCAACCGGCAGATATCAAGGATATCCCGACAAGTTTGCACGCCCAGCACTTCGACATGGCTGAGAATTGTGGGCACATTCTCTAGGCGGTTGGTAACATGGGCCCGTAAAAGGTCTTTATCGCCCGATAAATGGGCGTTCTTAAGCATAATGGCCTCGGTCACTTTATTGGGCTCAAAGCTCTTCAATACATACGAGATGCGGCGCATCCAGTTCTCAGCGACTTGGGGCCGGCCAGCATTCTGATGAACCAGCCGTAATAAATAGTTGTTCACTGCCAATGTGATGTCGGAGGGCTCGGAAGCGATTTCGGCCAGGCCCAGCAGCACCGATTCGGCCCGTTCCATGTGATCGCTTTCGAGACAGGCCTCTAATAAAGACCAGGCATGTGCGTATTCCCCAGAAAAGATGTTCCGGGGTACCTGATCGTGCGGCGAAGACCAGGAAGTAATGGTAGGCATGGTTGGAGGTGGCGATGGAGCCGGTGAGGGACTGGATTTCCAGCCCGCGGATTTGGAAATGGGCTCCATTGCCTGGGTAGCCGAATGCCTTACTTGCATCATACTAGCCACCCTGGTAGGGCGACGACAAAGGCGGGCTAGCCTTGACATGGTTGACGCTTGTTGATGAAAAATTCAGGGCCGGATATTTTTCATGACCAAAAATTCTCCCAGCCCAGCCCTTGCCCATGATCCATTGCCTGGTCAACCAAAAAATCTACAGTAAGAACCACTATACAGTAAGAACCATGAAATATATACGATCAGTCTATGAATAAAAGATGCAATTAGGTGCAATTAAAATAGATAGCAACGTGATTATAGAGAGTGCACGCGGATCTCTCCATCGTCGCCGCCAGTGACGACCTTGTCGCCCATCCAGGTCACACTATTGATCTCATACACTCCATGGGCACGTTCCAGCGTATGTGCAATTTCCCAGGTGCCGGCTGGGTTTTCCCGATATACTACGAGTTTGCCGTCGGCTCCTACACTGGCTATTCCGTAGGGACTCCATGCTACCGCATAGATAGTCTGCGAATGAGCCGTAGGCAAGATCGTTTCTTGTTCCCATTCCTCTACCAGTGCATCCCAGCGGGCCACGGAAGGTAATTGGCCAGGCTCGGTGCCGCCATGCTGAGCCTTTCGCGCCCAGATGCGTACTGTTAAGTCGTCGGAGCACGATACTAGGCGGGCCCTTGGGGGCTGCTGGGTATCATTATGATCATCAGTATGATCGTCATTGTCTTCTGGCCGGGGTTCAAAGTCACATCCCCACACAGTAGAAGTGTGGCCATTAAGATCGGATACACAGGTCCACTCATCGTCATCCAGTTTCCAAAGACGAATAACGTCGTCATACGAAGCCGAAGCCAGCAGCAGTTCGGAGGGATGCCAGACAACATGCTTGACATCCTGAGTATGATCTTGCAGAACGGCCACACAGTCGAAATCCTCCATGGCGTCGTCGACTTCCCAGATCCATACCGACTTGTCACGTGAGCACGTCGCCAAGAACCGGCCGTCGTGTGACCACGACACCCGTTTCACCTCGTTTTCGTGGCCCTCTAACATGGCCATAAACTCCCATGCCGGCGGCTCGTTCATCCAGATGCTGATCTGCGCATCAAACGAGCCGGCTGCCAATACTGCATCGTCCAACCCAGGTCGCCATGCCACTGACCGCACGCTGCGAGTATGAGCGTCGGCTAATTCCTGGACCAGTTCCAGCTCGGGCGTTTTATAAATGCGGATAGTTTTATCTGCCGAACAACTGGCCAAAAGAGGCCGCTGCGGGTGTACACTGACCTGCCACACCCGCTCTTTGTGGTGGGAGGTCATTAGGGAACTTTTTCACTCACCCAACCCTCCCAAATTAAGGCATCCTTTAGACTAACTAATATGGTGATCAGGATCGGCCGCCAAATGCCGGTGCTGGCCAGGCTTCCGAGATTTCATTTGCGGACTATGGCCAATCTCCCCGAGTCTAAACGATCAGAGGAAGTCACTAAAACCGGCCAGTCTAAAGTGCCGCAGAGAGTCTCCTATGAGTACCCTCCTCCTCCTAAACTGGAGCCGCCGGTGCCCAAGGAATCCAGTGCCTGGCGCAGACATATCCCTATTTTAGTAGGTTTGGGAGGCCTGGTATGGGCGTTTTATGCCTATAATTATGTGTTCAACTCCAAAGAAGGCGAGCAAACAGTGCTGACCCCGGCCAAATTCACCAGCTATAAACTCACTTACCGGGAAGATGTGGGGCCCAACCTGATCTTGATCGAGCTCTCGCCGAAATATACTGCTCATTTAGATTTGCTCAAGTCCGGAGGCAGTATCTGGAATGGTAAGAAGCTGTGGAGTGTGGAAGTAAAGCACCCGGATATCCAGATCACTCGCAAGTATACTCCTTTGCCGCTGTATTATATGCAGACCAAAGAGAATGGCCGTACCCAGGCGTTGCTGCGAATGCAAGGATCAGCTCCAGACGAAGGTCGTTTAGTGCTGTTGGTGAAAAAGTATGACGACGGCGAGATGTCCCGCTATCTCCACCAGTTGCCGGTGGGTGCCGAGGTCGAACTGCGAGGGCCTCATCTTGAGCATAAATTCCCTTATACGCATGCCGATATGCAGCCGGTGCGGTCGCCTATGTTGGATGTGCCGACCCGCATGCCGCCTGAACCTGAGCAGTTGACATCTCTGCCCGATAATATCGCATTTTTTACTGCTGGTACAGGCATTGCCCCGGCATTACAGAGCTTGTTATCTACAAATCCTCCTCGCGGCTTCACTGATGTCTACTACAGCGTGCGCAGCCCTGATGATCTGGTGTTTGACCGGTTCCGGTTGTTTTTGGAACGCACCGGCCGGGCCAAATTCCATGTCTATGTAGACAAAAACAACACTTTCCTCACCCAAAAAGACATTCCAAAGCCTAAGCAACGACAGGCCCGAGCTCTGGACCCTATTGAGCCTGCTGAAGTCAAGCCTGTGGAAAAAGTAAAGTACCAGAATGCTGTACAGCAGTTTGCCGATAAGACTCGCAAGCCGCCTTATGTAGACGGCCCTGCCTTGGCAGTTGTGTGCGGACCTCCGGGATATATCTCGTATGTGGCTGGAGAACCTGGAAGAGACAATAAACAGCCTATAGGGGGTCTGCTAGGCTCAAAAGGATGGGATACATCCAACACTACTCGGATGACCGAGTGGTAATTGTAAATACATGAATAGAGAAATGAATTTAGTCTATTGACAGAATTAATTAACAGAATTAATAGATAGAATTAGTTGACAGAAGCTGTTTGTACTATAGATGCTCGAGGCACTCTGCTGCTGACTATGAGCATCCTCTCCGTCAAGGCGGTGGTCCCTGGAAAAACTATTTTCAGCGGCATCCAGCCGACAGGTGTGTTCCATCTGGGAAATCTGTTAGGGGCAGTTAAAGCATGGTCCGATCTGTCCCGCACGGCCCCACCGGAATCGCCGATTATCTTCATGGTCGCCGATCTGCATGCCATTACGGTAGCCAAACAGCCTGCCGCGCTTCGTGAGCTGCGATGGCAGGCTATTGCCAGTATCCTGGCCAGTAATATCGATCCGAAACGGTGTTTAATTTACTTCCAGAGCGAGGTGCCTGCTCACTCGCAGCTGAGCTGGCTTTTATCGTCGATTTCCAGCATGGGCTACTTGAACCGCATGACGCAGTGGAAGTCAAAAGCCAACTTGGACGCCGGGGCATCGATTTCAACGTTGCCTAGTACACAAATAACCGACCTGAACTTGGCGTTGTTTGCCTACCCAACCTTACAAGCCGCCGACATTCTCGTTCACGGGGCCCACTATGTACCGGTTGGCGAGGACCAGTCGCAGCATTTAGAGCTGAGCCGGCACATAGCTCAGGCCTTCAATCATCGGTTTGGCGAGGTATTCCCTATCCCGGCCACGGTCTTAACCTCACACAAAAAGATTTTGTCTCTGCGAGATCACACGAAAAAGATGTCTAAAAGCGACCCTGACCAGGCATCCTGTATATATATCACCGATAGCCCCGAAGCTATTGCCGCAAAGCTGCGCCGGGCACTCACCGATTCGGATCAGGGACCGATCACATATGACACTATTAACCGGCCGGCGGTGTCCAATCTTTTGAGCATCGCTGCCGGACTACGGGGCTGTACTGCTGGCGAGTTTCTTGGCCAGCATACCATCACCAACCATAAGGATCTTAAAGACACTGTCACTGAAGTCGTTACCGAGTCATTAGCGCCGGTTCGCACCGAGTACGAACGGCTAATGGCCGATAAGGCGTTCCTTGAATCGGTAGCGGCCGATGGCGCGGAAAGGGCCCGGCAACGCACAGCGCCTATCTATGAAAAGGCCAGCAAGGCCATGGGTTTTGGCTGATAAAAAAAGTGATAGGACTAGTCACTGGATGTACATAATTAAGCTAGCGAAATTGCCATTGGCGACCATTGGCGACCATTGGAGACCCGGGGCAATTTTAGATTTAGATAAAGCTGGCACCGCTGCGAAGACTCTCCTTGCGCAGGGTCTCCTTCTGCAACTGCATCTGCACATAGGGCAGGTCGCCATACTGGTCGCGCTCCTCGAGGTTCATGCCATCCGAGGCCAGCTGCTCGGCGGTCTTCTCGCTCAGCTTGTCGGTGCGGTAGTTTTCGTAGATGACGTCGTTGGTGAGGTCCCGCAGCTCCTGCAGATGCGAGCCAAACAGCACCGACCGCAACAGCACAAAGTCGCTATGGCTGGGGTCCTCAATGCGCACGAGTCCCCAGGGGAAGCTGCGGCCGCGCACCAGGTCATCTTCGTCGACCTTGTAAACCTCGTTGCTACCAATAACCGCAAACGGCACGGCAGCCTGCAACTGAGCGTACTCATCGCGGATCACCGGGTCGGTCTCCTCCTTGTCGCAGTTGAAGTCGAAAATAGGGATCCGGTACTGCTCGATATCGGCCATGATCTTGGTCTTATTGATGATCAGCTCCTCATCGGTCACGGTATCGCCCTTGGCAATAACGGGAATCACATTCACCCGCGACGACAGCGTGGTCATGATATCGGCATCCAACTCGCGCAGGCCATGGCCGGTGGCAGGGATAAAGTACAGGCAGGCATGGACGCGGTTATCCTGGAAGTGCGGGTTGCGGCGCACGCGGCTCTCCTCAATCAGAACTTCGTCAAACTGGCTCTCGAGGTAGCCAAGAATCTTATCGCAGCACTCGCTGTTATCGATATTGTCGCCAAAGCCGGGGGTATCGACGATAGTCAGGGAGATCACGGTTCCATCCGACTCCCAGAGGTCGACCTTGTGGGTACGGATCTGCATTTCACGAGTAATACCATCAGAAGCCAGCACGGCCGAGGGCTCGTTGCCCTCAAATACCTCGCCATCGCACAAAGTGTTCACAAAGGTGGATTTGCCAGTGCCGGTGCGGCCGCACACCATAATACAGAGCTGGAACCCCTTTTTCACAATCTTGCGCCGGCGCATATTATCGGGCGACTCAGTTACGTACGAGGACGACAGGAGACTCATGGAAGGTTGCCGTGGAGAACCGGCGCGGGATGACTTTATATCTATAGCATGCATAAGCCCTTGCCTGCATGCATGCATGAAGCAGAAACCCAGTGAGATTATGATCTCCATTGGTCATGAAAGCGCAAAACAAATGATATAGAACATGTAGAAAACTATATGAAATATAAATTCATATTATATTATGGTATTTTGCGTGCCCATATATGTATGTACCACCTGACCCACCACCGTACCGGCATGCATAGCCATGCGTAATGCAGGTTACGTATACACCCATAAACGGGTGCGCCGATTAGGCATTGCCTAAACCGGAAGCACCCAACCGGACCCCCAACTGGGTCCCCATGCCCCGGGGGCAGGAAAGCCATCTGGCATCGTGAAGGTTGCCCAGCATTGCAACCAACCCCGGTTCCTACCCGGTTCCTAACCACCATGGCAGGGCTGCTGACTGTGTGTTTATTTTCCACCACCTGCCATTCATGGTGGGACGCCAGAGTCCCTCGTTGCCATCAACGCCCAAGAAAAAGCGGATGGTGGACCGGTATATCCCGAAGCGGGAGGGCGTCAATCTGCATGCGGCTTACAGTCTTGCCGGCGAGACCAAGCCGTCGTCGGTAGTGACCAATGGAGACATTGCCGACGAGACCTATTCGGAGGTGCTCAAGGCCGAACTGTTCAGTAGCCATCTTCCAAACAGTTCGGCCACGCTTCCTCCAACGCCGACAATGACATTGGCCAGCAGTAGTCCCGATCGCAAGCCGTATACCACTGCCCGCAGGGAGACGCAGTCGCTTCCTACCACTCCTCGCAAAAACCGCAATCTGTTCACATTCTCGCCCTCGAAACGGCCGCCATCAATAGCGGCCAACGAGATGCTGTCGTCGTCGCCGGTCCGGCTTGATTCCCAGCGGTTCTTGCTGTCGCCGCGGCGGCGGCCCCGCGAGATTGATTCAAGTGCCTATAAGGCCCTCAATGCGCCGGGCCATGCTGACGACTTTTATTTAAACCTCATAGAGTGGGGGTCCAGCGATCTGCTCGGCGTGGGCCTGGGGCCCTGTGTCTATCTCTGGAATCGGCATACCGAGACGGTAGAAGAGCTGTGTCATATCGGCGACCACGACTCGATCTGCTCGGTTTCGTGGGTGAAACAGGGCACCCATCTGGCTATTGGCACCAATACCGGCTCGGTGCAGATCTGGGATGTGGCCACCGGCCAGCGGATCCGGCACATGACGGGCCATGCGCGGCGAGTGTCGTCGCTGGCCTGGAATAGCCATATTTTGACGTCCGGGTCCGCGGACTGTACCATTTTGCATCGCGATGTCCGCATCCCGGACCCGTTCATAAAACGGCTGGTCTCGCATACGGCGGAAGTATGTGGCCTGCGCTGGAATTCGGACCTCAACCAGCTGGCGTCGGGCGCCAACGACGACTGCGTGAAAATCTGGTCAGGGCTCAACGATAGCCCGTTATTTGATTTTTCCGAACATACCGGCGCCGTCAAGGCAATAGCATGGTCGCCGCATCACCGCGGGCTGCTGGCCACGGGCGGCGGTAAACGCGATTGCCGGGTGATTTTCTGGAACACGCTCACCGGCCAAAAACAGTCAGAGTTCGATACCGGCTCGCAGGTGTGCAATCTGGTGTGGAGTCTCCGGACCCGCGAAATCATCACCTCGCACGGCTTCTACAACCACCAGGTGTCGATATGGAAGTACCCATCTATGGACCGAATAGGCACGCTTAGCGGCCACCAAAGCAGGGTTCTATCGCTGTCGTTAAGTCAAGACGGACAGATGCTGGCCACGGGTGCTGGAGATGAAACAATCCGGTTATGGAATATATACAAGGAGGAGCGGTCGCGGGACAACGGGTCGCCGCTCAACATCTACAATCAGCTGCGCTAGGCGGCATGATGATAGACTAGTTTTTGTGCCTATCTAGCTAACTACCTATTTACGTAGTAACAAAAGTCTCCAAGGAGTCTACAAGGAGTCTACAAGGAGTCTGCAACCAGTCTACAACTAGTCTAAACTAGTCTACAACTAGCCTTGGATCGACGCATACAGCTGTGAAGATCCGATGTTAGGGTTTCGAATGAGTCAAATATCCCAAACCAAGTTTCAACCGTCCAAATTGTCATGAGCAAGCCGGAAGCCTTAGATCTAAGTCACTTTTTATCGGAAGAGGCCAAGCGGCGCTACCCATCGCCATTAAAGGCCGCTTTCGTGTATGCCATGGACCCGGCCATCTACTCGCTGGGCGGAGGTCTACCGCTGCCCTCGCTGTTCCCCTATGACAAGGTGTCGGCCAAGACGTTGGCCCCGCCCTTCAAGGAGGGCATCGACAAGCATATCCTCGAGGCGGAGGATACTATCGACATAGAAGTGTTCAAGCAGCCTAGCACCGAGATCGAGGACATCGAGCTCGCCACGTCGCTGCAGTATGGCGCATCCGACGGTGACTACCGGCTCCGCAACTATATCCGCGAGCATACCAAGATTATCCACGATGTGGGCTTCGAGGACTGGGATGTCATTCTTACTTGCGGAAATACGTTCGGTTTGGACGCTACGCTGCGTACGTTCTGCAATCCCGGCGATGTTATCCTGGCCGAAGAGTTCTCGTTCTCGTCGGCCTTGGCCTGCATCGAAGCGGCTGGCATTACCCATGTGCCCGTGCAGATGGATCTGGAAGGGATTCTTCCCGAGGCGCTTGCGGCCCAGATGGATGCGTGGGTGGGCCCGAAACCGAAGCTGCTGTACACGATTCCTACTGGCCAGAACCCTACCGGGTCGACGTTGAGTGCCGAGCGCCGGCAGCAGATCTACGATATCATGAAGAAGCACGATGTGCTGATTGTTGAGGACGAGCCCTACTATTTTTTGCAGATGGATAAGTTCAACAGCGGCGAGAGTGCCGAGGAGCTCACGAGAGACAAGTTTGTTAAGTCGTTGGTGCCGTCGTTTCTGAAATTCGATACCGACGGCCGGGTAATCCGCCTCGACAGTTTCTCTAAAGTGCTGGCGCCCGGTACCCGTGTGGGCTGGATTGTGGCCCAGAAACGGTTTGTGGAGCGGTTCCTGCGCTTGTTCGAAACAAGCACGCAAGTACCTTCCGGGTTCTCGCAGTCGCTTGTCCACGGCGTGCTCACCCGGTGGGGTCAGGACGGGTACCTGGAATGGCTCATGCAGCTGCGCAAAGTCTATGCCGGCAAGCGCGATCTGGCATGCTCGACCATTGAGAAGACGCTGCCCAAGGGCATGTACGAGATGAGCGCGCCGACGGCCGGGATGTTCTTCTGGATCAAGATGGACGCTCGCCGCCATAAGAAGTACCAGGAGCTCAACGGCTCCATCAGCGAGATCGAGACGGCTATGTTCAAGGACGGTCTTGCCAACGGCGTGCTGATGGCTCCGGGCCACTGGTTCACTACCACCGGCCAAACCGAGCCGCCGCAGCCGCGGGCCCAGGTATCGGAGGACGACAAGAATGCCATGTACTTCCGGGGCTCCTATGCGGCGGTGCCTGCCGACCGTCTTGTAGGCGCTGTAGAGCGGTGGGCCAAGACCATGAACGATGTACTTGTGTAAAGTATCTAACCTTATAACTACATACAATTTTTTTTTCTTTTTTTTTTTTTTTTACTAGGCCGGCAAGCCGGCCTGTAGTTCCGCTTCGCGGAAAGGGAGAAGGAGCGGAAAGAGACAGAGAAAAAGATCGATTAGGATTATGATAACTATACATGTTTCACTAGCATACAATTACAGGCCAGAACAAAGAATGCAAAAAGGCTAAGTGCCCTGGTTGGCGCCCTGGTTGGCGTTTTGGTTAGCGAGCCGCTCCTCCATGAGCTCTCTCTGCTTCTGCTGCCAGCGACACAGCTCAGCATGCTCATGTATTTTGAAACCAAACACCTTGAGGCAGAACTGCTCATTGTTGTGGCGAGGTATAAGTTTGGGGTAAGCCTGGAAAAACATGGCCGGGAAAGAGGTGCCAAAGTATGCTCCGTCGATGTCGGCGTGCCGCGTCGACTTGGGGTTGTAGATATCTTCGCATTTCGGGCAGTATAGTTTCACGCACGACAGCCGCGGCGTGTCGTGGAGGCCGACCGGCAGCATTGGTTGCGAGCGGCAAAGGGCGCGCGGACAGCGCCCAAAATCGCAGTTATTGTACTTTTGCATCATTTTATAGAGCCCGCGGGTGGTCAGAATGTATCGGGCATGCACCAGCCCGTACAGGTGGCGAGCCTGAGCGTCGAGCTCGCGCTCTTCTTCATTATCAACGGCGTCATGTTCAAAGGGGTGGGTGATCACGTTAATGATGTCCTGGATGTGGGTGACCTCGGTATTCAGGCCGGTCAGGTTGAATCTATCGGTGATAAACTCGGGGTCGACCTCACAGAAGTACTCGTTGCCTTTTGCCCCCAAAAACCAATCGACCCATTGGTCCTCGGAGTCGGTATCCATTGATGACTGTAAACCCTCGCCAGACCCATGTGAACATACCCTTGGGCACGTGACCGCGGCGCTAAAGGGGTGCTAAGGGGTGCCCTAGACACTTGACTCGGGCAATTGGTTAGGAATTCTATTAGATTCGGGAGTACCTTGAAAAAGTCTGGATTTTTCAGGCCGAGACTTGACGACTTTTAACTTGAACTTTATAAGCGACGGACCAAGCTTCCTCGCGTTTCCTGCCGTAAGGAAGTCATATTGAAGTACCATTGGGATACTGCTATTTAGCTTACCATTAGTTTAGCCTAGATTTGCATTGTCAAATCTATCTACTAGTTAGTAGTGTTCTGTTCTATTAGTACTGTCTGTTACTGTTGTACTGTTTGTTACTAGTTAGTACTGTCTCTTAGTACTGTCTGTTACTGTTAGACTACATCCCACCCCGCAGACAGTCAGCTACCTATGCGGCTCATAAAACCGTCGTGGTTGGAGCACCGCGATAAGAACCGCAAGTACGAGATCTATAGCGCCTGCGTGTCGCCCGACGGCAAGCGCCTGGCCACCGGCGGCCTTGATGGAAAAGTGCGCATCTGGTCTACCGACGCGATTGTGGCCGGCGACGATTACAGCGGCCCGCGCCTGCTGGCGTCGATGTCCACCCACAACGGCACCGTGACGAGCGTGCGCTTCAGCCCTAACGGCCAGTTCTTGGTGTCGGGCAGCGACGACCGCATCGCGCTGGTGTGGCAGCTCGACAGTACGCGCAAGCCGCGCCAGGAGTTTGGCCAGGAAGGCGACGTGGAGGCCGAGACGTGGACGTCGCGCAAACGGCTAAGTGGCCACGAAAGCGATATCCAGGACATTGCGTGGTCGCCCGATAGCTCGCTGCTGATCACGGTCGGGCTGGACTCGACGATCATTGCCTGGAACGGCAGCACGTTTGAGAAGCTGGCTAGGATCGACGACCACCGCTCGCACGTCAAGGGCGTGGCGTTCGACCCGGCTAATAAGTACTTTGTGACTGCCAGCGACGACCGCACCGCGCGGGTGTTCCGCTACGCGCAGTCGTCGCCTACCCAAATGACGTTCACGGTCGAGGCCGTCATCGACAAGCCGTTTGTGAACTCGCCGTTGAGCACCTACTTCCGGCGCTGCAGCTGGTCGCCGAACGGCGAGGTTATTGCCTGCTCGAACGCCACGAACGGGCCCGTGCCGACCGTTTGTATCATCAATCGCGGCGAGTGGGATTCCGATATGGCGTTAGTAGGTCACGAGGGGCCTTGCGAGGTCGCGTGTTTCAGCCCGCGTATGTACGTGGCCAGCAAGGGCGGTGATCCTAAAGACGCCGTAATGGCCGTGGCGACTGCCGGCCAGGACCGCACGCTGGCGATCTGGAATACCCAGAACCCGCGCCCGCTGCTGGTGGCCCACAATGTCAGCGACAAGCCGGTATGTGATCTTAGCTGGGCGCCCGACGGACTATCAGTATATGCGGTATCTCTGGACGGCACGGTGTTTCTGGCCCAGTTCGAGGCCGGCGAGCTCGGGTATCCTTTGGACCACGGTGTCGTCGAGCAGCAGCTGGAGCGGTACGGCGGAAAGGTCAACGATATGGACATGATAGAGAGTATTGAGCAGCTGGATGTTGAGAACCGGCTTGCCCCGAAACCCGAGCCGCTCGGGGCCGAACAGGCCGGGTCGGCAGAGTCAACTGTTGAGTCGGTTAAGCCAACTGTCGAGACGGTCCAGACGGTCGAGTCGACAGCAGCTGCAACCCCGGTACCCCCGGCAGCAGCCCTGGCCCCGAGTGAGGCATCTACACCAGCGGCCCCAACCCCCCAGCCAGAAACAAACGGAGTGAATGGCCATTCCGACAAACCCGAGGTCAACAAACTGGTCATCAAGAAACAGAAAGTCACGATCACCAAGGACGGTAAGAAACGCATCGCGCCTACGCTCGTGACCGAAGAACCGTCAGTAGGTACTGTTGCGCGCGCGGCAGCTGCGCCCGCGCCGCAGATGGCCTCGGCAGTAGAGTACAGCCGGCCCACTCAGGCATTGCCTCGAGGCGGAGTACCGGCATTAGTGATTGGTGCCAAACGCAAGCCGGACGCCGAGCCCGCGGCAGCCAAGAAAGCTAAGCAGGAGATTCAGTATATCCGTCCTGCCGTGGTCAATCCGGCGGCAACGGTATCAAACGTGCGGTTAGCCGCGCCGAAAGTCGCTACCCGCATCAGCCACGGCAGTGACTCGGTGTTCGAGGCCCGCAACGGCGCCGACCCGAACGACCCGGCTCGGCTATCGGTGACCCACAGTGGCCGGCTCGTGTTTATAGAGTATGTGCCCGGCTACGCGCACCTGCTTACAGGGTCGTCCGATACGTTCTGGGCAGCGGCCACTGAGGACGGCGTCGTCCACGTGTTCACGCCCGTGGGCAGCCGGCAGGTCCCCGCGTTTGCGCTCGGCAGCACGCTGTCGATTCTGGAGGCCCGTGATTGGTGGCTGGTGGCCATCACCAGTATCGGCATGGTGCATATGTGGGATATGCGCGTGGGCCGGGCCCTGTTCCCGCCGGTGTCGGTGGCGCCTATCCTCGATACCTCGTCTAAATACGCCGATAACGGCGTGCTCAAGGCGCCCTCCATCACCCAGTGCCTGATCACCGACCAGGGGAAGCTGCTGGTCGCCTTGTCGTCGGGCACTTGCTATACTTACTCGCCCGACATGCTCACCTGGCACCAGATCTCGCAGCCATTCTGGGCCTACGGGTCGCAGTACTGGGACTCTACCGGGTTCGCTGCTTTGCTGGACGGCGCGCCCACGGGCCCCGTGGCACTGGCAGAGCGCCGCACCAACGACGAGGCGCTGCTGAGGGCAGGGCCCCGCGGCAAGCAGCTGCAGCGTATGGCCCGCAACCGCATGCTGCAGGACGGCTACCAGGGCTACGAAGGCGCCGTCTCATTGGCCCATCTCGAGAACCGTATTGCCGCCGCTGCCTTACTGAACTCGGCCTCCGAGCTGCACAAGTTCCTGGAAATGTACGTGCGGCGGCTGGCCCAAGACGGCCAGCGCGAGCGCCTCAACTTCCTGTTCGAGTTCCTGCTGTCGGGCGGCCAGTTCGGCGGCATCGAGAAAACACTGCTTTTGGAGCAGGCTCTGAAAGTGGCCGCGCCGCACCGCGCCGTGCAGACCCTGATTGTAGAGTACGAGCAGGTTCTCCAGAGCCGGCCCTGAACACTTACAGCTGTAGTAAAACTTAGTAGCATATATATGTTATTAAATGAACCTTTTCTTTCTTTCTTTTTTCTTTTTTTCATACTAGGCCGCCAAGGCCGGCCTGTAACCGCTTCGCGGACGGGAATTGCGGACGGGAATCGCGAAGCGAAGCTGTTTGACTTGTCAAACAGCCGAAAAAGAAAGACTATGCAGTAGTTTATAGAGTCTATTTATGGATCTATTTAGAAGGAGAGACAAAGCGGAGGTAGGGAGTGACCTCGCGGATGTCGCCGTACTTCTTCTTGGCGTCTTCAGTGGAAACCGTCAAAGGAACAATCACATCGGCACCGTCTTCCCAGTTCACAGGCGTGGCCACGTTCTGGTTGTCGGTGAGCTGCAAAGCGTCTAAGACCCGCAGAACCTCGGCAGTGTTGCGGCCGGTGGTCGCCGGGTACACCAGGAAGAGCCGGACCTTCTTTTTCGGGTCGATCACAAACACATTGCGGATAGTCATGGCGGTAGTGTTGATGTTCTTGAAACCTTCTTCGTCGACCATGTCGTAGAGGAACGCGACCTTGCGGTCGACGTCGGCAATGATGGGGAAATCAAACTTCTTGTCGAGATTAGCCGCCTTGGCAATATCTTTCGCCCATTCCTCGTGGGAATCGATCTTGTCGGAGCTGAGACCAATCAGCTGCGCGTTGCGTTTGGCGAACTCGTCTTTGAGCGCCGAGAAGGCGCCGAGCTCGGTCGTGCACACGGGCGTGAAATCGGCTGGGTGCGAGAACAGAATCGTCCATTTGTCGCCGATGAAATCGTGGAAATCGATCTCGCCTTGCGTGGTCAGGGCCTGGAAGTTCGGCGCCGTGGAGTTGATGCGGATGCGCGGCTGGTCCTCGGCTTTGAACGCCATTCCGCGCGCCCACATGGCGGGACGCACTGTTTGCGCAATACGAGGAATACGGAGAGTACGAAGCATTTAAGGAAGCGGCCGGGCCGGCGAGGGTTATATAGGTCACGTGGGATTCCACAAGGGTTGGGGTGCTGCACGATTCACTCACCCCTAGCCAATTGCCAATAGCCAATTGCAATTACAATTAGTGAATTAGTGTCAATCCATAAAGCTACATCAGTCACTATCATGCTCTTTAAAAGGGTTCTCGGGCTCGGGCTCCTCGGGCGCCTCAAACCCATCGTCTTCGTCTTCCATGGTCTCGAGCTCTTCATCAATGATGGCGTCAACAGCCGCCGCGCGTTCAGGGGAGAACTCTACGCCAAGCAAATCAGCGACCTTTTCACGAAGTTGTCGCGACGTCATAGTTTGCAAATCCGTGGCGCCAAGCACCTGTTTCACAGTAGACCGGATCTGGGCGCTGGTACCCGCATCAAACACCTGAGTCTCGCCAAAGTCATTAGTGAATGGCCGGGCATAGACGGATGCCGCCCGTGGATCGTCTTCAGGCAACGCTTGACTAGGCAAACTCTCAAACACGCTTTGAACTACCCGGCCATTGCGGCTATCAAACACGATCGGCCGTTCTACGCCTTCATAGCCCATTCGCGACGCATAGCACGCCCAAGTTTCATAGGGCACCGAAGCTGGGTCGAATATATCCGATTCCGACTGCAGCAACACTTTTTTGCCTTTGGACTCGTCCAAAGTAACCCGCGTCGAGCCCCACGAAAAGTCGTCCATATACCAGAACGAGTATATAGGAAGAATGAACGAGTGCAATGGGTAGGCAAGGATATAGATGATCATCCAGAAGATGTGCTGCCATTGCCGGTGGAAAATGTACACCAAAGTTTGCAAACCGTAGACGAGACCAATAAGGATAATGGAGATCACCGGCAGCGGCGAGGTATGCGAGGCAATCACGTAGATCAGATATACCAAGTACACCACCACACTCGGCAGCATCAGCGTGCCGATGAGGTCAACAAACACCACGCCGCGCATCGAACACAGAAAGAAACCACACATGGTATCCAGGCGCATAAGCTCGACCAGATTGTGCACTGTTGAGTTGATCCAGCGCCGGCGCTGGGATAAAAGCACTTTGAACTCATCAGGTACCTGGGTTTTACAGCGAGCATCGGCCACAAACTTCAGCTTGAGCCGCGAAAAGTGTTTCGACATCAACGTCGTTAAATAGCGGTCCTCGCCCAGGGAAAACAAGTTCTTTTTGTGCAGCGTGTCCACATGCCGCACCGAGTAGTCTTTAATGACCTCGTCGCTGATCAGCAAGGGTTTATAGCGGCGCGCGCTGCGCAGCCGATAAAGCGAGAAACAGCCGGGTAAACAAGTCACCGAGCCAAACAACGACTCGAATGCCTTGGTCAGGTGATGGGAAATAAAGTACTCATAGACTTGCACCATCGTCGACAACGAGTCCTGCTCGTTCTCAATACTGGTTTCGCCACAGACCGCGGCAACTTTGTTGTCATGAGTGCACGCGGCCACCATGCGCGTCAACGAATCGGGCGCTACTTTCGTGTCGGCATCTACGGTGAACAAGTAGTCGTAGCGTTCGGGCTCGACACCGATAATGTTGTTGAGATGATGGAACAGCTCGAGCTCCAGCGGCGACATCTGCGATTGGTAGTGCACATGGTTCAAGAAGTTCATGATAATCAGCTGCGAGTCGCGTTTGCCGCGGTTACCCGGCCGCGAGTCTTCGGTGGGCGCGCCCACTTTCACCACGACCACATACGGCACCGTATTGCCCTCGTTCTGGTAGATTCCCGAATACAGTTTGGCATAGTTGAGTTCTTTGGCGCCCTCGGCAATCGCGTGATAAGCCCGGGGCACGGCCGAGTCGCGATCTTGGTGGCCAAAGATATCCAGGACAATCTCGGGCGTCACGCGGTCGTTGCCGGCGCCGGTGATCAGGCCATCGCAAATCACTACCAATAACTTGCGCTGGCAATCATAGTCAAGCGCCGTCAACGAATCAATCGCCAGCCGCAACTCGTCCTCGCTTTCAGTATAAACGGGAATCTGGCAGATCACAAACCGGTTCTGCGGCGAGGGCAATGGTTTAGACCCGAACCGGATCGACGTCAGGAACTTGATAACCGTGATAGAAGTGAGAATGGCCGCTATCACCAATAAAATCACATTAGCCGCCTGGCATTTCGCGGTATGCCGGAAATCAAGCTCGCCGTAGTAGAACGCCGCATCTAAACACTCCATAGTCTGTTTCTGAGTCGACTCGTCCAGTTTATTCCATTGCTCGGTAGCGTCCAACCCTTTATAGGTGGTGAACATGGTCTTTACCGACGACGAAAAGAACGAGTACTTCTCGTAAGAGGTCGACTCCGAGCTCGGGTAGGTATCGGTAGTGATCATGTAGTTCGTGACGTCGTAGATCTTCTTGTTGATCATGATCAGGTACTTGTCTTCCTCATTACAGATCTTGGTGATCTCCTTCTGAGTCTGCACCAGCCGGCCCTTGTAATAAGTTTTAATAGCCGGTTTAAACACATTGTCGTACCACGTATAGTTATGCAGCGCCGTTTTGTTGCTGGTAACAAAGTAGCTGCCGCTTTGGTGCAACCCCACGGAGTACGGCGACTCGGTCGTGTTATATGTCAACTTCACCGACACGTCCGATACTAAACTGGGGCAAGCAACAGTCAACGGGGGCGGGAAGTAGTCGGATAAGTCCTGGCCGGCAAACTGGATCATATTCGCCTCGGTAGTCTCGGTGCCGCTATCGGAATGCTGTAACGTATAGAACTTGGTGATATCGTAGACGTAGCCATGGATCCCTACGTAAAAGTCGTCAGTTCCCTGGTGAGTCTTGAGTTCCTTGTGGTTCCAGACTTTGTCGTAGTCCGGGCAGATAAACTTGCCGAGGAAAATCATGTAGAAAATAATGGCGGCATTGAGCAGGAAAATCAGGAAGAAAATCGTCAGCTTTTCGCGCCAGGCAATCCGGATTTCCCGCCGCTTCATCTTGCCCGGCCAGATCAGTAAAAACGACGGAATCCACCACGTTAAACACCATACTAATCCCAGCCATAACCGCCGCTCGCGCGTAAGAGGCTGGACTTCCAGCTTGCGGCCCATCTTCTCTTCATCCCGGGCATTGTTCAACAAGTCCTGCTCGTCGTAGTCGCTATCATCGTTATAATACACAGGTATCTGCTGGATCCGGCCGTCAGGACCGTACATTTCGCGTTCAATGCCGCTAATAGTCGGCCCTCCCGAAATGGGGGCTGCGCCAGTGGGTTCCGGGTATTGGCTACCCGGGAAGGTAGGAGCTAGCGACCGGTGATCATAGTTATACATAGACTGAGGCGCAAACGGGTTAACAGCTGCTGGCCGCGCCGGGAAACCCGGGACCGGCCCGGTAGCGCCGCCTAGCGACCGCAGGCGCTCGTTCTCCAGCTGCTGCCACAGCTCCTCGCTAATGTACACGCGCATATGCCCCGCAAAAAACTGTTCAGGACCGAACCCTTGAGTAGTCGCCCACTCTTCGAGCCGGAACCCGGCGGTTCCTGCCGGTAGAATCATGCGGTAGTGGTCGATAAAGTCGCCTACTCCAAAGTCGGCCGTGTAGTCGACGGGCCCGCGTTTCTGGGCCCATTCAGTAATGAACATCTCGCGGATCTGGCCGGAAACAACGATCGACGACCAGCTATCATGAGAAATAGCCAGGGCAGAGTCGGCAGGTGCCATCGCTAGTGCCGTCCATACCCGGTTAGCCGGCATGATCGCCTCTACATCCAGGAGGTTACTAGGATCGGCATTAGCGAGGGATTGCGGCCATGTGACAGACGAATCGACGAGCATCGCAAAATCGGAAACTTGAGTGAGGGGCGCGAGCGCGGGCCGCGTCGAAAGTTTCTTAAGCGCTCTGGTCGCTTCGCCGGGCGCCCGCGGCATCGAGATGCCATTGCCGACCATTTCGGCATTAATCCCGAACCCATTATCAAACACCAGGCGCAAAACATCGTATTGCAAGCTATCGGCGCCCTCGACAATCGTTACTACTGAAGAAATCTCGTTGACGTTGTCCTCGGCCGGCATGCCGTGGTATTCTTGGAGATCGAGCGTAGACAAGAACTGGTTCAACTGAACGACCATGGCCTGTACCAATGCTTGGTAACTAGTGGCAATCAGCTCGTGCGCAGGGTATTGCGAGCTGGTAGTGGCATTAAGACCAATTAACGCCGCGCCCTCGGCGCGATCGTCGGGGTCGGCATTACCAAGAAGCAGAATACCACTTAAGGTCATGAACAGCGTCCGGCGGAAATGTTTCGGTAAACATTGTTTCAAGGCATCGTACCAGTCTTTGGCAAGTGCCTGGTCGTCGGCATCGGCTACCCAACTAGGCAAGTTATAGGTTGCCGACGGCCGCAATAAATCATACTTCATGGGGTGCACTTTGAGGTTCAGCAACTCGGCGCGGTCTTTCTGGGAATATAACATGTAGTAAAACACGTCAAACGCGCGGAATCCTTGTTTCTCACTGAGGTTCAGCAACGGCGCCAAGGTAGTTAATGGCTGGGCCGCCAGCGCTAACCGATTAGAGACAATCGCGCCATTGTCGTTAAGCCCTAACGCTACCGACAAGCCGTTATGATACGATTGATGGAGATTATCAGGAGTTAACGCTTGTAAAAACGGCTGCAGGACTGCCAAGGCCTGTAATGTGCGAGAATCAAGATTGGGCACGCTAGCGACCGCCGAGAGAAACGGCGATAGTGCCGCCTGGTGCGTAGGCATCACCAGAACCAGCTCGTCTTCGCCCTGCTGATACGCATGGTACCATACCGAGTCCATGAACTTCTGCAGGACCGTGCCGTCCAGAGTCAAAATCGACTGGTTATCGATCTGGACGCATCTGGGGCTACCGTCTAGGCGAGAGTAAACCTCATGGAGATAGGATATTAATAGGGAAGTAGTGAGAGGACCCTGCTGTTGAGACAACGGGACCTCCATAATATACGAGTCGGAAAAAGTCCGGCAACAATCAGGTAACTAGAGGTGGGGCGGCCAAAAAATGCTATTGTATGTTTGGGTTTCAGGTACCGGGTTAGGGTGCGTCCTGCTGTTGGCCCCTCGAAGCGATCACCCATGTTTAACTTTTATTATTAGCCGATCCCTAAATTTGGCCGGCGCCGATCGGACCGCCCAAACCACCAGATGTGATCGGCGCCAGTTCTAAATACCTAGGCAATGATATCTCGTATTTTCTGGCACGGTTGGCTGTCCGGCCAGAGTCTAAAAATGCCCGATTAGGTGATCCACAGGTAAACCCTTATTTGTCTATATGTACGCCGAAAATAGCTCCTTGGCAAAAATAAAATCACCGGCCGGATATGCCGAGGCGACATATTTCGGCTCCGAAAGCTTAAATCGATAGGTAGATCGTATTTATGCCTAACTAGTACTTTAACCCCTGCTTCTCGACCCTTACAACCGCGCGCCATGGCCTCTATAGCGACCCACTTTTGTTCAGTGGAGACGCGCGTCGTGGTGCCGCAAATTACGTGGTTGGTGGGCCCAGGTTGGCCCTTCCCCTTTGTAACGCGCAGGTCCCAACCCTAATGTAAATATAGGTAAACATATCAGGGAAACCCGACCCTAGCGGTCAATTTCCAGGCGATTTGATACAGGGCAAAAATGACCGATATCTCGGGCTTGCCGCCGGCCGCTATGGACGGCCGCGGCATTACCGCTCATATAGCTTCGCAATATCACCAAGGCATTCCCTATTGTACGATCTCCACCCGGACTTTAGTGGCTATTAACACTTTTACCCCCCTCGACATCAACCAGGACCAGGTTTTCCGCAACCTGGCGGCGCATATCTGCAACCGCATGGAACTGCGCGGCGAATCGCAGGCGGTCTGTTTTATGGGCGAGCACGGCGCCGGCAAGTCCGAGTTCTCCGCCGCTTTCACTAGACATGTGCTCACGTTGGGCGCTAACCCGCTAAGCTCGCGCATCCGCAATGTCCAGCCGATTCTGGAAGCGTTTTCGACAGCGAAAACCGCTAGCAGTGTATACGCGTCGAAATCAGGCACAGTTACCGAACTGCAGTACGATAAAGAGTCGACATTAGTGGGGGCCACCATCTTCGACTACCGCTTGGATCGACATAGGGTAACCAAAATCCCTACTAACGAACGCAATTACCATGTTTTCTACTTTATGGTGAACGGTTTGTCTGATGAAGAGCGCTACCATTTACATCTTAACGATGTGCAAACCACTCGCTACCGCTACCTCGGCCATCCCTCACAACTGCGACTTCCGGGCGTCGACGACAAAATCAAGTTCAAGCAATTGAAAAGCGCTTTATATGCTTTAGGATTCTCGCGCGCCGATGTCGCCAATATCTTCCAGGTTTTGGCGGCCATTATCCATATCGGCCAGCTGCAGTTCCGGGCCAGCGTTATGGACTCGTCGGTAGCGCAGACTACCGCGGTAGAGATCGTTAATCCGGACATTATTGAGTTAGTCGCCGGTTTTTTGGGGGTTATGCCCGATGTGCTTCGCACCTGTTTAGTATCCAAAACCGTCATGATCAATAAGGACCGCGTGACGGTCGTGCTTGACCAGAAAGGCGCGCGCGAGAACGCCGACGAGGTCGCGCGCACGCTCTACTCATTACTGTTTTCCTGGTTACTAGAACGCATCAATAACGAGCTATCTCGCAACGGTCCAGATACCGCGGCCGCTGATTATGATCCGTTGATCCAAACCACATTATCAATTGTCGATTTCCCCGGGTTTAATACTAATACCACCCCGGCTTTAGACCGGCTGCTGCACAATACCGCCAACGAAATGCTGTATAACTATATGATGCATAGCTATTTCACCGGTCCTGATGACGTGCTCGGCCGCGAGGATGTAGAGGTGGCCAGTACCGAGTACTTCGATAATACCGATACGGTGCGCACGTTAAGCCGGCCTAGTCTTGGTCTCCTTTCGGTGATTAACGACTATGCCCACCGCGATAAAGACGATTCGCAGCTGGAAGAGTCGCTGTACCGCCGGTTCAAGTCTTCGCATACCGTGAATATGCATCGCGATACCCACTCGTTTGTGGTCAATCACTACAGCGGCGAGGTCGACTACCCGATCAAAGGTCTTCTCGAGGACGCCAAAGAAGCGATTTCCTGTGATATCATTACCTTGTTCAATATGTCTACGTCCTCGAACTTCCTTAAAGAAGTGTTCCGCAAAGCCGCCGTAGTCACCGATACGTTCGGCTTAACCGGCACAGTGGTCGGCGCGTCGCTAAGTTCCGAACCGCGCCGCCAACCGTCGCTAATTCGCGATACATCGGTGCGGGCAGTTACTCGGCAACGCAGCCAGCGGTACTCGGCAAACTACGAGCAGCGCCAGCAGGGCACGTTCCGAGGGGCTCCGAAAACTGCTAGCGATCCGAAGAAACAAATGGGCTCGGCATCGCAATTTGTGCTTGCTGTCGACAAGATTCTGGAATCCCTGGAGGAATGCAACGGCTATTTCGTGCTTTGTATTAAACCGAACGACCATAAACTTGTGTCGTCATTGGACGCGCGGTGTGTCCGCCAGCAAGTAACGGGCCTGGGCATTCCCGAGCTCGCCAAACGCACAAAAGTCACTGATTTATCGCTTTTCCTGCCCTTTAATGAGTATATCCGGTTATCCGGCACCGATTTGCAGCCGGAGGTCGGCGAATCTGAACGCTCGTTTGCATTAAGAGTGCTCGCAACTTTCGGCTGGCCCGATCGCGATGCGCGCGCGGGGATTACTGGCGTATTCTTCAGTGAAAGCGCGTGGCTGGCTTTAGTAGATCCCGCTTACTCGTTTGCCGAGCGCGCCGCCAAAAAGTACGCGGCCAATGTCGAAGACAAGTATAAAGAGGCATACATGTACCAAGACCTGGAAACCAAGTCGCTGGCCGGCGGGTTTGGAAACATGTTCCGGTACGCGGGCGACCCGCGACATAGAGACGAGTATATCCATGTGAACGGCGACATGAAGGATGTAGAGGACTTGACGGCGCCGCCGCGCGCGTCGGCGCAACGCCGGTTCTGGCTCAATATTGTATGGCTGTACACGTTTTGGGTCCCCGAAATGGTTATCAAACGCCTTTCCGGGATGAACATGAAGAGCAAACGCATTGCCTGGCGCGAGAAGTTCGCGATTAACCTGATTATCTGGGGAATGTGTGTGGGCTGTGTTTTGTTTCTGATTGGGTTCCCGTACTTGATTTGTCCGTTGCAGGATGTGATCTCCACCGGCGAACTCAGCGGCTACTCGTCGACCTCGAGCTCGAAAGTGTATACGTCGATTCGCGGCGTGGTGTTTGATATCACCAAATTCGCCGACGCGCACTACCCGTCGGTGGTATCCAACTCGGAGATTCTCGCGTATGGGGGCAAAGAGTCTACCGATATCTTCCCTATCCAGATCTCGGCTGTGTGCGGCGGAGTTAATGGCACGATGTCCGATTACATTGTGCTTGGCGACCCCTCGAACTACTCAGACTCCAACGCGGTCTTCCACGACTTTCGAGCGTTCACAAACGACTCGCGGCCCGATTGGTACTTAGAGAAAATGAAGTTCTTCAACCAACACTATCGCAAAAGCTACATTGGCTATACCCCCAAGGAAATCAAGAAGATGGCGTCCAGTAACAAGAAGGTGGTAGCCAGCTTGGACGGGTTTGTTTATGATCTTACCGACTATGTGAACGGCAATATCTATACGCGCGCGCGCGCCGGGTCGACGGTGCCGAGTGATGTTGATATGGACTTTATGGACACGAACCTCGTCGGTTTGTTCCAGAACTTTGCCGGCCAGGATATCAGTAAAGAGTACAAAACGCTAAGTATCTCCGACAATGTCCGGGTGAATATGAACCGCTGTCTGCGCAACGTGTTTATGATCGGCAAACTCGATACCCAGGGCTCGGTGCGATGCATGTTTGCCCGCTACTTCTTGCTGGCCATCACCTGCTTTGTGGTGCTGGTGATTCTCATCAAGTTTTTGGCCGCTCTGCAGTTCGGCAGCTACGAGTATCCGGATGACTTGGACCGGTTCGTGATTTGCCAAGTACCGGTCTATACCGAGGACGAGACGTCGCTCCGTAGAGCTATTGACTCGTTGGCGCGCACAAAGTACGACGACAAACGCAAGCTGCTGATTGTTATTTGCGACGGAATGATTCGCGGCCACGGCAACGAAGAAACGACCCCGCAGATTGTACTTAACATTCTCGGCGGCTCAGAAGGCCAGGACCCGCCGGCACTTCCTTTGGAAGGCCTGGGCGAAGGCGAGCAGCAGTACAACTTGGGCAAGATTTACTACGGCGTCTATGAAGTCGGCGGCCATTTGGTACCTTATTTAGTGCTGGTGAAAGTCGGTAAGCCTACCGAAATGTTCCGGCCGGGTAATCGCGGCAAACGTGATTCGCAGATGATGCTCATGCGGTTCCTCAACCGCGTGCACTATAACGCGCCTATGAGCCCGTTTGAACTAGAACTATATCGCCACTTTGAGTTCACCGTCGGCGTCTCCCCGGCCTACTATGAGTACTTGATGCAGGTCGATGCCGATACGGTGGTTTCGCAAGAATCGTTGTCGCAGCTGGTCGGCAAAATGGTGCGGGATAACCGTATCCAGGCCGTATGCGGTGAGACCGCTTTGAGCAACTCGCGGCACTCGCTCGTAACGATGATCCAGGTCTACGAGTACTACATTTCGCATAACCTGGCCAAGGCTTTTGAGTCGTTGTTCGGCTCAGTTACCTGTCTCCCCGGCTGTTTCTCACTTTATCGTATCTACGAGCAACGCACGGCCAAACCGGTGTTTGTGGCTACGCCTGTAGTTGAACACTATGCCGAGAATGTAGTACGCACGCTGCATACCAAGAACCTGCTGCATCTCGGCGAGGACCGCTACTTGACGACTATCCTGCTCAAGTTCAATTCCCAGTACTCGACAAAGTACTTACGCCATGCGCATGCCTTCACGATCGCTCCTGATTCCTGGTCAGTCTTTTTATCGCAGCGGCGTCGCTGGATTAATTCAACCGTGCATAACCTGGTGGAACTGATGCCCATGGGCCAGCTATGTGGATTCTGCTGTTTCTCGATGCGGTTCATGGTGATCTTGGATCTATTTAGTACCTTAATCCAGCCCGTTACCTGTGCCTACCTCGCCTATCTCGTCTACCTCTGTGTCTCGCGCAAGGACGACATCCCCGTTACGTCTATTGCTATGTTGGCGGCCATTTATGGCCTGCAGGCCATCATCTTTGTGCTGCGGCGCAAGTGGGAAATGATCGGATGGATGCTAGTTTATATTCTGGCCATCCCCATCTTTTCGTTGGCGCTTCCCCTCTATTCGTTTTGGCAAATGGATAACTTCTCGTGGGGCAGCACGCGGATGGTGTTTGGCGAAAAGGGCCAGCGCGCGCTTATTGCCGACGAGGGCAACTTCGACGCCGCCGATATCCCGCTGCGCACCTGGACAGACTATAAGAGTGAGTTAGAGACTCGCGATAACCGCGAGAAGTTCGAGCAAACTATGGACAGCCAAAGCGAGCTCGAGCTCAGACGGTCGTCGTCGGCGATGTCTATTACCGAGTCGCCTAGGGCCCAAAGCATGGTCCTGGCCGACCAGCCAGACCTGGCCAACCAGCCCACTGATGCCGATCTCACTGAAGCCATTCGCGAGATCCTGGCCACTGCTGACCTGACCAAAATCACCAAACGCACGGTTCGGTCCGAGCTCGAAAAGCAGTTTGGCTGCAAGTTGAACATGCGCAAGGAATACATCTCGCGAGCCACCGAAGCACTGCTTATGGGCGAGCTTTAGTCTGTTTAGTCTGTAGAAACATATCTATTGTACGATTATTTATATCTACTTTGCATATTCGGCCCGATAACCTTTTTTGCGGTCACCAAAAATCCGTATAATTATAAACTTTATACCGTTTCGAAGCTTATTTTTATTCTGGATATAGTTCAGACATTTAATTAGCTTCGGCTCCAACTATCACGACTGCATATACCTCTACCATTTTGTTCAATAACATATCGGCAGAACCACCGACCTGCCGCCATTGCCGATAGTGCCGCACGCGCGCTTATCTGGTAAGGGTTCAGGGTTCTGGATGATATCATACCCCACTATTTGGCAGCTAAAATTAGATAAGTTACATATTTACCCCACCATGGCGCGGGCAGCCCCACATTAAAGGAGTCTTGGCAAGTATTGGAGATGAAAATACAGATTTAGTATGTAGATGGTGACTTACTGACGGTTTTGTCCCGTGTAAAATGTCGGGCAACGGCGCTTGCTGCACCTAGGGTCGGAGATGGCATGCATCAGCTGATGTCCCCCAATGAGATACGGCTCAATTGGAGGTACCCAACGATCACGCATATATCGCGTTTTTTCACTTCATACCGCATCCGTTACGATTATAGATATCTTAGAGCTCATATAAATACTTTTTTCCCCGCTTGGAGCGCTCAGTTTTGCCGTTTTTAACCCTTCTTGAACCTCATGCAGGCTCGTGGTCTCGTGACCCTGGCAAAGATTAGGGTACGGTTTCCCTGCCTGCCTTGCATGTGTTCAGCGCCGTACAAGCAGTAGTGGGGGCAGGGGAGGATCCACTTCAGACCGGCAACTACAGTTATCCTAACGGCGCATTTCGGCTAATTGAATGCTTAACTAGTTGATGATGTTTACGGGCGAACTTATGGGTGGTTATGCTACCCTCATAGCAAATGCTAATATGGCGTCTTGCAGTTGCGGGAAAGGGGTTGGTGAGGATTGCCGATAGAACAACAACCTGCATGACATCATGCAGCTGCCCGGCACGGCACCGGCCTAAATTCTAGTATAAATGGATGGCAGATGCTATGCATTCGCTTTATCTCTTGCTGTGCGGGCCATTTCTCGACCTACATAAACCCTAGCAATGACACCAACTATTAAGGATTCAGATAGCGATCAGTCGCTATCTGCTCACGGTAAAGAGCACATCTATACCGACACCAAGGAGCATATCTACTCCGACAACGATCAGGAGCAGGGGGAATTCTCCGATCTCAAGAATTTCACCAGCGAGTTCGATGGGTCCTTCACTAAGGAAGACCTGGAACTCATTACTGCCCATCTTGATGATCACACTTTGGAGGAGGCCCTCGAGATCATCAAGCGGGCTTTGGTCGAGCATAGTGATGATCCCTGTGTTGACCGCAGCAAGTACCACCTTTTGGAGGAACTTGTCAAGGGCCCTCTTTCTGGTCAAACCGAAAGTGAATGGGAGCATACTGTCAAGTTCGAAGCGTTCCTCATTGACGACTGGTCGATCTATCCGGAAGTGCGGGCCGCTACTCGTCCCTTGGATGAGCCTCACGAATACTGTGAGACTTTAAGAGTGTATGTGATTGGAATTCTCTGGGCGTGTGCCGGGTCCTGTTTGGATACCTTTTTCCAGGCTCGTTTCCCGAATGTCACTATTTCCATGGGCGCCATTCAGATTCTCATCTTGGGTTGCGGCCGGCTGTGGGCTCTGCTCCCCGTTGGCGGCATTACGCTCTGGAAGGGCAAGAAGCTGATGTTGAATCCTGGGCCCTGGACGTTCAAAGAACAGATGTTGACCACCCTCACTGTGTCTGTGTCTTTGGGCAGCCCCTATGCTCAGTATGCTATTTTCGCTCAGAACAGCAAGTACTTCTACAACATCGCGGCTGCCGCCGACTTTGGCTACATGGTGATGCTCATTCTGTCGTCGGCATTTATGGGCTTTGGCATTGCTGGTCTCATGCGCGTGTTCCTGGTATATCCCGAGACATGTGTGTGGTATACAGTCCTGCCTACCATCACTTTGAACCGGTCGTTGATGGGCACGGATAACCGGGCTAGTGTCAATGGCTGGAAGCTTTACCGCTACGAGCTGTTCGGGATTGCGGCCGTGCTGATGTTTATCTGGTACTGGATCACCAACTTTGTGTTTGAAGCCTTGAGTTACTTCGATTGGCCCGCCTGGATCGCGCCTGAGAACGTCAATCTGCAAGCCATCACCGGCATGATCACCGGCACGGGCCTGAACCCGTGGTCCACTTTCGATTTCAATATTGCCAACAACAGTGGTATGATCACCCCCTTGTATGCCACCATTAACCAAATGGCCGGCATGCTGTTCAGTTTCTTTGCCATTATTATTGTGTGGTATACCAATGTCCGCTGGACCGCCTACATCCCCATCAACACCAACTCTCTTTACGCAAATGATGGTAACTCGTTCCAGGTGTCCAAAATCCTTGACGACAACAGTATTCTCGATGAAGCCAAGTACCAATCCTACTCGTTGCCTTTCTACTCTGCCGGCTACTTGGTGGAATACGGAGCGTTTTTCTTGTTTTATCCGGCCATGATCATGTACTCGATTCTCAACTACGGCGGCCAGATTATTCGCTCGCTGAAGCTGTTTGCGGCCACCATTCGCAACCCGCGCAAAGCGTTGGATTCTTGTCAAGACCGGTACTCGCGGGCTCAGCGCAAAAACAAGGAAGTGCCCGAGTGGTGGTTCCTTATTATGCTGTTTGGATCTTTGGGCATGGCTATCGCTACGGTTGAGCACTATAAGTTCACCAACACGCCAGTGTGGACCATTTTCTTTGGCGTTGCCCTGGCTATTGTGTTCACCATCCCCACCGGCTTGCTGTACTCGACCACCAATACCTCGATGGACATCAATGTCCTGTTTGAGTTGATTATTGGCTACGCTCTGCCCGGTAACGGCAATGCTCTCATGGTCTCCAAGGTGTTTGCCACCAACTTTCTGTCGCAAACCGATAACTACATCACCAACCAGAAGCAGTCGCACTATACGGGAATCCCGCCTAGGTCGCTGTTCCGGGTGCAGACTCTCTCGGTTATCTGCAGCTCGTTTGTGCAAACAGGAATCATCTTCTGGGAAATTAACGGCGGTATTCGCGATCTTTGCGACAGTAAGAACACCCAGAAGTTCACCTGCCAGGGTGCTCGGACCTTCTTCAATGCGGGCGTTATTTGGGGCACCATCGGCCCTCGCCGGGTGTTCGACTTCCTGTACCCCAGCATGAAGTGGTGTTTCCTGATCGGTGCCTGTGTGCCGGTTGTATTCTGGGCCGTCCGCCGCTTCCTTGTTCCTCGCTACAAGTCCCTGAGATGGTTCCATGACGTCAACGAGATCCTGGTGGTTACTGGCGCTCTGTGCTGGGCTCCCTACAATTTCAGCTACTACGTGCCCAACATGTACCTGGGTCTGTTCTTCAACGGTTTCGTCAAGCGTCGCTTCCCCCTCTGGTGGAGAAAGTACAACTATATCCTGTATAACGGCTGGGTTGTGGGCATTGCCTACGCGGCCCTGATCATGTTCTTTGCAACCGAGTACAAGCACGTCGTCGATCTCGACTGGTGGGGCAACGAGGTCATGTACGACACTGGCGACTACTATGGGACTGCCGTGCGGCTCCAGGTGCCTGCCGATGGCTACTTCGGCCCGGCCCCTGGCACCTATCCTTGAGGAGAGCCACAGTTAGTATATAGCCAATAAGTATTAAAGTATAGATCAAAGTCAGGTAATAAATAATCTATAAATAGTCTAGTCTAGACAGCCGGCATTGTAAAGTTCATTAATGACCGCTAGGACTTTAAGGTCTTCGGCATCATGGTCGGTTTGGACAAGTTTCACAAACAACGACGTACGTACCGGCGGCTCAAACCGTTTATATACACGCAATCGATCCTTTTGAGCTTGTGATTGAGCGTCCCCAACGTCTTGAGCATGCGAGAACCGGCAATTCTCGCCTGCCCGGCATTTCCCTCGGGCAAAATACCGACAAATAGGCTTTGTCTGTTTAGGCCCTGGACCCGAGGAAGGGTTTTTAGCAATTGCCGGCGGGTTTTTAGCCGCCTGGGCTAGCCGGTCCTGAATACGTTGCTTGGTTGGCCAGTTTTTGCGACGCTCGGCGATCCATAAATCTGCATCTTTAGCGGCTTGTAGAACAGCGGGATCGACTTTATCCAGTGAGCCGTCTTGTTTTTTAGCCTTCTTCACTGGCGGCTCTTCGATAGTGTCTTGGTTAATGGCGAGTGATTCATGGCCCATCGACCCATGCTCGGTCATTTACTTTGACAAAAAATGAGGAGAAGACACACCCGTGCCCAAGATTTGGGTCAACGAGATCACCCTTATTAACCCTCTCTGGAAGCGTTTTCCGCCATGACTATTGGAGGTGCATTCAAAAAGGCTAGCGACTACGTGTTTAGCAAGGAGTTCCTGAAATGTGAGTATTCATGCTAGAAATTTTCCGTCCAGTTGTACTAACGCAGACCTGTGCTCGACCCATTTCTGGGGCCCGGTATCGAACTTTGGCATTCCGCTTGCGGCTATTATGGACCTTAAGAAAGACCCCAGCCTGATTTCCGGACCTATGACCGGCTCGCTGATTGTGTACTCGCTTGTGTTCATGCGCTACAGCACGCAGGTGCGGCCCTGGAACCCGCTGCTGTTCGGCTGCCATTTTGTCAACGAGTGTGCGCAGCTCACGCAGGGAGCCCGCTGGCTGCAGTACACATACAGTAACAAGGAGAAAGAGGAGCGTGCTGAGCATGCTGAGGCCAAAGACAAGAAATAAATATGTACTACTTTTAGTGATGCTAATAGCGGATTTTACCAGCTGGTTACCTGATGGTTAGCGAAGTCGCCGACGAGATCTGGGTGGAGGCTCTAATGGAGAAGGGTCTGTAGGCTCAGGCTCTGTAGGCTCCGGCTCTGTAGGCTCCGGCTCTGTAGGATCTGTCTGTTCAAACAGACCTACGGCCTGAGAAGCTCCCTGGGTCATCCCGATTTCCAGGTCCTGGTTATTGTAAAGAGACTCTTCAACCAGCGATTCGGTGCTTGTAGGTCTTCGCGATGCTCGTACCGAGGCAGGATCGCCAACAGTCATACGACCAGACGGCCCTTCAAACGACTCAGCTAGAGCAGTTATAGTGGATGTAGACCCTGTAGAGGCTACTCTTGATGCCAACGACGGGGGCCGAATCAAACTTGTATGTGTAGTCGGCCGAGAATATAGCGGCTGCTCGCCAAGATTAACCATAATGGTAGTTTTCCCATGCAGTTTGGCGCGGGCAGGTCTAGTAATAAACACAAACATGTAGACAATATCGCTGCTAGTATGCTCAGTTTGGAACAGAAGCGGCTGCCCCGGCGCTCCTAGCATAGTTTCAATCGGTCCCTTGCGTTCCATTAAATCGAATAACTGGATCATCGTGCGGAACTCTTTCAGGCGGAACGACGCTGCCCACGGCGTCAACACTTTCAGCATATCGAATCGCGAGAACGGCACCCGCACCGACGTGTCGACGCCGATATTGCGAGTCGCCTTTTCTACGCGTGATTTATCGCGATAGGCCCGGAACGTGATTTCGCGAGTGGTGGAGTCGAAGAACAGCTCGGCTTCTTCGGCGGCCAGCATGCAGTTGCGGAGGATTCCCTTGATGAGATCGAGCTGGCTGTTGAAATAGTAGGGCATATTAGCGTCCAGCCGAGCAATAATGCTGCCTTGGCTGCTGCCGGCACTGGCAAGACTGGGGACCCGGTATGTTTTGCGCAGTTTGGCCCCCGTGACGATGGTGAACTCGACTACCTGCGCGCCTCGGCGTGGGCCACTAACGCTAATACATAAGGACTGGATAGGATCTATAGCGTCCTTGGTAAATATCGCCTCTAGAGCCCGGGCCCTGATCTGTACAACGCTATTAGTCGGCTGGTCGCTAGTGCCCACGAACCGGGCCCTTGTTTCAACGGTCTGCGAGGAGTTGAGGGCGCTTAATTGCAGGCCCTGGTTCTCAATGCGGATATTAATTAGTTCCGAGATCTTTACTAGCGCGGCCACATAGTTCTGTATACTAGTTAGAACCACCGGTTCTTTTACTAGAAACATGACTACTGCCTTACCTCTGTAGATCTTATGCATGCTATCTAGCTGCCACATGCACCCTCTCTGAACAGCTGTCTGTGACACCTATCTATTCCTGGTTCCGATAGATTCTACTGCTGGTTCTAATTGTTTCGGATCTAAATAATATACACTAGGCCTCTTCTATAGCCACCTTCTTCTTCTTCTTTTTCACCTTGTCGGTTTTGGACTTGTCGGTCTTGGCCTTGTCGGTCTTGGACTTGTCGGTCTTGGACTTGATTTTCTTGTGCTTGACAATCACCTCGTCCGACGGTTCCGACGGTACGGCATTGTCGGCCGGCTGCACCGGCCCGAGCCGCGAATTGAGCTTGAACAGAGGCTGCTTGCTGACCTTGGCAGGTTTGGAAGCCTGTTCCTCAGGCACAGTGCCGTCCACCAACTCGTCCTGGGCAATCTCGACTTTGACTCTTTGCACTTTTTTCTTGCGCAGCTGCTCCGTATCCGCACTAGCCTCGCGGCTGCCGTCTTGACTGCCACCAACCACGCTGCTACTGCGGCTTACTGCCGCGCTCTGGCCCCGACTAGCACTGCTTTCATCGCTATATTCGCCGCCAGACGACTTTGGAATATAGAAGGGATCGTTGCGAGGGTCTCGTCGCGGGGCCTCGACTTCTTCTTCCTCAACCGGCACCGGCGGCTCGGGTACCCACTCGTCTTCTTCCTCAGACTCGCTGAAAGTAATGTCAGGCAGCGATACCGGCGTGGTAAGATCGAGGCTTTCGGGCAAGGCAATGCGGGCCTGCGTGTTTGCCGCCACGGGCGTGATTTCGAACCCGGAAAACAACGACGGGAACCCCACCGTTAACAATGCCGGAGCACCCGTTTCGTCGCCGGAGTGAGCGGCGACGGCGTCGGCGGCCAAATTGAAGAGTTCCAGGAACTGCACGGCGCGTTCCTGGATCTCGAAATCGGCACTGCTGGCCAGTTTCTGTAAATAGCCAATAATGCTCTGGATGATCTGCGAAAGCTTTTCCGCCTGGTCTTTGGACCAGTAGGTGATGAGACCGACATAGCAGGCAAAGATCTTGGCAATGGCGGGAACGGTTACTACGCGCGCCGGCAAGCTCTGCAAGCTTTCTAGTAACGACGGCACCGAGCTGATGTTGGACGAGCACAGGTACTCGGAAATGTACTCTCCTACCGTCCACAAAGTATAGTCGAGGAGTTGCGGCTGTTTAGATACCAGCTGGGCGTTCAAGGACAAGTTTAGGCACGCGGGCACAACTACTGAACGGACCGACTTGACGCGCAAAGCGACATTCTGCAGCTGAGCGCCCACAATCTGACTGGTTTCAATGACTTGCTGGAAACTGAGAAGCGCCAGCTCTACTAAGGTTTCCGTGTACCACTCGAAATTCGGCAGCCGCTCGTAGTTATTGGCCGAGCACAGTGCCACTACTGCCAGCACGAGCGAATGTTTATACTCAGGAGAGACCGTCAAGACATCTGGCTGCCGCAGCTGGTCGATCAGTTGACTGACAATATCTACGAGGTTGTCTTCGGTAACAATCGCGCCCAGCATATCCAGGACCTTTTTGCGCAGCGAGATATCGGTATCGTCAATACATCTGAGCACTAGTTCGTGCTCGCCGCTTAGGAAACTGGGGTTGATCTTGGCCAGCTGCGACAAAGCAGTCAGGCCGATGAACTGCAGGTTGGGGTCCATGGTGTCCATGAGATCCCTTAGTTTGTTGATACACAGCCGGGCCCGGTCATAATCCGCTTCGTCGATCATGCCGCCCTTGATGAGAGCGGCAATCGCCTCGTACAGCAGCGACTGCGCAGTTACGGTATGAATAACGTTGACGATATGGCCCGAGAGTTTCGATTTCAGGCGCGGCTCGTGCACGGCAAACGACGCAAACAGTTTCAGGATCTTGATGTGCATCCAGTTATTGGTGGTGCTTGTCAAAAGCTCAAACAACGGCGGCGCCAGCTCTAAATAGTCTTTGGGGGTCGTGCTCTGATAAGATAGTTCACAGACTACATTGACGGTTGCCGAGACTACCGAGACGTCTTCGTCGTCTAGTTTTTCCCGTAGTCTGGGGAGCATCACCGCAATCGCTTCCGGGTACTGCAGAACGATCTTGTACATGGTCAAGACGGCCTTTTTGCGCACATAGGCCTTGGAGTGATTGAGCATTTTGATGATATCGTCCGATACGTCCACCGCCAGCAGCGGAGTCACAATAGTGGCCAGCCCGCTAAGAGCAATACCGACCCGTTCCTGCTGCGGACTGGCCAGGTCGGTCTTGAGCAGGTTGGTCGCCAGCATCAGCAGTTCCGGGTCGGCGCGGAAACTCTGCATAGCCGCCAGGTACCCCACGCGTTTCTGCTGGAATTTCGGCGAAGACATCACTTCCAGTACATGGAAACCGGCCCACGTCATGTCGTAGCCGTACATCTCCAGGTAGGCCAGTTTGAGCACGGCCATGGCCTTGGTGTCCAAGTCGGGCGACCTGACTTCCTCGCGGCACTCGGCGATGACCTGCTTGATGTATTTCGCGACCACATCCGGGTCTCGTCTTGAGCGGATGCCCTTGATAAGGCCGTTCAGCGACCGCTCGAACATGAGGCCAAACGGACGCAGCCTGCTCTCCATGTCAGCTGCTTACGATCCAGCACTCACTGAATAGACTTATAGAGGATTTACACTTTTTATATATCCTGTATAGATACCTATAACCAGAATGTCAAAAACAATGCCATTTACTGTAAATCTGTTTTGGTAGAAAAAATCTAAAATAGACTCAAATTAAGCGCTTGGATCTGGGGACTGTCCTAGTTTGTCATGTCACAAGACCCCCATGGCTCACAAGCTGGCCAACCAGCTGAGCCCGCCGAACCATCACCACGATCGTCAATATCGAGTTCGTACGCCGGCTCGGCAGCATCAATTGATGCCGAACAAGAATTCCCTATTCAGGCAGTCACCAGCCAACTGGAACAGGCGTTTAACCCCATGTCTCTAGATAGGGCCCTGGCTATGCAGGCTCAGTTGTCGGGCCTTATCAACAGTGCTACTCGCGAGCTCGATCTTCTTATCCAGCAGGCAATTGAGCGGCTGCCGGCCACAAAAGAGAAGGCTGCGCATGGAAAACAGCTCTTGAAGCAGATTAATACCGATCTTGAATGGTTGCAACGGAAAGTAGCTTCTATCGAGTCGCGGGCCCGGGTATCCTATCCCATAGAGTATGCTGCCGCAAAGGAACGGATCCGGCCGGGTTCTTTATGACCGTCCCTCCAAAAGACCACAACCAAACAAGATAAAATGCATTGAAATTGACCATTATTATTCTTCTACATAGACAATGCTATCTCCCCCTTAAATCTCCCCCGTAAATCTCCCCAAATATCCCTAAATCCGCCATACTTCCACCGCCAGCACCTGGAATTTGTTCCCCTCTTTGCTCAGAGGCTCGTTGCCGAACGTCAGACTGCGATATGTCACCCCGTTGTCGAGATCGTCATCAAGCCACAGCCCGTAGTGGCCGTCGCCGCCCCCCAACGAAAGGAATTTGCTAGTGCAAAAGATCACAAAGTCATTGACGCCGGTGTAGGGGAAGGCCTCGAACCGGAAGTTGCCATTGACGTCGCTTGTTTTCCACAGAAAGCAATCGCCATTGCCGTAGTAGCGCTGGTGGTCCCGCGGGTGGAAAAAGTCGTTTGTGTAGGCGCCAAATACCCCGCCCAGAGAATCGCGGACCGCCAGCACATAGCCATGGTGCTGTTTTGTCTCTGGCTTGACCCGGTCGTACAGGGTGAGCAAGGACGCCCCGTCCTGTTCCAGGCTGTACTTGAGATTCCATTCGGCGGTGGCCTGCAAGCGGGCGGGAATTAGGCCCCGGATATTTTCGGCTATCTCTGCATCCAGCACCCGTTGTCGGGTCGCCTCGCGGAATCCCACAAGTCTGATATCGCCGTATTCCGACATGAACCGTTAGTCACTAGAGCCGCCCGCTTAGCTCACTTCATCTCCTTAGTTCTATTAGTCCTATTAGTCCTAGTCTATATCATATACATTATGGCCGTCGCCCCAGATCTCAGTCAAACTTTATTTTTTTGGCTTTGGCGCTCGGATCAACATTCTTGAAAAACGCCCCGTATAAACTGTGCTCCTTCTTCTTGGTGTGCGAGCCGAACTTCAGAAGCTCTTCGGGCACGGGCTGGCCAGCCCCGTTCAATACATTAATCAATGCCCCTGAAAGATGTTTCTCGTGGTCGGTGAAAAGCGTATGGGCAATTCCGGTCTGGCCGGCCCGGCCCGTGCGGCCAATGCGATGGACATAGTCCTCGGCAGTCAGCGGGAACGTCAAGTTAATCACTACCTTGACGGCCGGGATATCCAGGCCGCGAGCAGCCACGTCGGTGGCCAGCATCAGATTACAGCGGCCCTTTTTGAAGTCGTCGAGCGCCTGCGTCCGCTGGCCTTGGTTAAGATCGCCGTGGATAGCAGCCACCTGGTATCCTTTGCGATTAAGCAGCTGCTCGACCCGCGTCGCCTCTTTCTTGTACAGCGCAAAAATAAGAATCTTTTGCTTGGCGTCCTGCTTGGTATATTTACGCAGAATGTCCAGGAACTTTTGTTCTTTCTGGAAGGGGTCTATCACTTCCACAATCTGGGTGATCCGTTTGTTGGCCGAGAGCTCGTCGGCATCTCCGATAGACACTTTGACGACCTTGCCGTTCATGAACGTACTAGCCAGGTCGCGCACCTGCGGCGGCCACGTAGCCGTGAACATCACGGTTTGGCGGTCTTTAGAGGGTACACTGCCCACGATCTCCTTCATGTCTTCTTCAAAGCCCTTCTCCAGCATGCGGTCCGCTTCGTCCAGGACAAGGTATCGTACTTTCGAAGTGTTCAGCGAGCCGTCGCCAATCAGATCCTTAAGGCGACCAGGAGTGCCCACCACGATATTTGCGGTGCGAAGCTGCTGCTGCTGCTCGCGCTTGGGGACTCCTCCATACACGCAGGTGACATTGACTGCGGCCTCGGCCGTTAACAGTTTAAGGTTATCATCGATCTGCATAGCCAATTCTCTTGTCGGCGACACAATCAGGGCGGTGATGCCGCTAAGTTTCTGGGTAATAATCGCTTCGGCCGCCGGAGCACCGAATGCCATAGTCTTTCCTGAGCCGGTCTCGGCAACACCGACAACATCCTCGCCTTGCAAAAGGTAGGGCCAGGTCGCCGACTGGATCGGCGTGGGTTTTGCGAACTTGTTCAGGACTTTGTGCAAAGCAGGCACCACGGGCACCTCTGCCATCGTCAAATAGGGGCCGGACTTTGTAACCGTCTCGGGCACTTCGATGCCTACCGCATTAGACTTGACGAACTCGGCAATCTCAGCATCTGTAGCATGTATATTTGAAGGTTCGGTTTTGGACTTGTCTTTCTTGTCCTTGTCTTTCTTATCTTTCTTGTCCTTATCCTTATCCTTCTTGTCTTTCTTGTCCTTCTTGTCCTTATCCTTCTTATCCTTCTTATCCTTATCCTTCTTTTCTTTCTTATCCTTCTTATCCTTATCCTTCTTCTCCTTCTTATCCTTTTTATCCAATTTGATCCGTTTCGGATCGTCGGCAGCCTCTTCTGCCGCCCGCTTGGTCATGTGCAGCTGGTTGAAAAATTATCCCTACTATGCAAGCCTGCGTAAGCCTGTGGTCCACTGGGACCACTCTACTTGAAACGCCACGAAGAAGCTATACCCGTAGTAGTTTAGAACATAGACAGGTCTAAATAGAATATTAAACCGGCCAAATGAAAATAGCCGATTTCCCGGTCCTGGCGTGATCGGGCAAAATTTTTTCCGACCCCCTTGGTGTCGCCTGCCACGTATTGAGGTGATAAAAAACCCTGCTTACCGGCCTGGCCAAGCCATTGTGAAATCTTGACACCTACCCCTCCATGAAAGTGGCAACACTACTTTCGCTATTGCTAGGCGCGCCCTTTGCCTATGCAAAGGATCCTATCACCGGAGTTGAGCTGCCGTACGTGGCCGATTTCGCCGAGGTGGAAATCCGCGACACTTGTTTACGAGTCGCGGACGTCAACGCCCTGAACCGCAAGATCCGCCAGGATCTCGAAGATATCTCGCAAACAAGATACTTCAGTGTGTGGAAAGTCGACATGTCTCAGCGGCTCTGTCCTTTCCAGGACGATAGCGGCATCTGCGGCAACCGGGCGTGTGCGATAGAGCCCATAGACACTGATCTGCCCGAGCAGTGGCAGGCCCAGTATTTAGGCCGCCTGCGCCAGGACTCGGTGTCGACGGAAGCCCCTTCCGACTCGGTCGACTCGTGTGCGCCCGAAGAACGCAGCGTGTATGCCTATTTAGGCCGCACGCCCGGCCGGCACGACTACTGTTACCCGGAAGACGAGAGTGCCAATAGCGACGGCGTGTGGGTTGATCTCAACGATAACATTGAGCGGTATACGGGCTATTCGGGGCCGGACGCCCATAAAGTCTGGCGGGCCGTTTACCAGGAGAACTGTTTTGGGTATGCCGGTGAGTCGGAAGTTCGGTACGACAATGCCACTGATCTCACGCTGGCAGACGATAACAAGGACGCTAGTGAGCGGACCTTGGCAGATATGTTTTCCGCCAACCGCGAGCAGCAGCATATCCGCCAAGAAATCGGCGGCGACGCCGCCTCGGAAGTCATGAACCAGGAAACCCAGTGTATGGAGCAGCGGCTCTTCTACACGCTTTTGTCGGGCATGCACACCAGTATTTCCACTCACCTGTCGTATGACTACCTCAACACCACTACCGGCGTGTGGGGCCCCAATCTGGACCAGTTCATGACCCGGGTCGGCAACTACCCGGAACGGCTTAACTATTTGTACTTCAACTATGTGCTAGTGAGCCGCGCAGTCGCCAAACTGCAAGACTATATAGGCCTGATGTCGTTCTCGTCCAGCTGCAACGATGTAGACCGCGAAGTCCGCCAGGATCTGTGGCGGCTGTGCAGTACTCTTAACAGCGGGCGGTCGGGCATTGACGAGACGCTGCTGTTCCACTCGCCGCAAGCCAAGCCGTTAAAAGAGGAGTTCCGCAAACGCGTGCGCAACGTCAATGCGTTGATGAGCTGCGTAGGCTGCGAGAGATGCCGGTTATGGGGCAAATTACAGACGTCGGGCTACGGCACGGCGCTGAAGATTCTGTTTGAGCTCCCGGAAAAGCCCCAGGACGACCCCACGGCAGTCCGCGAGGTCTTATCGGAGTTCCGCCGCAGCGAATTAGTGGCCTTGCTGCAGACGTTCGCCCGGCTCTCGCACTCGGTCTCCACCGTCAACTATTTCGGCCGCGTTATTGAGAACAAGTACATCAACAAGAAGGCGTTCCGGTACCAGCTGCACTTAATGCTGCGGGAAGTCGGCGTTGCCCTAAAGTTTGTGCTGCAGTCCTATGTGGACTTCCCCAAGAACATGTTCCGCTACTGCCTGTTCTACATCAACTTGTACTGGAACAAGTTCATTGGCAAGCCTTACACGGTCGTCAATACCGCCTATCACATTGAACTGTAACAGTTGGAACAGTTGGTGGTTTTAATTTAAGAAAATATTTGCATATACACTGCACGTAGCTATCCTTGGTTGTTTTCGGGCTCAACCATGCTTTGCCGCCGAGAATCCTTGTCCTTGTGCTTCTCTTTATCCTTGTCCTTATCTTTATCCTTCTCCTTTTGTCGTTTACTATCTTCCCGCTCTTTGCGCTGCTCCTTTTCGCGGTCTTCTTTCTCGTCCTTTTCATCATACGTTTTGGAAAGAAGTTTGCCTTCTGAGTTGTCGATTTGTTTGCGGGCAGTCTCGATTTCCTTTTGGAGAGCTAGAAGTTCCTCTACCCGGCCCAGTTTGCGGGGATCATGTCTGAGCGCGAACTTGAAGTCGTCGACTTTAAGTTTCTGCCGATTGGCCGCCCGGGCCACCCGGTAGGCTTCAAAACACATACTGGTCACATACTCCTCGAGAATATCCTCTAAAACGGCCACTGTGTCCGGATAGGGGTTCGGCACGTCGCCATAAGCATATAACAGGGAAATCACTTTAGTTAGTACTGCCAAACCGTATACGAAATAACTTACAATCTTTGGTAAAGAGATTTGTGCGCTTGCGGCGCCTAGTCTCAGGAGGCATTTCCTTTGTAGACTGAGACTGACAAAGAGCCTTGCAGCCTTACCTTGCAAGGCCCCGGCTCCCCACTAAGGTGGGGTTGGGACTGAAAAAAATTCCCATCTTGCATCTCCTGAAACAGAGGCAATTTACCCCCAAAAGCAACCTATAAGCCCTGCTAGCGGAAACCAACGGGAGCTAGTCCAATTCCGTTACATGCCGGCTCGCTCCAGGACCAAATCGTTCACCGGCTGCTGGACGTGCCGAGCCCGCAAGATCAAATGCGATCTGCGGCAGCCCGCCTGCAAGCAATGCGAGAAAGCCAAGGTCGAGTGCGAGGGCTACTCCGTAAAGCTGCGCTGGACCGGCCCCTACGGCGACTCCAAGCCTAACGAGCAGCTGCGGCGGCAAGTAGGGTTCGCGAAGTTCCCTCCGGAAATGCTCTATGAGACCTACGACGAGCTGGACGAGCTGTTGCTCAAGCTGCACACTTCTCCGGTCCACGACGATAAAGTCAATGTGGCCGGGCCGTTTTGCACGTTCCGGGGCTTCCATACCGCTGGCCAAGCCAGCAATTCCGAGCCGTCGCCTCGAAATAAGCGGAAACGGCCACTCGAGCCGTCGCCGTCCGATCTGGATTTGATCACGCCCGACGAGCTCTTTTCGGGCCAAACTGATGCAATTGCCCTCGCAGGGGTCCAGCATGCCGGCGGCTTTGAACAGGACTTGGATGATATCCTTAATACGCTGTACAGCACCGACCCGCAGCCTAGTGATACCCTAGAGAAGGTATCGGGGCTGGAAGGTCTATTTGAGCCGGGGCCTGCCGACGTTATCAAGTATATCCCCGGCGTAGATACCTGGAACATGTCGGCTGGCCCGCGGTTGCTGCCGGTAGCTCGCTATCTTCTGCAGTACTACCAAGACGAGGTAACGCCGTTCTTGACTATGGTCGTGCATAACCGCAATCCCTGGCGCACCATCTACTTGCCGCGAGCATTATCGGCAGTAGGCGATATCGCGTTGTGTGGCTATACTACGCACGCCCGGTATACATGCCTCTATACGATGGCGGCCACAGCGGCGTTCCATCTGCGGCTGAAGTTCGAAGGCAACTCGCAGGGATATGAGCACTATAATAAGCTCGGGTGCCATCTGCAAAGCCTGGCCCAGCACTGGCTGTCACGATGCCTTAGTGGCCAGAGCGTCGGCAAGTACAAGGATCTCCTGGTCGGCCTTTTATCCATGACTGCATTAGACCTGGTCAAGGGCGAGGATGCGTCCGATAATATCCCGCTGGCGGCCGCGCAGCGGCTGATCAATGTGCGCTATCGCACGCGGCCGCGGATGAGCCGCAAAGCCAAAATCCTGCATCGTATCTGCGTAGTGTTAACATTGCTGCAGAAGGTGGCGGCAATCGGGCCCGCCAGCTCGCTAAGTGCCGTTTCCGAAGATGCATCGTCGGCCCTCTCCGACGGCTGGATCGACAAGACCTTCGACGATGTGGTGATCCCGCAAACGCAGCCGCGATCAATGCAGGAACTCGAAAAGCTGCAGTCGCGCCAGCGGCCGCTCAGTTATATGGACGACATGGGCCAGCTCGAGGAGTACTTACAAGAGTATTCCGATGTGGGCGGCACTGTGCGCGACGAGCTGGACGCGGGACCGGACTTGCTAGTGGATAGCGATTATGAGGCGGTGTCTACGCCGCTAATTCACGGCCTCACGCCGTCGCTGGTGTATATCTTCAAGCAAGTTGTTGCCGTTGCTCACCGCATGCTTCATATCCGCGAGACCAGCGACGGCATGCCGGTGTACTCAGCCGACCTGATCATGCAGTCCACGGAAGTCGAGGCGCAGCTGCAGGCGTGGAAACCTCAGTATTTGCTGTCACGGGGCTCGGAAATCCTCGCTCCAGAGGTAAACGATATTATCCGCTACCATGCCTCGGCATGCCACGAGGCTCTAGTGGTTTATCACTACCGCCTCACCAAAGATATCAATCGGATGTTACTCCAGCCGTCCCTGAAACGGGTGATCGAGTATCTGGAGAACATCAATATAATGAATGAGGGCCGGGAGCGGCCGCTGGCCGTGCCTTTTCTGTTCTCCGGGTTTGTGTGTGGCTGCGAAGTGGATATCGAGGATGTCGAGCTGCGCAATCGCTACCAACAGTGGGTGGAAGACATGAAAGCGTTTGGGCTCTCGCCCTACGACACCGTCAAGACGGTGATGAACGAAGTTTTTCGCCGCCGGCAGCAAGGCGAGAGCTCCAACTGGTGGGATATCATCCGCGAGTGGGGGGTCTCCCTAACATTAACCTAATCTAGCTGCTATATTTATTTGGGGTAACCCTCTAAATCTCTAAACCTTCACTTTACTAGAAGCTGTAGTAGGGATCTGTTATCCCACCTCTAGCACCCCTTTAGCACCCCTACTGATCTGGTAGATCTGGTATCTGGTTCTGGTGTTTGTCATGATCCCCGACGGCCTGCTTCCCAAATGGATGCTGTTTGTGTCGGCTGTTTCCGTTTTTAATAGTGTGCAATGCTATTTGGGCGATTTGAAACTCTCTAAAAAAGTCTATGAGCGGGCAGAAAACCAGGTGACTCCTTTGAGTAACCGCACGTTCGGGACTTGGACGCTGATGGTGGCTATAGTGCGGTTCTATGCTGCGTACCATTTACACGAGCCTGCGTTCTTTAACTTGGCGCTTTCCACTTATTTCCTCGCCGGGTTCCACTTTTACACCGAGTGGCTCGTCTTCAAAACCGCCCAGCTCGGCAAAGGTCTGGCGGGCCCGCTAGTGGTAGCGACTGGCACTGCGGCGTGGATGCTGGCAGTCAGAAGCCAGTATGTATAGTAAAGAGAAGTAGTCATGTAACTAGTTGGATAATGTATGTGATGCGAGGTAGTTTGCGAAAAAAACAGCCATGCACAGTACTCGCGGGAGGGCCATATATATAATTATATATATCCATATGTCGGTGTGGCATTCTGACATTACAAGTGTCGTTCGGAATGCCATAAGTATGGATGCAGAGTTTTGTGGTGAATTCCGGTTGAATTCAGGTCGATTTCACAGGGGAGAAGGAAAAAAAAAGGGCAATGCTAGTTTTGAGACAGGCTGCTTTATGCATTTCTAGGGTCGCGTTTGCGGAGCTCGTCCACAACCTCTTGACCCAGCAGGCGTTCGAAGCCCAGCTTATCTAGGCATTCCAGTTTCAGTGCGGTCTCCGCCTTCACTGTCGCATTCCGGGGCGTGTTGTAGAGCAGGGCCAGCTCGCCGAAGTAGGCGCCCTTGCTGAGCCGGTTCAGCACCCGGCCCTTCACCGACACGCTGACCTCGCCCTCGTCGATCAAATAGAACTTATCGCCCGGCTCGCCCTCGGTTAACACCACCTGGCCCTGTAAGTAGGCCACGGGCTGCAAAGCGTCGGCGATCTTGAGCTGGGCGCTAGGGTCGAGATGCTGGAGAATGTCCACTTGGGAAAGCACTTGTCGCGAGTGCTGGCGCTTGGATGCAAGCTTGCGGACCATGATATGCTTAAACGTGGCGCGGTCCAGAGCCCACAAATGCACATCGGTGACGCTGCGCACGGTGGCCGCTCGCGGGGAGTTGTAGAGCAGGGCCAGCTCGCCGAACGAGGACCCGGGCCCGCTCTCGGCTAGCCGCTGATTGTCCTTGATATATTCGACTCTGCCGGACTCGACGATGTAGAAGTAGTCGCCCTCATCGCCCTGCTGGATCACAATGCTTCCTTCCGGGTGCTTTCGGGCCACCAGGGCGTGCAGCACCTGGGAAAGAGCGTCGTTGCTGAGGTCGGCGAACAAAAAGATCTGCCGCAGGGAATCGCGAAGCTTGACTTCGTCGGCGCCGGCCTGTACGGCCGGCGAGGCCGACGGGGCCGCCGATACCGGGGCGGGGGCCTCGTCGTCAAGGCCGGGAGGAACGATGCATTCGGCCGACACCGAGGTGCGGCGATTCACGTTGAAATGGCTGGGGAATTGTTCGCCCTCCGAATGGCCATCAGTGCCCACAGATTCGTTTCCGAGCCGGAAGTTGCCAAACATGAAGAAGCCTGGGAAGAAGGACGGGAAGGATGAGGCAACCAGCGGGCAGGCCGGGGGAGAGGCACCAGGGCTAGGGCTGTGCTGGTTGGTCAGCAAAGGCCCAACAGAACCTCGGGCCCTATAGTCGGTGCTGGTTGGTGCTGGGCCGGCCGGGTTGGGGCCGGGTTGGGTGTCTGACCTCAGCCTACGCATCCGGAAGAGGGCCGGTTTCCGCCAAGCATGACACTCGATAACCAGCCATGGATCATCAACTAGTAGATAATTAAGAGCAACAAAAAACTATAAAGTATAGACAAATTAAAACCCACTGCGAACTATCCTTCCCCAGTCCGTCCCCAGCGGGTCCCACACCTCGTCCGACTTGCCAGGGGCCTGCCGGCCCCTAGCGGCCCCATGGCTTGCTGCTCCAGGCCGGGGACATGCATAACCCTTGCCCCGCGGTTACTAAATGGGAAAGGCAAGGCCCCTCCGCCACTAACCTCTTTTTGCCAGCTTCCAAAAAGAACCCCTCTTAAAACCGCCCTCAATGAAGTTCGCCACCGCAATTGCTGCCCTGGCCGTCACCTGCGCTGCCGAGGCCGCCGTGTTCAGCGCTAAGCTGTCCCGCTCCGATAATGAAAATATGTACAAGGACCATCTGTTTGCCCACCACGCTGAGCAGCTTGCTATCAAGTACCAAGCAACTCTAGGCAAAGACCTGGCCGCGGCCGCCCAGCGGGTGCTTCACCCTACCCAGAAGGGTGAGTTTGAGAGCTTTGAGGTCGACGTGCCGCTCACCAACTACGCCAATGCCCAGTACTTTGCCGATATTTCTTTGGGCACCCCGCCCCAAGAGTTCAAGGTAGTGCTCGACACCGGCAGCGCCAATCTGTGGGTGCCCAGCGTCGAGTGCACCTCAATTGCCTGCTACTTGCACTCCAAGTACGAGTCTTCGGAGTCGTCGTCCTACAAGGCCAACGGCACCGAGTTCTCCATCACCTACGGCTCGGGCTCGGTCGAGGGCTACATTTCCCAGGACACCCTGCAGATCGGCTCGCTGGTGATCCCCGACCAGGACTTTGGCGAGGCCACCAACGAGCCCGGTCTGGCGTTTGCGTTCGGCAAGTTCGACGGCATTCTCGGCCTGGCCTACGACACCATTTCCCAGGACCATGTGGTGCCCCCGCTTTACAACGCCATCAACCAGGGCCTGCTCGACAAGCCCGTGTTTGCCTTTTACCTGGGCTTCGACGGCGAGTCCTCGGGCGGCACCGCCACTTTTGGCGGCGTCGACAAGGGCCTGTACGAGGGCGACATCACCTGGCTGCCGGTGCGCCGCAAGGCCTACTGGGAGGTCAAGTTCGACTCGCTGTCGCTTGGCGACGAGACCGCCGAGCTCGACGGCTACGGCGCGGTCATCGATACCGGCACCTCGCTCATGACCTTCCCCAGCCAGCTGGCCGATATGCTTAATGCCCAGATCGGCGCCGAGAAGTCGTGGAGCGGCCAGTACTCGGTGGACTGCGACTCCCGCGACAGCCTGCCGGACCTGACCTTCACCTTCGATGGCTACAACTTCACCATCACGCCCTACGACTACATCCTGGACCTCGGCAGCGGCTCGTGCATCTCCACCATCACCGCCATGGACATCCCCGAGCCCGTGGGACCGCTGTGCATCATTGGCGACGCCTTCCTGCGCAAGTTCTACTCGGTGTACGACCTGGGCAACGATGCCGTGGGCCTTGCTGCCGCCGTGCACCCTTAATAAGGGGGCGTATTTTAGTGCCACCGGGAGGACCCTTTTGACGTCCTTAGGAAAATGAGTATTATAGTTTTAAGTTTGAGTATGAGTGATGCTATAAGTAATGTCCCGTCTGACTGCACCAAAGTCTAATTTAGACTCTCGTCCTTCTTTTTTTCTTTCTTTTTTCTTACTAGGCCGACAAGTCGGCCTGTAGTTCCGCTTCGCGGAATGGGATTGGCAAGTCACCTTATGGTTATCTTCCGCGAAGCGGTTACGGGCCGACTTGTCGGCCTAGTATGAAAAAAAGAAAGAAAAGGAAAGAAAAAGAAAGAACAGACAAAAAATAAATGGTAACAGGATTCAATAGACTAATGCCTAACTATGTAAACTTACAGGTCCTCCAGCTGCTTGGTGATCTCCTCCAGCTCGTTCTGCGCAGCAGTGTACTTGGACTTGAGCTCCTGCAGCTGCTCCTCGAGGTCGTCGCGCTCTTTCTCCACCGACGCGTTCTTGCGCTGCAGATGCTCGTGCTCCACGTCGAGCTGGCGCGCCTTCTCCTCGGCCGCCTTGGCCTTCTCCTCGGCCGCCTCCAAACTGCTCTCCATGTCGGACACTTTGGTGGTCAGCTGCTCCTTGGCAGAGGTGTGAGCGGCGCCCTCCTCGGCCTGGCCCTTGGCCTCTTTGAGCTTGGCTTCCAGCTCCTCGACCTCCTCTTCCAGACGCGTGTTCTTGTGGGTCAGCGACGCCACTTCCTGCTCCTTCTTGAGCAGGTCCTCCTCGAGCTCCTTGATCTTGGTGTTGGCGGTGTCGACCTTCTCGTGGGCCTCCTCTGTTTCTTGTTTTAACGAGGCCAGCTTTTCGCGCAATTTGTCCATTGTTGGGTGGGGGAGTGGGTGTTGTTTGGGTAAGTGCTGCGGGTTGACAAAGACGTGGCATTGGGTGAGCATAATGTCAGGGCACGGCAGCTCGCTTGGATGGGTGGACAGACAGAGGCCATAAAAGGGGTACTTCTCTGCAATTAGCATCCAGGAGGGGGGAACAAATGGGTTAGTATAATGTGATAGCTCCTAAAACTAATCACTATATAACCCGTCCTCTGGCGTTAGCCAGAATAGTGAGAGACGAGCGTCGCCTCATCTCCCCTAACCCGCGTACCTTTGTGGTCCCCCATGTCCTTTTCAGGCCGCTTATCCACTCAACTCCCACTCCAGAGTCTCGCGTTTGTTCGGTTTCGGTTTAGTCGGTTCATTTTGGCTCCATTTTTTTATTCAATGAGCACCGCGCCGTCTCGCACTATGCTGAGAGCCCCCTCGCCCATGAAAAGGCCGCTCCGCGACCAGGCCCCGCCCACGCCCTCCATGACGCCCGACCCCGTTAGCACCCCCGGCCCGCGTCAGTTGCGCAGACCGATGTCCATGATGTCGCTGTCGTCTCAAAACAGGTCCACTAATGGCCAATCGCTGCGCTCGCCCGTCCAGGCTTTGCGCTCGCCCGCCCCGGTGTCGCCGCCCACTTATAAAGGCACTATCCGCGTTAGCGTCCGCACCAAGCCGGAGCCTACTACCAACACCCACTGGATCATCGACAGTGCTGAGCGCACGATCATCAGCAACCAGGTCACCGATTTCAACACCCAGTTAGGCGAGTATGTGTTCGATTCCGTGTTCGACGGCACGTCCACGAATGAGCAAGTGTTCACCGAGTCGGTTCGCGAGCTCATCGGCAAAGTCGTGGAAGGATATAACGCCACCATGTTTGCCTACGGCATGACCGGGTCAGGCAAGACTTTCAGCATGCAGGGCAGCCCCGATGACCCGGGGATTATCCCGCGCTCGGCCGAGCTGTTATTTGAAAAGCTCGCAAATGCCTCATCCAACCCGCTCGGCGCGTCTTTGCCCGAGGTCCACGTGTCGTACCTGGAAATCTACAACGAGCGCGTCAACGATCTGCTCAGAGCGTCCTCGTCCGAAGTCACGTTGCGCGATGACCCTACTTTAGGCGTGCGAGCCATGGGCCTATCAAAGGTGCGCGTCTCCAGCGCTGCCGAGCTGCTGGACGCAATTGCCCGCGGCGACCAGCTGCGACGCACATCCTCGACGCAGTTTAACGAACACTCGTCGCGCTCGCACGCGATTGTACAGATCTCCACCCGCGTGGGGTTACAGCAGTCGCAGCTGTTTCTGTGCGACTTGGCCGGCTCCGAGCGCGCAGTTTCCGAGTTAGAGCGCCGCAAAGAGGGCTCGTACATCAACAAATCACTCCTGGCGCTCGGCACGGTTATCTCGCGCCTGTCGCAGGGCGGCCAGGGCCACGTGCCCTACCGCGACTCCAAACTTACCCGCCTGCTCCAGCCATCGTTATCGGGTAACGCGATCGTATCGGTGCTCTGCACCATCCAGCTCGCCAGCGCGGCCATTCCGGAAACTTCTAATACGCTGCGGTTCGCGGCGCGCGCCAAAAACATCACCGTCTCGGCAAAACGCACCAGCGTGTTCGACGGCGACGGCACCGGCAACGAGCGCATGCTTCAAATCATCGAGCAGCAGCGCCAGGAAAACGCCCAGCTCAAAGTCGAGCTTGCCCAGGAACGAGCATTGCGCGAAGATGTGCAGGGCCAACTGGATATATACATGGGCATGGTCGACGACACCGCCGACGACTCGCTGGAGTCGGTGCTGGCCTACAAATCGGCCGAATCGCAGTCGCATCTCAAGGCCGAAAACGACACTCTGCGCGTCGAAAACGCCACCTTGCATAAACAGATCAAGGACCTGGTGTCCAACATCGAGGAAGCTAGTCACGAGCTTGATATGGCCCAGTCGCGGATTGGCTTGCAGTCGTCCAGTAAAGAAGAGCTGCTGGCCGAGATCGACGAGCTTAAAGAGTCTATTCGGGACCGCGACCAAATGCTGGACTACTATCGCGGCCAGAAAAAGCCGGTAAGCACGCCGAACTAGACGAACTAGACAAAACTTGCGTTTATTTATAGCCTACGCGGTATATACACTTATTTTCTTTCTTCTCTATTCGTCAACCCCTTGGTCGGCGACATTGTCGACATTCAGACTGTATTCCTTGGTGAATGCACATAATAGCAGTCCTACCCCGAGAACAGCTGTAAGGACTATGTACAGAGTACGCAGCGTCTCGACAATCGCCTGGGCAAGCGTGTCACGAAGGGTACCGGCGGGTAGTTTTCGAATATAGGCTACGAGCTCGATCACATTAGTAGGATCGACGTCCAAGCCGTCTATATTGCTCACCCGGCTGCTCATGCCACTGGAGAACACGGCGCCGCCCACGGCCACGCCCAAAGCGTCGCCGAGACTGCGACAAAACGACATGAACGCCGCCGAGTCTGTCCATAGTTCAGGACTCAAGGGCGCCAGGACGGCAGTACTTAGCGAAGCAAACAGGGCGCCAACCCCAAGTGATAGCGGGATACTTATGCCTATCCAGGCACCAATAGATGTATGCGCGTCCAGCAAGTAGAAAATAGCCATGCCAAACACGGCGATCGTGAACGACACATAGCTGAATATATGATAGTGGCCACACCGTTGGATACATAGGCCAACAAGCAAGGCCGATGGGGTCACCAAAACACCTTCCGGCAGTAACGCCAATCCTGAGTGCAGAGGGCTGTATAGGAGCACCCCCTGGTAGTACATAGGAAGGTAGTAGAGCAAACCTGAAAACACCATCGACTGCAAGGTGTTTTGGATATAGCCTGATACCGCATCCCAGCTCCGGAACATACGCATATTGACCATGGGGTTCTCGGGTATATACGCCTCGTAGAAGCCTACCGCTACAAAGCCTAAGGCCCCCAGAAGCAACGGCAGCAATGTCTGGTAAGATCGCCACGGGTAGGTCCCGCCGCCGAAACTAAGGCCCAGAATAAACGATGTGGCAGACGCAATGAACAGGATGTTGCCTACAAAGTCTACCGACGCCAGTTTCTCTTTGTGGGTCTTCTTGGCCAGCTTGAGTTTCAACACAAACGGCGCTAATAACAGGGATACCCCAGCAATTGGCAGGTTAATATAGAAGATCCACCGCCAGAGCCCAAGATCAGAGAACCCGCCGCCCAGAATCGGCCCCAAACCATCACCAACAGCCCACGACACTCCAAGGATTCCATAGTAGAACCCCCGCAACCGCAGAGGTACTACATCGGCTAGAAACACTTCGGGAAGCACCAGCGTGCCCGAAGCACCAATGCCTTGAATCGCCCGGCCCGCCAGAAGGGTAGGCATGTTCTGGGACACTCCACACATAAGGCCGCCCACAAAAAACAGAACTAGCGACACCATCACCAATGGCAACCGCCCATATATATTTGATAGCGACGAGTACAGTAACTGGCACGCTCCAGCAGTTATCAGGTAGCTGTTGCCAATCCATTCTGACTCGGTGGTAGTGCCTTTCAATTGGCCTGAAATCGACACCAACGCGGTTCCGACCGCGGAGATGTCAATTGCAACCAACAGACTTATAGCTACAAATACCGCACAGCATGAATAGAATCGGAAGCCAGGGTTAAACGCGGCTTGCTCTTGGGCCTCGGCATTAGCATTGCCATTGCCATTGGCCTCGGGATCTGCAGGCAACAATGGCACTTCCTTCCGGGCTTTTTCCGGATAGGTTCCCTCGGGCGCCCATACTCTGGCCACAATAGGATTATTTGCTAGCTTTTCCATCCCCGATCAGATCTATAGCTATTGAAGATTCCCAGATGACGCAAGATATATATGGGGGGCGTGAGATGAGCTATATTTCCAAATGCAGAAGCTATATCCGTCCCCCCCACCCCCGCTAAGATCTCTGACTAAATGAGGCTTTTTTAAGCGAGTTGGTGTTTGGCTTGGGTGGTGACTTAATTTCCTACTTACTACTATATAAACTACATACGGTGAAGATGACCTAGCGAGGGAGGCCCCAATTAACAGATCTGGCTGCTGGAAAGACCGGGGAAGGCTATATGTGACTTGTCAGTTGAGGACAAAGTCGAGCCATGGGCACAGGCGTCAGGGCCTGGAGGCCGGAAGGGGATGGTCTCGTTTGGGGCGCGGCAGCAAAACGCACTACTGCAGCCGCTCCTCAAACTTCAGATCGTTAATGGGGGCAAGGCCTACTAGGCCCCGCACCAGGTTCTCGAGCGCCGAGCGCTGCTTGTTGAGCCCGTTCACGGCGTCATGGCCCGGGCGCGTGAGCGGCGCCTTGAGCCAGTACGACAGGAACGACAGCACAGAGTGCAGCTTGAGGTACTCCGTGTCGGCGGCCCGTTTGTAGGACACGCGCGACAGGAACTCGGTCATGACCACCAAGTCGATGATCAGCGGGGTGGCCAGCAACGAGTCCTCACACACGTTGTGGATACTGACGGTGTTGTGGCCGCCCAGCATCAACTCGGAGTGGTACTCGTCCATGGCTACCTTGGAGTCGCCGACGGCAGGCACGTACTTGATCACAATGCAGTGGTCCACTTTGTTCCCCAGCTTGTCGTTGTAGAGAATGTGGTTGCTTTGGATCATGTCGTCGACCACCGACGCCTTGGAGATCTCCTTGGACCGGAACTGCTTGGGCGCACTGAGGTTGAAGCCGTCGTTGTTGCCCAGGTGATTGTAGGAGGCAATCGACACGGGCCGAATACCGGCATCCACCAGGTACTGCGCCAGCACCGACTTGATCTTGGTCTGGCCCGACTTGAAGTCGTCGCCGCCAATGAACGCGCCGCACTGCTCGGCAAGCTCGATACAGCCGGGAACAAACGTGTTCTGCGGCGACCCGTTGATGTAGGGCACGTTCTCGAGAATACAGGCAATGGCGAAGATGGTCGACGGCGCGACCTCGGCGTGCGACTGCCTCACGGCATTCAGCAGGTTCTCCGCGGTGTCGTTGATGCCAGGAAGCAACTCCGAGTAGCGCTCGGTGTTGGCGGTCCACAGCACAATGACCTTGTCCAAAGAGTTACGCTCCTTGAACTCGCGGATGTCCTTGCGGATATGCTCCACATGCTGCCACTTGTCGGACCCGCCAATCAGATTGTCGGCGCGTGCGCCCTGATTAGCAGCAATGAAGTCCGGGTAGTAGATACTGGGCAACGGCACCATGGACGACATGGGCTTGGCCAGCTGGCGCTGCAGATCGTAGTCCAGGACCTGCGCCCGCTTCATGGCGTCGGCCAAGTTAGCCCCGGAGATATCCCAGCCGCCCACAACCAAGTCGTTGGGGTGCAGCATAGGAACCACCGAGTTGAAGGGCGCATACACATCCTTACCGTCGGCATCGATGCCCAAGTACAGGGTAGACGACTGGGTGACGGAGCCGAAGTAGTTGGGCTCTACGACACCGGTCTTGTTGGTGAACGAGACGTTGTTGCGGTTAGCGAGAATCGAGGCCACAAACGTGGAGCCGTTGTTGCCGCCCAGACCAACAAGCATAATGCCTGTTTTGGGCACCTTGGACTCCAGCTTGAAGTCGTACTCGGTGGCCGTGGGGGTCACTTCGTACTGGCCGCCGGGAAGCCGCTTAACAGCAGCGTTCTCGTACAGGTACTTGGACAGAATAGCGTCGGAGGTGATGTTGACCTTATCAGTGTGGACATGCACGGACGTGAGACCAGACTTGTTAGTTCCAGTAGAGGTAGGCACCTCGGGCGAAGAGAATTGAGCAGTAGGGGGAGTCATGTTTAACTTAGGGTTTTTTTTGTTTTTTTGGGGTTTTTGAATGGTTTTTTTTTTTGGTTTTAGTAGGTTAGTGCGATTGAAAGTTCCTTGACTTCTTGACTTAATATACCACCAGAGCCAGCAGCGGCAGAGGAGGTTTGATAGGGGTGATGAGCGCTTCCTAGAAGGTTTGCAAACGTTTTAAACAAAGATTTCCGGACTAGATGGGTTTCTAGGCCAGAAGTGTTCAAAAAAGTGGGGGGAAGAAACTGCTGCAGTGGGTTTATGTGATATATATAGTTTCCCCGTGGGGATCCTTACCCACAGTTATGTTCGGGCCGGTTCCGGCCGGCAGGGGACTCGTTGGGTAAGCCATGGAGGCTACCAGCGTGAAACAACTTAACAACTTTTAACAGCTTGTAACTTTTAATAACTTGTAGCTTTTAATAACTTGTAACTTTAATAACTTGTAACTTTTAATAACTAAAAGAAGGCTTGCTCATTAGGGCAGGGCCCCAAACCAGACAAGGCGAACTTCATATTGCTACCACAAACTACAGACATACAAAACAAAGCTAGAGCGCATTCTACTTGCCCCACGGCTCGTTCCGTAAGGCATCCATAGTAGGGTTGATCAGGACACTGAGCTCTGTGGAGAGGCTTTATAACCCTGGCCATGTCGACCTTACCTTGCAAAACAGGCATCTCTAATAGCCACCCAAGTAGTACCCAGCAGACCAAAGATTTAGGGCAATGGCGCCCCGGATTTCCTCTCTAGGTATACTTGAGCCGAGGCACTAAAGCGGGTGCGAACTTGCTCCGGTAGAGAGACTTACAGGCCACCGCGGAGACGCAGCACCAAGTGCAGGGTCGACTCCTTTTGGATGTTGTAATCCTGCAAAGTACGGCCGTCCTCCAGCTGCTTTCCGGCAAAGATAAGACGCTGCTGGTCCGGGGGGATGCCCTCCTTATCCTGAATCTTGGACTTGACGTTGTCAATGGTGTCGCTGGACTCGACCTCAAGGGTGATGGTCTTACCGGTCAAGGTCTTGACGAAAATCTGCATACCACCACGCAAGCGCAGCACCAAGTGCAGAGTAGACTCCTTCTGGATGTTGTAATCCTGAAGAGTGCGGCCATCCTCCAGCTGCTTACCGGCGAAAATCAGGCGCTGCTGGTCCGGAGGAATGCCCTCTTTGTCCTGGATCTTGGACTTGACGTTGTCAATGGTATCACTAGACTCGACCTCCAAAGTGATAGTCTTGCCAGTGAGCGTCTTGACGAAGATCTGCATACCACCGCGGAGACGGAGAACCAAGTGCAGGGTCGACTCCTTTTGGATATTATAGTCTTGCAAGGTGCGACCATCCTCCAGCTGCTTGCCAGCAAAGATAAGGCGCTGCTGGTCCGGAGGAATTCCTTCCTTGTCCTGGATCTTCGACTTGACATTGTCGATGGTGTCGCTGGATTCGACCTCCAAAGTAATGGTCTTGCCGGTCAGGGTCTTGACAAAGATCTGCATGCCGCCACGGAGACGAAGCACCAAGTGCAGAGTGGATTCCTTTTGGATATTATAGTCTTGCAAAGTACGGCCATCCTCCAGCTGCTTGCCGGCGAAAATCAGCCGCTGCTGGTCCGGGGGGATGCCTTCCTTGTCCTGAATCTTGGACTTGACGTTGTCAATGGTGTCGGACGACTCAACCTCTAGGGTGATAGTCTTGCCTGTGAGGGTCTTCACAAAGATCTGCATGGGAATAAATACGACTCAATTGATGTTGTCCAACGAGAGTGTGACTAGAAGACAAGGGGGTTACCCCTCCCAATTATATATACCCCAACATGTGGCGTTTGCTCACCCTAACCCACCCATTGCCACTCGCGGGCCCTCTCGATTAGGAAGGTAATGGCTACCCGGGCAACAAAAACACATGGTCCCGACTAGCCAGGTTTCGTACCTGTAATGGTCTCGACCACCACTTTAGATGGCTTGGCCAGTGGCAAGAATTATTTGTATAGAATATCCTACTCTTATCATTGCTCCTATCTACTGCGCCCCGCCCCCTCACCACCGGGGCCCTGCCAGTCGCGGGAAACGCCGGCATGCGGAGAAATAGACCCCACATGCGTGCTGATGTCAGCGCCGCATGGCATGCGTCCGGTCCAGAGGGATACGTCGCTATCCTAAGCGAGATTAGCCGGCGGGGGTCAACTATGGCCTGTTAACGAGTCGCCCACGGCCACGGTGGCGGTGTCGGAGATGGAGCTCGCATCGAGCCCGCCCAGCATCCCGAAATATAGTTTTTTATCAGTTTTCCGGTGTATAGTTAGCTGCAGATAGGGCGTCGCGTCCGACGTGCCGTCGGCAGTCACGCATACCATATTGCAGCGCTGGCAGGGGCCACTCAGGTGATAATTATGGTGGTTAATAGTGATTGTGGACCAGTTATCTTCGGCAAACGCCGAGTCGGTCTCGAAAATGATGTTTCCTCGAAACACTCGGTAATCGACCTCCAAAGCCCGAGCGCTTTTGGCCGAAACAAACAGCAGCGGGCTGCTATTGGCCAATGTTTGCGCCAACGTCTCTTTGGCAAACCGCTCGCTATCGTCTTGCTTGGCAATGCTGCAGGCAACGCCCAACGCATTAGAGAAGAACTCTACCGTAGCCGGGTCTTGGTTAACTACGAGGCTTTTGCTCTTATCGCCGCAAGCCACGCCATTCTCGGGCAGTTTCGGACTGGCCCAATCCCGATAATCGAGGGGGATCTCGTGCTTGGTACCTTTGTAGCTGGTAATTAGCATCTTAGTGGTCTCATCTATCTGGGACTGTAAGGCCGCCATGCCGAGATTCCGCTTAAGCGACAGTACTTTCCCCGTAGCCAAATCCACTAAACAGAACTCGCGGTCCCATTTAAGGCCCTGAGCAGTAACCTCCGACTCGGAGACATGGGTGCCGGCACACGATTTGATGGGGAACACGACCAGATCGACGATCTTACCCGTTGTTTGAACAGATGTTGGGTCCCTAGTGTGGTTTCGGGCAGTCTTTTCGCTGAAAAACTCGGTGATGCAGTTCACTAGTTTGTCCACATCGCCTGTACTCGTGTAAGGCCCGAAACTGGCGCGGATCACCCCCGTATGTCTGCCATCGATCATATCGGTTTCGTCATTGCATGTCTTGCCCAGCTTGGTGTGATTGTTGGCAATCTCCTCGTCTGTCCAAGAAGTTGCTTGTGTGAATGCTCCGGTATTGCATAAAGTGCCCGTGCGCACATGGACCCCCGCGGCAGCGGCCACTATCGACAAGTCATGATAGCCGCCATGCTTCAAACTGAAGGTAACAGTAGGTCCCGACCCTTCTTTAGGGGTAAAGATAATGCACAGCCCCGTTTCTTCAAGTTTTTGATAACTGTACTGGGCAATTGCCTGGGTATGGTTGGTGATAGCGGTAAACGAGCCAAAGATCCGTTTGAACTCATCAATTGCTACCCCGAGAACCGCAATTGTATGGAATGGCGGTGTCCCGTCCTCAAGGCTAGCGGTAATATCGGTTTTCCGCACCATAAAGCTCTTTTCGGCCGTCAAAGCGGCTACAGTGCCGCCGCCAAAGTAGGCTCGCTGGTTCAGCAATGTGAGCACTGGCTCCCGCTTGTTCACAATAAGGGCCCCCAGATCAGGAAGGCCAAAGATCTTGTAGAAGGAAAGCACGGCCAAGTCAGGTTTGAACACCCTAAGGTCCGGCATGGTGGTCGAGCAGTAGGCGGCCAGATCGACTAAACTTATCCCGCCGGTTTCTCGGATCTGAGAAGTCCAGGATTCGGGATAACGCCGGCCGTCAAAGTTCGACTGCAAAGGGTATGCCACCAGCTTGTGTTTGGCATCCACATTATCCAGATTATCCACCACTTGATAAGACTTTGCCAATGCTCGCAGGCCGACCAGCGACGTGTGCGAATCTCGCAAATAAACATAGTCTGTGTGGCCAATGGCTTCGCCAACCAGCTTAATGGCCGCTGTGGCATTGGCCGTGAACACCACGGCGTATTCCGCGGGATCGGCCGATAGCAGGCCCAGCACCTGCAGGCGCACCCTATCCATTAGGGCTGACGATTGATAGGCCAACTTGCTATGCGAATGCGGGTTCACTAGCACCGTTTCGCTCAGCAGCTCGCCTGACTTTAATGCCACCGACTTAGGATAGAGCGGCGCAGCCGCATTGTCCAGGTAGCCGTCGATAAGGTTGTACTCGTTCCTGATCTGCTCCAGACGACCTGCATAGTCGTACATGTCAGCTGGGCTGGATCGGCGGGGCTGATACCCCGCATATATGTAGTACAGAGACCACCGATAACACACTTTTTTCTGGTTTTTTTGGGGGGGTTGAGGTTTTCTTTGTTTCTTTTTTTTCTTTTTTTATATACTAGGCCGACAAGTCGACCTGTAGTTCCGCTGCGCGGAAAAGTTACGGAAACACTACATAAAAGGGAATATCGCGAAGCGAAAAGCTGTTTGACTTGTCAAACAGCCGAAAAAGAAAAAGAAAAAGAAACAAAATACTGTTTTTTATGCCTATATGTGCGTAGCTAACTGAGTACAGTGCTGAAGGCCCGAGACTACTTGGGACAGTAAGCGGCGTTTGTTTACGTACATGGCGAACCTCGCAGGCCCCGTCACTCCAAGTCGCCAACGCGACAAACGGCCCGCCACAACGAGATGGGATCGCGAAGGACTGGCGTTTTCGCAGACTGTCCCGTCGCCGAGTTTGGACCGGCTCAGCCGCCAGCGCGGCGTGAGTTTCTCGCCGTCGAAACGAGTGGTTTCCTACGACTCGGCCCATCCCGCGTCCACGCGCAAGCCGTTCCACGAAGTGGACATCCAGCACCCGGAACCAGACACGCCGACGAGAATAGGCGGCCATGAAGAACAAGAGTGGCAGGACATCGAGGACGAGCAGACGACCGGGTACTCTAATACGTCGGAAGACAGCCGGTTCTCGGAAGGCGACAGCGCCGAGTCGTCGTCGATGTTTGTCGGGTTTTCGCCGTTCAACAGCAGCTTTTTGTCGTTGAGCGGCCTTCGACGGCTATCGGGCGGCCGGTTCTCGCGGTCGCCGCGCATGTCGCCGCGAGTATCGCCGCGGCGGAAACCGCGAAGCACGCCGCAGTCCGCGCCGGCGCCCAACGTGCCGCACACGCCCCACACGCCGCGCGCGTCCAGCCAGGGCTCGTCGTCGCAATGGTCGGCGCGATCAAGCCGCCGCACGCCGCACCCGTCCGACGGTGGGTACCAGTATGACGACTATGACGAAGACATTGTAGACGCGCCCTCAAAACGGCTGTGGGACCCGTCCACGCCGCAGATCCTGGCCACCTACCTGCAGCTGGGGTTCAATCTGATCATGATGAGCCTGGTGGTGTGGGCGGTGTGGATATTTATTAGCACCATTCGCAACGACGTGGATCTCAAGGTCGAGGAGTACTCCACCGACATTCTCAACGAAATCGACCGCTGCTCGCAAGAATACCTGCGCAACAACTGCCAGCCGGGTAAGCGCGTGCCTGCGTTGGAAACTATCTGCACCACGTGGGAAAACTGCATGAACAGAGACCCCAAACAGGTGGGCCGTGCGAGGGTATCTGCCGAGACGTTTGGCGAGATCGTTAACTCGTTCCTGGCCCCGATCGGCATCAAAAGCATGATCTTTATTGTCTGCGCGTTTGCGGGCTCGTTTGTGCTCATCAACGCCACGTTTGCGTCCCGCTTCGGGCCGGGACATTGGCAAAGCCAAACCCCGGGGGGCTCACAAGGAATGGCCTATCCGCAGACGCCGATGCACATGACGCCGTCTCGGCATTTAGTCGACTATCGCTACTCTGCGCGGCGCCGGCACTAAAATCAGGAGTTTACCATGGATATTATGTAGAATAAGATGCGGGTCATCATGTTATAGTCCTACAGACAATAGTCTTAATTGTTCCGGCGTCAAGTACCTTCGGGACTTTCAAATACCAGTTAATTGTCTTAAGCTTCCTTAGTTTCCGTAGCTGCTTCCGTAGCTGCTTCCGTAGCTGCTTCCGTAGCTGTTTGTCCAGCTGGCCTAGAACCTTCAGCCTCCTGTCTCCGCCATTGCACAAACTCGGGCGACAAAAACGACACGTCGCGCCCCTCAAAACTTATATCTTGCTTGATAAGTTCTAAGTAGGGCGCTCGCGCCGGGTGCCGCAACTTATAGGTATGCCCCGGCTTGACGGTGTCGCGGACCCAGGAAAGAAACACGGCATAAAACCCGAGGGCATCGTTGCCATTCCACTGCGGCTGCTGGTTATGCTTTAAAGCCGCTCGCTTGATCATGCCGGGAATCTTTTCAGTAGGATACTCTTCCACGGCCTTGAGGTTGAAGTTGTCATCGCGGAACCCATAAACGATTTTCGGGATCCCCGCCAAAAACGACTGCAGCCAAGCCCTAAATAGCTTCTTTTCAAAATTATTGGCCTGTTTCGGGTTCTGTACTTCCTTACTGGTCTTTAGCTCCACATAGTTGGCCAGCCGGTCTTTAGGGTTCTTTTCCCCTTGTACACAGTCGATTTCAGCTCCATAGACAACCTTAATCGGCCCTACGCCGGATCGAACAAGAATGCCATACTCACTGCCCGATGTATACGGCTGTTTATAGCGGCCCTCTATTTCGGCCCGGGTGCTCTCTCCCCATGTCTTTCCCAGGGTCGCAAAGTTCTCGAAGTTATAGCCCGAGTACATGAACTTTTCCTGTCCGGCAAACTTCTGGGCGTTTTTCCGCGCCTGTTCGGCCTCAAAATCGTGCTCAATAAAGATCTGGCCGTCAAACGACACCACGTTGAACTCAAACCCTTCGCGGTTGTCTCTCGACAAAGAAATAATATTGGTTAGCAGGCCTCGCCAAGTAATGATATCGGCGTCGATGCGGCCGTTGGCTTTTTCGTACTCGATAATCGTGTCTAAAACAGCGTCCAAATGGATATTGGCATCGGGCTTTTCTTTGTACTGGCCGAACCCCGTAGCGAGATTCAGCCCGCGGTTCAGCTGATCCTCGGGGAAATAGTAATAGCGCAGACACCTATCGTCATGATAGACTTTTCCGTCCACCAACGACCAGGAAGCCAGCTCCTTGGGCTGCCGCATCTGCTTGGACAGCCGCTCGGTGAGAGGCAGCCGAGACATTGGTAACACTACTAATCATCAGTCCCTATATAGACTGGACTACCATGTGATTTTTTTTTCTTTTTACTAGACCGGCAAGCCGGCCTGTAGTTTTTAGAAGAAACTTTTAATGTATATGCAATTGAAACCGGATCCTGGTAGAGAATCCTGGCTCCTATGTAGACATTTATGCAACCATAACTTATAGACATACCTCGTGACATCTGCTCCGGTCAACCCATAGCATGATAGACTTGCTGTTTCTGCTTGCTCAGGCGCACCGACTCCGACACATGGAACCCGCCTTCCAGCAGACCGTGGATCTCTTCCAGATTGAGCCCGGCCGTCTCAGGGTAGAACAGATAGACCAGCACCTCGCCTAATGCGCAGATGCCGGCGTAAAACGAAAACGTGCCTGTAGGCGTGATGTTCTGGAGCATAGTCAAGAACGTCGCCGACACAATCAGGGAGCCCGACCAGTTCGCGGCGGTGGCAAACGAGGTGCCGATGCCGCGGACCTGCATGGGCAGCATTTCCGATTGCTGCCAGGGCACGTTGCCGATGCCGGTGGCATAGCTAGCGGCATAGAAGAAGATGAACACAATCACGATGATGGCCCATTTCTTGTTCGCACCCGAGAGGGCGTTGGACGAGCTGGTGTCGTCGCTGTCAAACGGCAGCCAGTGGAAGGCAATGGCACACATGATTAGGCCTACTGACATGCCCCACATGGTGCCGACCAGCAGCACGCGGCGGCCGATCTTGTCGATGATCAAGAACGCCACGCAGGTGAACACGAAGTTCGTAGCGGCAATCACGATGGACACGGCGGTAGAGTTCTCGAACCCGACCTCCTCGAAAATCGTTGCTGAGTAGTACATCAGCGCGTTCCAGCCGCTGAACTGCTGGAACAGCTGCAGCGACACCACAATGGCCAGCGCCCGCCGGTTGCTGCTGTTCACAAACAGCTCGCGCAGATTGTGCTGGAACGTGATCAGCGCCGCATGCGCCTTGTCTTTGCGGCTGCTGCCCGCGCCCAAATCCACTGCCGGCGGCGGGATATCCTTAGAGATCTCGGCGATCTTGTCGGTAAGTTGCTTGTCGTCCGCGCCCTGGTATACGCGGGCCAGCACTTTGCGGGCAGCATCGCGACGATTACGCAGAATCAAGTACCGCGGCGTCTCGGGCATGAATACAAACAGCAGCATCTGCGTCACCGACGGCACTAACGACAAGCCGACCAGAATTCGCCAGCCGTGGTTCACGGACGTCAGGCCGGCGCCAATGCCGTAGGCCACTAACTGGCCCAGCGTGATGGCCAGCACATTAAGCACTACTAACCGGCCCCGGAACCGGGTGGGCGCTACTTCTGAAAGGTAGATAGGCGCGACCAGCGACGCTAGGCCGACGCCAAAGCCCATAATGAACCTACCAATAATCATTGTCCAAAGAGTGTGGGCGCCCGTCTGCATGCCGCCGCCGACAATGAACATGATATTGGCAAACGAGATCACCCATTTACGGCCAAAGATATCTGCGAGCGCGCCGCCCACTAACGACGTGAGCAGCGCGCCTAACGACGTAGCCGACGTGATCAGTTCCTTGTCGCCGGAGGTCAGCGTGCGGCCCAAATCGTTCCTGATGACCACCAGGGCGCCGGAAATGTAGCCCGTGTCGTAGCCGAACATGAACCCGCAGAACGACGTGAGCAGCGTGAGCAGAAACACCATGTACGACGGCTTGAGCGACTCAATCGAGTTGTTAATGGCCATGTGCTCGCCGTCGGTGGACGAGTCGAAGTCTCTCATAGGTGGGAACGTGGCTGACGACGACGCAATATGGATATGCGGGTCTGTTTTAGCCACTTTGGTGCTCGAGTTCTGCCTACTATCAGGGCCTAATCGGCGCATCACCGGCGGTTTGGCCATGATTGATAATCCTGAGGGGCAGTGTTAAAATGCGGTAGAAGAAGGAGATATCAGGTTCATAGCAAGCGCAGTCACATACTTGCAAAAGGAGTTTTTAGTTTTTTTAGTTTTTTGTTTTAGTTTTAAGCGCCTTTGCAATGTACTTTACTATGGTCGTGCATATCTCAAGTAACTAAATCTCTGCTAACTGCATATGCATGCAGGCTGGTTGGGGGCTGATACTAGGGGTAGTAATTAGCCTGCATAGTACCTCCCCGTTCGGGTTCCTGTTGGGGTTCCCGTTCGGGTTCTCTACGGTATTTTCTTTCTTTATTTTGGTTTCTTTTTACTAGGCCGGCAAGCCGGCTTGGAGTTCCGCTTTACGGAAAGATAACTGCAATTGACGAAGACGAGCGTTCGGGCTCAAATCCAAGAGGGTCGCTTAGCGTAATGCCAGTTGAAATTTCAGTCCGTCCACTGAACGGCGGCCAGGTAGTCTAGCTTCTTTCTTTTTTTTTTAAAAAAAAGGAATCTAAGTGTATATAAAGTACTTTATCTCTAAAAACTACACAATAAAGTCAATATCGCCAATAAGGCCTACTGTTTACGGCCGTGTCGTTGTTCCCCTTTGTCATGCCGGATCCGCCATTGTCGCGCCAGGCGCTCGTGCAGTGGATAAATGACACGCTGGCGCTGGACATTAAGAAAATAGATGAGTTAGGCACCGGCGCAGCTTACTGCCAAATCCTCGATAGCATCTACGGCGACGTTCCGATGTCGCGTGTCATTTTTACCGGCCGCACCGAATACGAGTATATACAGAACTTCAAGCTTCTGCAGAATACACTCAGCCGGCACAAAATCGACCGCAACATCGATATCCAGGCCCTCACCAAATGTAAGTTGCAGGGCAACCTCGACTTCTGCCAATGGCTGTACCGGTTCTGGGCCGCCAGCGACGTGCGGGTGCCCAACTACGACCCGCACGCGCGTCGGAAGAACCCGGCGGCTACAGCCGGCACGCCCGCGACAACCCCCGGCTCGGTGATGCGCCAGCCCTCGGGCTCGCGGTCCAGCACTTCGTCGCGGCAAAGCACGGTAGGCTCGCGGGCCAGTGCCTCGTCGCGACTGGGCCATAGCAGCTCGCGCCAGAGCCTCGCCAGCGGCATGGGCGGGAGCATAACGGCGGTAGCAACGCACACCCACAAAGACCAGCGCATCAGCGAGCTGGAGGCCGAGAACGAGGCCCTGATCCGCGAGATGCGTGTATCCGATTCGGAGCGTAAGTTGTACTACTCCAAGCTTCTGGAAATGGAGGAGCTGATTCTCCAGGAGATTGACAATATGTACGCGAACAATAAGGATGCAGGCATGGCCGACACGCCCGTGATGCAGCTGATCCGCAACATGCAGGCGATTCTGTATGCGACTGCGGACGGGTTCGAGACGCCTGGGCAGGAAGACGAGGAGTTTTGAGACAAAAAGGACGGGCTCTAGAGCTACACCGTTGATAATATCTATTTTACCAGTGTATAGGGTAGTACTATGAACTATTCCGCAGCGGGCCGGCTTGCCGGCAGAAAGAAGAAAAGTACAGTCTATTAGGTCTACAGTCTATTAGTCTATCAGTCTATGCGTCTAGTAATGCGTGGTGGAGCACGCCCGCAGCCGCTCGGCCGCAGACTCGGGCGTGATGTCGCGCTGGGGCATTCCTAGAAGCTCGAAGCCGACTAGGAACTTGCGCACAGTGGCCGACCGCAGAAGCGGCGGGTAAAAGTGGAATAGCAGGTGCTCGACATCATGTTCGTTGTGGCCATCTACGGGCCCTACAAACCGCTGATGGATTCCCATCGAGTACGGGAACGAGGTTAGAAACAGGTTATCGTAGCGGACCGTCAATACCGACAGCATCTCTGCCAGCTCGCGCTTCTCCTTGTCGGTGAGATCGGCGATACTGGGGATGCGTCGCCGTGATACCAGCATGGTCTCGAACGGCCAGGTCGCCCAGAACGGCACCAGGACCACGAACGAGTCGTTGAAATCAATGATCCGCGACTCAGGAGTGTCCTTGATCGCCAATTCCTTGGCAACGTACTCCTCCAGCATGTGTTTGCCGGTCTTCTGGTAGTACTTGAGCAGGTTCTCATGCTCGATCCACGGCTCGTCAGGTACCACGCTGGTCATCCATGCTTGGCCGTGGGGATGCGGGTTAGAACAGCCCATGGCAGAGCCCTTGTTCTCAAAGATCTGGCAGTAGACCACTTCAGGGTCCTTCTGCGCAGCATAATACACATCCTGCCAAGCAGAAATAACCCTTTCGATATCAGGAATACTCATATTGGCCAGAGTCACATTGTGTTTGGGGCTGAAACAGATCACTTTACAGGTGCCTGCTACCGACTGGGCCTTGAAAAGCCCATCGTCAAGCTCGCCAGACTCGCCATTCGCAGGCGTAACAGCAGCAAAGTCATTAGTGAACACATATGTCGACTCATACTCGGGGTTCTTTTCGCCATTAGCCCGGGTGTTACCCGGACACAGGTAACACTTGTCGTCGTAGCTGGGCTTATCGTCTTTAGTGATATCTTCCTGAGCTCCTTGCCAAGGCCGGCTGGTGCGATGAGGCGAGCATAAAACCCAGCTATCCCGCAGCGGGTTGTAGCGACGATGGACTTGTTTGAGCATATTGAATGCAGTAAGAAACGATTGATTGGGCTGGCCTGTTCCTTACAAAGTCAGTGCCAAGACCTGCAGTCCGATCTGCACGATTAGCTACCCGCCATGCAGGGGCAGCCACTGAACTAAAAAACTAACAAAAAAACAGGCAAAAAGACATCAACGTTCAAAACTAAATAGAATAGCCCTACACATACTAGAGGAAATAACTCACAGTTTGGTAGCAAACTGCGTCTCGGTGTTGCCCGAGCCCAAGGCGGCCGTCGACGTCACGCCGCCTGTTAGCGTCTTGAGAATATCGTCAATGTACTCGGCGCCCGACCATTTCTGGTGCTTGACGACGTCCACATTGTACTTGAGCTCCTGCGCCTGCACATCCTGGCCGTACGCATGCATGCCGCGCTCCGCGTAGCCCTTGGAGAACGATGCCGATGCCAGGGCGTTGGTGTGCAGACCGGCCAAAGTGATAAACTGCCACACGTAGCCCAGCTTGCCTAGGCGGTCGATGTAGCTGCGCTGGTCATCGGGAGACATGGCCGTAGTCCAGTTGAACGACGGCGACAAGTTGTAGGCAAGCCATTTGTCTGGGTAGGCGGCCTTGACACCCTCGGCAAACTCCTTGGCCTGCGCGTAGTCGGGCAGCTTGGACTCCATCCAGATCAGATCGCAGTAGGGTGCGTAGGCGCGGGCCCGGTTGACGGCGCACTGAGTGCCGCCCTGGTAGCGGTAGTAGCCCTCGCGCACGCGCGGCGCATGCCAGTCGAAGAAAATGTCTTTGCCCAGCAGGTTGGTCGCCAGCTCGCGGGCCTTGGAGTTAGGGGTATTGGTGAGCGGGCCCACCTTGGAGGTGAACTCGGTGATTAACCGGTCCTTGTTGGAGTAGTTGCCGTTTCGGATCTCATCCAGAACCGCATCGGCAAACAGCTTGAGTCCAGCATTGGCAACCCACTCGGCCTCCACCTGGGCAAGCGCATCGCCCACAATGCCCTGCTGCTCGGCCTCCACCATCACGTCCACCAGCGGGCGCACGTTGGGGTTAGTAGCGCCCACAATGAAGTAGTGGTCGCGGAAGTCAATGGTCGACGTCAACAAGGTAGCCGCCTCCGAATCAGTGCGGGCCACCGCCAACAGGTCAGAGCCAAACACGTCGGCAGCCGCGCGAATAGCCACCAAACGGTTGATGTGTTCCTGCACGGGCACCAGCACCTTGCCGGCCATGTGGCCGCACTTCTTGGTGCCCGGTGCCTGGTCCTCAATGTGGATACCAGCCGCTCCGCGCTCGATGAACATCTTGGCCAGTTTGAAGGTAGCAGTCAGACCGCCGTGGCCAGTATCGGCATCGGCAATGATGGGCCGCAGATAGTCGATGTATTCGAGCTGGCCACGCTGCGATTCAGGGACCGACAACCGCTCGTTGCGCTGCTTGCGATCATGGAACAGCTGGGCGAACCACAAGTGCTCGACCTTGTTAGGCACGGTGTCCATAGGATAGTCTGCCAGATCGGGCGACGGCTCGTTGGAGGTCGAGGCCGTCGACGACGACTGCCAGCCCGAAACATAGACGGTATCCAGGTACTTTGCCATTTGCGTGACCTGCACGGGGTCAAGGGCACCGTAGGTGAAGGATGCAGTGCGGTTGCGGTCGTGCTCGGAGAGCAGAGCAAACAATTTGTCGGCCTGGGTGCTGGAAGGGAACTGCACGGGCAAGGTACCCCGCTTCTTGACAATTTCCTCGGCAGTGTAGACCCGTTTGGTTTGGGCCCAGCGAGGATGCGACCACCATTCCTTGACGGCAGCCACCTCGGCTTCATATTCTCTTTGTTCTTGTTTCAGATCAATCGGAGCCATTGTTTGTGTGTTTGGTCGATAAGAGATTTGGCGTTCCGATGGCCATCATAGCCATTTATATATATACCTATGCAGGAAATCTGGGGTAAAGTTTCGGTTCCGGGCCCGGGAATCTCACGTGACTATGACTCTTCCCCACCGCATATGATGGTCTTGGTAGTCCAATGGTTAAACAGAAATGGTTCGGAACTACATCGACGTAACCGGAAGCATTCTTTAAACAGGATAGCCAAGTTTTCTCACCTCGATAGCTTGGAAATTGCCCCTAATGCCTCTCCGGAGATTGTCCGGGACACATGTGCGGTAGGGTAAGGACGGCGCTTCTCGGTTGCACCACGGGCATTCCCGGGGACATTATCGGGAGCTTGGCGTGATCGCTACAAAATATGCTAATAAAGTGGTCGGGATTTGCCGCGGAGCTTGCAAAGAGTATAAAAATCTACTTGAAATACCTAAGGCATGTGGTGGCGGCATTTGAAGGGCACACATGCGGTTTCCGAACCAAACCATCCGCTCCTGCATGTCTGCAACGGCGCCCCTTACCCTGCCCAGCCCGGCAGGTGGTATTAAGCCGGGTAACCCCCCTCCCATCGTCATGCAGGCCGTTGGACCAAGGTTAAGCTTTATGCAGCAACCGTCCGTCCCTCCTTGGCGAGCACCGCAGATGGCAGCACATTGTGCAGCAGGTGGGATGGGCGTAAGCGAAACTTTTTTTTTTGCGACTTAATTTGCCGCTTGCCCAAACTTGACGCCCGGCCGGTGCTAACTGCTTTTCGTGTCTGGCTCCCCCTTCCCCGTAGCTGCCTAGTACCCCCCCTACCCCCTGGGACCTCCTCTGCCTGGTTTACAAACGGCTGACAGGCCCTTGACGCTTGGTGACGTACTACGCATATTCTCAAGCAATGTCGACAAACCAGTATGGTAGCGTCCCCAGTTCGCTGACCTTTGAGCCGAATCCATTCGAGCAATCGTTTGCTGCCAAACCGGATGGTACGGCACGCGATTCGTCGGAAATAGCCTCTAAAACCCCGCTGGGTGGCGCAAGCGACGCCCACCACGCCGAAAAGGCAAGCCTAAGCCTCCCCGGCTCACAGGGCCTCGCATCGCCGTCGGCGCTGATGGTGCCCAATGCGTCTGGAGCCTGGAACGGCGCCATGCGCGCGGGGAATCTGTCGCCGGCCATGCTTAACGGCGGCCCCACAGACATGTCGTTCGGGACCAACCGCCCGGTGCCCAGCCCGGGAATGCTCAACCTCCCGCCCGATCCGCACTCGGCAACGCCCGCTGGCACCGCCGCAGACCCGCATCCCCATATGGTTATGCCCCATCACCTCAATCCGCACGGCATAACCCCTCAGGGCTCGCCGCCGACCGACAATGTGGCTGCCAATGGTCTGTACATGCTTAGCCACCGGGCCCAGCAAGGAGGGGACCGATCGCAAGCGGCTAGAGTGCCGGTTAATGTCCGGCATGGCGCCGGCGGTGCCGCCGTGGGTGTTCCTGTCGGGGCCCTTCCGGTAGGACCGGCCGGAGCAGCCGGAGGAGCCGCGTGGGCCGGGAATATGCCGGCCGGTGGAGTCACGAAAGCCGAGGGCGGCCGCCGGAACACGAAAAAGGGCCGGGCGCGAGCCAATGCCGCCAATGCGGCCGCGGCTGCTGCTGCCGCTAATGCTGCCACCACCAGCGAGCCCCGCGAGCCCGCACCTACAGTGCCGGCCGTGCCCAAGATGGAGCCCGGCATTGAGCGCGAAGACAGCGACTTTGTGCGCCGCAAACAGTTTCTGGAACGCAACCGGATCGCGGCCGTGAAGTGCCGGCAACGCAAAAAGGTGTTTGTCGATTCCCTCAAAAACAAGGCCGACTACTTTATGGCTGCCAACGACGAGCTGTTGACCGAGGTCACCAAGCTGCGGGACCAGCTCGAGACTTTGCGCAACTTCGTGCTCGCCAGCACCGGCACCCGCACCCTGCCGCCCCAGATCATGGCTATTTTTGACTCTATCTCCAACCCGGCGCCGCTCCCGCCGGGGATCCCCAATCCCTCGGGGCTTGCCCACCAGATGCCTCCCACTGCTGGCCAGCGGCATCCGCCACAAACCGGGCATAACCAGTCGATGGCCCAGTCCCACCTCCCATTGGCTGCCGGCCAGACCATGAATATGCGCCATTAGGCAGGGACCATTGGGGAAGCATGTCGGATTATGGTGGGAGGGCCCGCATAAATATTTAACGGTTTGGAAATACAGACTTTCTGTGTTTTTGATTTCACCCTACATTGCTTTCTCTGATCCTGTCAGTCTAATTTATTGTTTAAAGGGGCCTCTTTTTTCTTGTTTCATGTATCGCTCCGTGAGTTCCTCTTCGTTCCGCCTGGACAATGATCTTAAAACCAAGAGCGCCCGGGCTTGGCTGGAGTGCGTAGTTAGCTCCACGCGAGTCCCCCTCGGATTGACCACTATATACGCGCTTATACGGCATCGCTACAAGACTCGCCGTGACCGTGATTTGGTGAGCATGATCAGCAACGTGTTTGAGGAGCCGGCCGCCTAGCCAGCTTTTTTTATTTCCTTGTTAACTTTGTGATAAATTATATACCTATACATCCATTTGCCTCCAGACTAACAAGGGTTGCGAAGCACCCTGCTTTGCCAAAGTCGACCATTTAAAGAAGGAAAGACATAAACTATCACGGAAACTATCACATAAAGTCTATACAGAAATTGTACTCTACGACTACGCCTGGCTTCGTGCGACTTGGCCTGGCGCGATTTGAGGGTTTTCCGGCCCGATGGCTGGCATGGGACCACTAGTCATCTTGCATGGGTTATGCATGACACGCCAGACTGGAGTGGGGAAAAGGAAAGGGTTACAAAGAGGACAAGGAATTATGGAAACTGATCGGCAAAAGGATCTGCCAGAGCGATGCCCAGCCACTGCCATGTGAGCAAACATGATTATGAGATACGTAGTTGCCAGATATTCACAAAAAAACTCCGCAATTAGCCCGAATAGAGGCCGTACAGGCAGACCAGAAGTAAACTGCGGGGATGCCCCCCCACTTCAGACACTAGTCTAAAACCGTAAATTGATCACATTGCAGACCATGTTCTTGGACCTTCCAAAAGATGGAATTTGAAAAAGTGGGGTACATACGTGTTGTTGACTATGCAGGAGCCAATCTCGGTCCAATTTCGGCTGCCTAATAGGCCAATGCGGTTCCCCTCCATTCCGGAGCCCAGATAGCTGGGTATAACCGCTAATTTCTATATAAATAGCCAGGAATTTGCCCTCAGATACATCTAGTAGACACAGCAAAATTTCCCCGCATACAAAAACGACCAGATACGAGCCCTGAGGGGGTATGTCCATGACCACGCATGCGCCCAACCCCAACCCTTGGGGGAGGGGTCTTTAATACCTGGGGTAGCATGGACCACCCTTGCTATCATGAAGCTTGTTGCAACTTTGGAAGACAAGATCTCTATGGCCTTACAGGCCGCCACTATACCTGCTCGACTTATCTACTGGAGCTTTCTGTACGTCACCCAGGGAAGCCACCTCAGTTTCGCCGACGACATCAAGCGTCGCTTGGTCGGCTATGCATTCAAAACTTTCCCCGTCGTCCAACTCCATGTGGCCATGCCGGCGGTAGAGTTGCAGCAGACTATGAAGCCACTAGAGGCTGAGGCCGCCAAACTGGGGCTATCTGGTTTCAACGAGTCGCTACCAACCGGAGACGGCTACTCCGCCCAGTGGGTCTACAAGCAGCCTGGTCGCAAGCGCAGCGATCCGATTATTCTTTATTTGCACGGCGGTGGATTCGCCCTGTCGGCCATGAAGGAGCAGATCGAGTTCACGATGTGGCTTGCTGAGCGGCTGGCCAAACACAAAGTGTCGGTGGTGATCCTCGACTACTCGGTGACTCCTAAGGCCCGCTACCCCACCCAGATCGAGGAGACCACCAAGTGCTTCAACTACCTCACCACGCTTACCGACCGGGTTATTCTGCTTGCGGATTCGTGTGGCTGTAACCTGGCGACCACTTTACTGGCTCATCAGCGCAAGGGCCTGTCGATTGCTCAGGCGGAGAAACAGCCCGTGTGGGCGACATTGCTGATCTCGCCGTGGATGTCGTTGGTGCAGGAAGAGAAGGGGTCGTTTTACGAGTTCCGGGATATGGATTTCTGCAACGCCGAGCGTCTTAACGAGTTTGGCCGCTACTATGCCGATCCGGAACACTTTGAGAGCCCCTACGCCAACCCCAGCGTGGCTCCTCCGGAGTTCTGGAAGGGCTTACTGCCTAAGCGGACCTTGGCGTTATGGGGTGAGTACGAGACGATGAAGGACGGAGCCAAGCAGTTTGTGGAAACGGCGGCTATTCGGGATACATTTGAGGAGTCCAAAGGGCTGCACGATTGTATCTTGATGGGCACCGGCAGCCCTGGCCAGATCTTTTTGTCTGACCGGGTAGAGGCGTGGCTGTCCGAATAGGGATTATTTTTTTTAGGGTATAACAAGTTCGCAATTTGATAGTTCAGTTTGTAGGCAAATCGCTCACCGAACGGTGCCGGCCCGGTGCCGGACCGGTCAGCTTAACTGCGTGCGTGGAAATGTAATTTGGTACGCGCGTGGGTAAGGGCACGACGGCATAACCCTTTCGTTTATCAGCCGGCCACCACCCCACCAGCACTCTTCCTTCCTTCCCCCCCGCTCCTTCCAGAGCCAAGCAAATTGAAAGACAGTCAGGCTATGGGAGATACACAGATCGGCGATTGGGATTTCCGGGAAGGCTGTAGCAATACCGACACCGACCTCATGGACACGGCCACCATGGTCGGCAAACTGGCCGCGTTATCGGGCCGCATGGCTATGTGGGGTGCCAGCCAAATGGTGCGCGGCACCAAGAATACAGCATTCCATGACAGCGTGATGCCGCGGACAATGGGCTATGTGACCAAAGAGCTGTCGATCCCGCAGCTGCGCATGCTCACTCCTATTCGGCCTGCTCGGTTAGAGCTCAAGAACCATGTCGCTCGGGCCACCCGCGACGGTCTAGCGAACTTTAACGGCATGCTGGCCGGCACGGGCTTCTCCGCCCGCTGGGTCCATGAAGTACCCGACCGCAATCTTGCCGATCCGGTCATTATCTACATGCATGGCGGCGGCTATGCGCTTAAAGTGGCTGCTCCGCAGGTCAGTTTCATCATCTGGCTAGCGGCCAAACTCAAGCCCCTAAGGGTATCGGTGCTGCTCTTAGACTATACGGTCACCCCGTTCGCTAAATACCCCGAACAGCTGCACGAGGCCATCAACTGCTATAATACGCTTGCCCCTACCTGCTCTCGGCCTATTCTGCTGGGCGAGTCGTGCGGCGGCAATTTGGCGATGGCGCTGCTGCAGGCCATGCGGCATCCGCCTGCTGATGCGCCCAAAGTCGTAGATGTGCCTGTATGGGGCCTCGCGCTTGTGTCGCCGTGGCTCACCCTCGATAGCGACCCTGATCAATACCCGTCGTTTGCCGAGAATAAAGAATGCGATATCCTGGATGGACCCACCCTTGAGGAAATGGCGTTACTATTCTGTACGCATGAGCAGCGCCGCGAGCCGCTGGCCAGCCCGCTGCGGGGCGATGCCGAGTACTGGCGAGGCCTGGTGCCGGCCAATACGCTGGTAGTGTGGGGAGAAAAGGAGGTGCTGCGCGACTCGTGCGTCGATTTCTGCGCCCGCGCCGGGATTGGCAATATCTTAGAAGAACAGGGCGGCGTGCATGACTGCATTCTGCATGGAACCCGGCGGGCGGCTGCGCGGTACCTTCTTAATGGGATTGCAGGGTGGATTGGCTCGGGCACTATTTCTCTTAGCGAAACCGACAACGACACGGACAACAACACCGACAAAGACAATTAACACTAAAACTAAAATTAAAACTAAACCAAGCTATTTCACAATTTTGAGTTCTTTTTTTGGCCCTCTTTTTAGACCATTGGTCAAACAGGTGGGCCTCGTATTCTCGAACCGTCACCTGCCCACAAATCAACTACCAATATCTAATCTAAATATAACCAATATCCAAGTCAATGGAAACCAAAACTATATATAGTTTAGAAACCGTTCAGCTGGTCATTCCTTATCCCTCTGGTCACTACCCCCGGTCACTAAAACCAAATTAAACAGGATAACCACCGACATCGACGGCCCAGCCCCACCATAACCCTGCACACTAACCCTTGCACCATCCACGCTTATGGAGTAACTGGAGTCGCCAGTCATCACTAATGAGTGACGACAACCCGCAGGATATACAGATAGTGGTCAAGCCCGCGCGCGGCGAGGCCAAGCAGCTGTCGGTGCGCAGCGACCTGTCGATTGCCGTGCTCAAGGAAAAGACCGGCGAGCTGTTCGACTTGGCGCCCGACCAGCTGCGACTCATTTACTCGGGCCGCATCCTCAAGGACCACGACAGTGTGGCCACCTACAAAATCAACTCCGGCGACACCCTGCATCTGGTCAAGGGTGCAAGCAAACCCCGCACCGCCACGCCAGCCGCCGCCGCCGCGCCGGCCGCCGACGCCGCCGCCACCGGCGTGCCCACCAATCTGGCCACCGGCCAGGGCACCGGCAACCCGCTGGCCGACCTCACGGGCGCGCGCTATGCGGGCTTCGCCAACCTGCCCAGCGCAAGCATGTTCGGCCCTGACGGCGGCATGGGCCCGCCCAATATCGACCAGCTGCTCACGTTCATGGAGACCCCGGGGTTCAACGAGATCATGAACGAGATGCTCTCGGACCCGGACGTCATTTCCCAGAGCCCCATGCTGCGCCAGATGCCCGAGGAGCAGCGCAACCAGCTGCGCCAGTTCGCTTCCAGCCCCGAGTTCCGCCAGGTCATGTCCAACCCGGCCGCCATGCGCCAGATGCTCGCTCAGGCCGAGCAGCTGCGGTCCATGTTAGGCACCAATTCGGCTGGTGGACTAGGCGGACTAGGCGGGCTTGGTGGTCTGGGCGGTCTTGGCGACTTCGCCGGCTTCCCGGCCCCGGGTAACACCTCGGGCACTAACTCCACCACCTCGGCCAACGCCGATTCCACTGCCGGCTCCACCACGAACACCGATGGCTCGGCGCGCTCGGCAACCGGCACCGCCGCTGACAACCCATTCGCCGCATTGCTTAGCAGCTATGGCGGCCTTGGCGGCTTCAATGCGTTCGGGACCGGCGCTCAGCAGCCCGAGGTCCAGACCGATACCCGGCCTCCCGAGGAGCGGTACGAGAGCCAGCTGCAGCAGCTCAACGAGCTGGGATTTTACGATTTCGACCGCAACGTACGTGCGCTGCGCCGCTCGGGCGGCAACGTCCAGGGCGCAGTCGAGGCCATGCTCGACGGCCATATTTAACCGTACATAGCGTTATACTAGCTACATGCCCCATGTCTTTGATCATGCCCTTAAAAACTATAGGTTGCTTCTACTTATAACTAGATGAAATAGCTTCCCTGAAACCGGCATGGTCAGAGGAAACCACTCGCAGAGTATCGATTACTTGGTCCGCCAGCAGGCCAAGATAATATAGCGCCATAAGACTGCGGCCCAGCCTTGCCAGAGTTACTTCTGACTGTGTTTCCGCCTGGGTGTCAATATAGGCTTCGATGGGCTCGCTGGGGATCCGGCTAAGTGCTGGCGAGTAGCCCTGGTCTTTAGCCAACACAGCATATGCACCAATGGTTTCCAGGATAGGCAGCAGGTCATTGGGGAGGTTTTCTTCCTGAAAGGCCTCAATCAGCCGGTTCACAGAGCTCTCAATGCTTTGAATCTCTGGCAACTTGCTGCGGATGTATCGAATCAACGCTGGACATAACTGATCGCCAAATATATCCGAGGCCGGGAACTCGCTAATACACCCAGCGAGTGCCGCAAGCTGGTAGGGCTGCTCGTTGCTTGGTTGTTCCATGGCTTGCGACCATAGGGTATCTACGTGCCCGCGGCCATATTCTTCATAGCTGCCACTGCGACAGACCAATTCAAGAACATCGCCAACGGCATTAACGATACTGTAGGCAGGCCTACTAGTGAACAAGTCGACGACTTCGCCTATAAGATCCTTATACACTGTATCCAGTGCCAGATCGGGCGGGATCTCGGATACAAGCTGAATTACCAAGGTAGTCGATTCATCCGTATCGTTATAGCGTCGGAAAAGGTCATCAATGCCCCGGCAAATCCCGCCAATGATATCGGTTGTCTTGGCTTGTACCACGGTGTGCCGGATCCAGATTTTCAAGACCTCTAAAGCCAGCTTGGTTTCCTGAGCACTTAAGCTCACTCCGGGTGGCAGCTCAGCCATTAACAACTCATGAATATCGCTCCATGACCTTCGGCTCGAACTGACTAGAGCAGCCGCTGCGCCGGTACCCACAGGTTTGTTAAACGATACTAGTTGTTGAAGCATCACCAATATAGACTGCTGAGTGAAGCTCAGACTTGTTGAACCTGCAAACCCCGGCAGCTGATTGCGGGCATGAGCTTCCTGGGCATCTCCCACAAGCAGCCAGAAGATCTTGGCCGTTTCTTTGCGCACAACCGAGGAAGTATAATCGTCATCTGCGAACATAAGGCCTACCAAAGACCGGACCTCATTCTGTTTAGAGGCAAGCACGTGGTGGCTCTGCAGAATTCGAACGCATTCAACTGCCTTTCGTTGTACACCTACTACCGGATCCTGCGTGCAAACCAGCACTAGTGTATCCAGGTACTTGTCAACAAATGAATGGTAGATCCAGTCAGGCATAGGCAAAGCCAGCACTGAGGCAAGTGCTTCTACACTAGGATATCGAACTAACCGATTCGGATCAGTGATGAACGTCGCAAATACCGACATGTAGTCCTCCGGAGCAAACGTATCTGGCCACTTGCAAATCGTATAGCAGAGACTTTTCAAGACCAGTGCACGTATAAATGGATCTTTATCTTTGTATTGATCACGAAAATACTGCTTGAGGATCTCCACCACCTGTGTTTCTAGGTCCTGGTCTTGGTCTTCCAGCCGCAGCACTTGGATACTAACATGCACAACCACCTCGCCCGCTGCGAACCGTAGGGACCGAACCTTACAGCTAGTTGCCAATTCTAACATAGAACTGAATGAAGACTGTTGGTTATTTCGCATGAGCTGCTGCGCGAGGGACGCAGATGCCGACCGGTCATACCTTTTCACGCGTAGCTGCTGCGGGCTGAGAATTGTGGCTCCAGATTGCAGCACAAACTCATCGAAACTCTTTGAAAGGGAACCTCCGCTAGGAACGAACTCTGGAAATGAAAAGTCCTCGGTTACCCGGCTAAGAATCTGCTGTAGCATCTGGGGCAGCAGGCTATCAGTAGTATAAGCATCGTCATGTCTAGGTGAACTACGTACAAGTGCACCTGAATCGCTAGACATAACCCTCTAATTACTCAAATATGTCTATAAATATCATTTATGGTATGGACCCTCTTTCGACAACCGATACAGACCCGCTGGTGATGATCCATCACGTGCAACCCCTACCTCCATAAATCCTTAATAGCCGGTTACTAACTGGTCGTACCGAATCTGGCGGTACACGTGATAGCGATTTCGATATTCGCTCAACCACAAGAAAAACTTTAAAAAAATAGCTCTAAGAGATATATATAGCTGGTAATTTCTTATACTAGCATTAGGGAACCCTCAGGGTGACCCTTACTTGTTGATGCAGTACCTCCTGTGGACCCCTTTCGCTTATCATCGGGATTATCCGGTGCCGAGAAAGCGGGACCACCGACCCACCCTGATTGCATATCCTGACTAATATTGCCACCTGCAGAGACGCTAGGGCCCGCTCCAATAGTTGCAGAAACAATGAACCCAGATAGTTGTATGATCTTAAACACAGTATATATTGTAATTAGTGAAAAATAGGCTGGATAACAATGTTATACGCATGTTAAAGTGAGTGGAAATTAAGACCCCATCGTTGCTGCGACGTTGCCCAGAAGCATTACCCGTACCCTACCCCGAAGCGGTAACATAAGGCTTAGGGGCCTATTTTGTGGTTATAGCGGTATTTTCCAACTTCATGACAAAATTTACCTGCCTTCTCGTAGGGCTATGAAAATGAAACCTGATTCAAAAGAATGCTAATTTTTTTCCCTATCTAGATGCCCGCCCTAGGTTTATGATACCAGCCATACCGCGACCAAAGCGGCATTTATGGCCGCTGCTGATGCCTATATGCAGCTAAATTACTGCGTGGGATCTTGGTGCATGTGCTGCATGATAGTGTAATTATTGGTGCGGCTGATACCGCTATCACTTGTCCACCAATACCTACGTTGGAATATTACTCCGCATCAATTTAACAATTATGACCGCAATTGGCCCTTTAAAACCGAAAAAGTCGTCAAAAAAGGAGACGGTATTGGCAGGGCTCTCCTTTCTCCGAAACAAACGCAGAGAGTCCAGCTTCTCCAACCCAGCCACCAATGGACCACCATCCCCGCCCACCCCATCAGATATAGATAATATGCCTTACACGGTTACTCCGCCGTCATCTGTATCCAATGAACCGATCTATGGACGAATTGCTTCGGGCCAGCATCCTACAGGCGCCAAGGCGAGCAGCTACAGCAGCCGCCATAGCACCCATTCAACCAAGTACGATGCCATGTCTATTGATGATGCCGGATTTGGATCTACGGGGCATTATGTTGATGAAACAATGATGCTTTCGCCTCCCCAAATTCCCGTTCCCAATTGCGCTATCTGCGAGATTAAAATCGGCTCCGGCATTGTGCATGAAGAGCTGGTGGAGATGAATTGTGGGCATGTTGCCCATAAAGAATGCTTTGATAGTCTAACCAACTCTCAAGCAGGCACTATGAGTGATGCTCCGGTTATCACATGCGCAATCTGTGACATTCCTACTGCCACAGGCGCAGGGCGAGCTCAAAGTGATTCCTCTAAAGGTTCCGCGCTTAACGACTTAGTATTGCCGCCGGCCTCTTTACCACCAAGCACTGATTTTGCTTCGTTTCTCAAGTCATTGGCCAGTCTCGAGCTTCCGGATCGGAATTCGCCCCGGAATATCCAGGAAGTCAACGCCCAGTCGATAACCACTTATTCCAAGAAGCAGTCTATTGAAGATTCCGAGAGTATTCCCCTTTATATAGTGGCTGTGCCTGAATACGACACTGTTTATTGGGGACAAAGGACAATGACTTGTGTGGTTGGTCTGTCGTCGCCGGCAGATACGTTCAATCGGTATCCCTATCGCCTAAATGCCGCGGATATGAGTTTTGGTCGCAAGAAGGGCCGGGAAATTGCGTCTCTCCATTTCATGGGACGGCCCTTGAGTAGCCGCGCTATTGGGAAACTTAGGCTCACCGACCGGATGTATGTTGCCAATGAGGAGCTGATTTGGAAACTTTCTACCTGCAGCTTGTTTGAAAGCATGCTGGTAGTCACAAGGGAGAAAGCCGATGGCGCCGAGCCTCAGATTAAAGCCCTGGTTGATATTGACCAGCATCTCCAGCAAGCGACTTTACACCAGGTCGATGGCAAGCTTGTGTTGACATTATTCCTGGATAGCCGCGAGTTACGGGAACTCCATTTCACTACCAACAACGAAGAAACCTTAACCAAATGGTCACAGGCTATCCATAACCCGGCAGCAGCCTTCCCGCTGGCCCCCAGCTCCAAGGCGCTTGAAACCCCATTTGGAAACTACCACGAACGGGCCCCGCTCGACTTTATCATGTGTGTGCCGGCATCTTTCCTATCGGACTCGATTCAATTCCGGATCCTGGCCGAAGTCCTGGATAATATCCATAGCGATATGGCATTCTTTGATCGGCTGGGGTTCGTGTTTTACGGATCCAAGGGAACCCAGACCTTGGAGCTGCAGAATAAAAAGTGGGCCGGATGGAATTGTGCATTGCAAAACTTTGACGCAAAGATTCTTGGCGATGATGAAACCGATCTTAGCACTGTATTAGAGCAGACAGCCCAGTTGCTGAGGTCGCACCATGCCTACAAAGCGACTGCATCCGTTTTTGTGCTCAATTATCAGAGCAATGCTTCGCTTTCATATGTGCCATGGGGTTTCATTAATGCCGGTACTCCAGTTAGTTCGGTTGTTATTGGCAAATCTCCCGGAGTTAAGACGTTGAGCAAATTGGCGTCTTGTACGGGAGGCCAGTATGTGGCCATGCATGGAGTAGGCAGCTTGGTGGAGACCATCCAAAGGCTAGTGAAACGAGAGCGGTTGCAAACCCACAAAAGCGTGCGGGTGACGCTCCGGCCTACTAGTGGGACCAAAGTCAAAAGCATCCAAGGATGGTGTGTAGGCCCCGAGATGGAAACCCAAGATCGGACCCAGCGCAATTCCCTGCAGTCGGTACAACCACCAATCCCTCTCGGGCAAGACTATGTGGTTGATCTTGGTAACTTGTATGCCGGCGATTACCGGTCAATAGTGATTGAGATGGACATCGATGATTCACTGTTTGAATCGGTGGCCCATCTCGGCCAGCGCAACGGGTTGCTCGAGGTTATCACTAGCACCAGCAGTGTCCTGGGCAGACTGGAAGCAAAAGATACCAGTACCCACAAAGTAGGAGTTAGTCTGTCGCCTATGCCGTTGCCGACCCCTTGGGAAGCCAGGAATGCAGCCGTGGTGCAACGCAAAGTGACCTGTCTAGCCGCAGAGGTCATGGAGGTGGCTATCCAGTGTATGGGGAACAAGGACTATCGCAGTGTACTCCACAACATTGATAGCCAGATCGCAAAGTTCAGGCAATGTTGTGAAGTTGAAGTCAACCCGTTTGCCAGCGATCCTCAAGCCCAGGTGCTTGTACGGGTGGCTTCGACATTGTTGGAACGGATCGAGCTGCTCAGCGACCAAGTATTTCTTGCTGAAGAAAAGGCCGTTCCCATGATCCGTGAACTGGTAGCAACCATCTGGATCCTGAAAAGCGAGCGTTCATGGACGCCAACCGGCGGCATAGCCGACTTTTTCTGTACCAGCTAGATCGATAGCAACCATACAAGAACCATTCAAAGAAGCATACAAAGAAGCATATTGGACTAGTTTAAAAACAAAAAGAAACTGTTTATTTAGAAGCTTTGCCTGTGGTCTTGGCCGAGGCAGGAATATACTGCTCAATCTTGTTGTTGATCCACTTGTAGACATCCTGTCCGCGCTCGTCGTGAGCGGCCGCGCCGATCTCGGGCAAAATGGTGCCCACGCGACCGAACGGCTCAATGTATTGGCCCGACTTGACTTCGGGGCTTAATGCAGCAAAAAGTTCTGAGTACGCACCGTACTCGGTAGGCCACGATAACCAGTAGCCAATGCGAGCGGTGATCGCCGACGCATGCCGGGCCAAGTCGCTCCGGATGAGGCCAGGATGAACGGCCACCGAGATCACATTCGCATCCTTGTGATGCTCGGCCCATTGCACGGACTGGATGTAGCTTACGGCTTTGGAAAAGCCGTACCGGATAGGCGGCTCGCTTTCGGGGTCGCTGGGGTTCTGGAAGGCCTCCAAATTCGTGGGCGAGACATGGTGAGCCAGCGAAGTCACCCAGACAACTCTTCCCGTCGGGGCATTCGGCTTGGCCGCTGTCTTCAACAGCAATGGATCCAAAATCGTTTGCACGAGCTGAGGAGCAACATCGTTAACGCCGAACTGCAGCTCGATGCCCTGCTTGGTGAGGCTTCCCTTCGGCGACGCCATCACGGCGGCGTTATGGATGATGCCATGCAGAGACTTCTCGGCCTTCAGCAGCGGCTCCAAGCCGGGGGCAATGGTGGTGAGGTCGGCATAGTCGGCCAGAGCATACTCGAGTTGAGCGTCGGGCAGTTCTTTGTGAAGCGTCTCGATGCGTTCCTTGAGCTTGCTTTCCGACCGCGCAATCAGCCACACTTTGGCGTTCTTTTCCGCCAGCCGCTTGACCACTTCGTAGCCAATGCCGCCCGACGAGCCGGTGACTACCCACACCTGGCCGGTGAGGTCAGGATAATCTTTCTCGGTGAACTCGGGAGCGGGCCGAAAGGCCGCGTCCTGGACCAAACTGCCGATAATTGAAAAGAAACCCATTTCTAAATAGTATCAAGGTGAAAATCAAGTGGGATGAACAGCAATATATAGGGAGCCAGGGAAATGCAGGGCGAGGGCCGGATTTGGCGGCGTTCCGGGTTAGGGCGTGAGCAGGTGATCAGTTAGCGGGCGGAGCAATCGAAGAAGCCATCAGAAGGCCAACGAATTCAGCCAATTGCTATATATTTAGTATTTTGATCCGATTTATAGACCACCAATTCTGGTTCTAAACTGGTTCCAATATATACAAATTAGTTTATGCGTTACAAACCCGGTAAGTGGAGCTCGTCAAGTCAGATGACTCCAGGACATCTTCTAGAGGATGTACTGGTCTCTCCACTAGCTATAGTGATTTAAAGTCCATAACCGAGCATGGCCAGCCTCATTGCCTGCACTGAGCATCTGGCTCCCCGGGGCAAACGCGACAGCAGTTACCCTGCCTAGCGGCGTGCTCGAGGTAGGCCAGTTCTTAAATACCGAGAAACTGGGCACATGCACGATTCGCAGTGCATCGCGTTTCGCCCGCGACGCAATCACCAGCATCTGCGCGTCCGGGCTGAACGATAAGCTGGAAACCGTGGTCACCAAGTTCTCCAGCACAAACGACGGCTCGTAAATGTCCGGCTCGTTTTCGGATACTTTCGGGCCCTGTTTCGGGTTTTTCCGGTCATAGATATTCACAATACCATTCGACGCGCCTACCGCACACCACCTATCGGTCTGGGCAATCCGGGTAATCCCCACACCGGCAATATCGCGCCATCTACTCACAAACATGCGCTTGTTGACATCCCAGTTATAGATATCGCCAGTAGTGCTGGCAATCGTTACTGTATCGTCTTTATTCCATACCAGATCGGCAATAACGCCGTCGATTTTCGCCCCGGCAATCCATTGCCCGTTATCTGCACTCAATACATTCATCCAGCCTCCGCCGCCGACTAGACCTAGATATTTACCACACGGCGACAACACAAACTTCTCCATACTATGCTGGGTCTGGCCCTGGCCGTACATGCGGGTGATTTTCTCTACTGCTCCTGTTTGCAGATCCCAGATGTATAAATACCGTCGGCGGCCACCGGCAAACACTCGGCGGCCATCCGGGTGGAACAAAGCGGTTTGGAACGGGGAATCCTTGATATGCAGAGACGTAGCAACCGGATTGATCTTACCGTCGATATGATATATCCTTAAAGTTCGGTCGTACCCGCCGGACAGAACTAACGGATGGGTGGGATGGAATTGCAGTGTTTGGATAGCCGATTGCGACGGCATCTGCCGATTAGCATCTTGAACACGGCCAATATCAATATCGCTAGTAGGAAGTAGTCTTGTACTAGTTTTAGCCAAGTAAGAAGTCTGTTGGTTCAGAAGTTCGCCCAACGGGTTCACCTGGACATCGTCATCGTCAATCATATCATCACTATCCGACCCAGTATCTTTAGGATCGGGCTGGGCCCATTTAGGTTCGGGATGCAGCTTTAAAAAGTGGCTTCGCAGCCGTTTCTCGTATTCGCGGCCGGAAACAGACGCTTCGCTCATAGTAGTGCGGAGCTTCTTTAACCGGGAAGCAGCATTCAACGACACAACTAACCGCTCATCATCGGTATCTTCCCATGCATCGCTAACTTCCACATCACTAGATTCGTTTGAACTAACCGAGCTGTCCTCTTCAGCACTAGTTTCTCCCTGGTCGACAAAAAACAGCTGATCGTCGGCTACTGCATCCATTTCGGGCGCATCGTCGGGCACTTCACTCTCATCCGAGCTATCAATGTCTAAATTATGCAACGCCTGGTCGAAAGCATCAAGATCGCCGAAAACGAGCTTTTCCAACTCGATTTCCTCGCGACTTTTTTCGATCGACATTGACTGAAAAAAAAAAGATTAGTTAATCTTTTTTCGGTCATCCTAAATAGCACCTATATGAGTGCTCAGGCCATCACAAAGTCTCTGCGGGACTCTAAATCGCCAATAAAAACCCGGGCCAATATCGCAAATGATCTGTTGACCGGGAAAACCGAGGTATATTTACCTCATAAACAAGCAGTGGTCCTGCAGTGGCTTTGGGATGCCTTAGCCTTGGACCCTAAAGCTCGCAGCGAGCCTGAGATCTGGCACCTCACCGCCCACTGCTGGACAGTTTGTGAACCGGAAGTCCGGCTTAGAATATATCAGACCCATAAGTTTGTGCCGATCCTTATTGCTGCGTTTGAAAACGGTCCTTTGCCGGAGATCGCCTTGGCTATGGCTGAAATTTCAAAGGCAGCGGTACTCTCATTTGCCAGTGATAATCAAGCCGGCCAGCTGGTGAAAGCCTACTTGCAAAGGGGACAGAATGTACCCGAGATTTCAAAATTGATTATCGAAAGTGTTTCTGCGAAACAGAATATCTTCAAGGAAATGCCCGAGGTGCTGCCTGTACTCCTGCAGGCCAAGGATAATGAGCCTATCTACTTGGAGTGGTATTTTGCAATCCCTGGGATTAATTTCATGGAATATATCGAGGAACCCGATGTTTGTAAAGTATTTCCGGCTATTGTCAAGTCAAATGTTGATGTGCAGAGCCGGTTTGATGCTTTGGCCGTCAAGTACCCGCAATTGGCTTCCGAGCTCTTATCGCAGTTGAATGGAGTCAGGTTAAATAAAGACATTGTTGAGAAAATTGTGTTTCTGCAGCTTGGCCAATCAGACATTGACTGGAAATCCTTGATTCTGCTCATGAATATGCACTCGGCACCGGTCCTAGGCCATATTGTCCGTGTTCTTCGCGCTTTGGAACGAACCTATAGTGAAGATATGGTTATCGCTCTTATGATCAAATATGCCCAGCTCCGACAGTTACCGGAGTTTATTGAAAAAATCCCTAACCAGACCTGGTTTTCTCGTCGGGTTATCCAGACTTTACAGGAGTTGCTTCCCCAGCTTTCTCCCGCCCAACTCAAATCGCTACTGTTGGCCCTTAAGGACCCAGTACTGTACTATGTGTTATCAAACTTAGGCTATGCCGCTATTACCCCCGAGGTTAAAGAGCTACTGCCTGGCCTGGCATCTGATAGCTCTACTGTATATGCCGTGCTCGGTCTGGACCCAGAAGCCGATATTGCTTCAGTGATAAGCGAGCCTGTAGATGTGCATTACTTTGCCGGAAATTTGCGAGTTAAAGAGATTAACTCTGAGTTCGACATCTCGCTGGCAGTCAAGAAACTCCAAAAATGGGATGCCTCGGCCCAGGATGCAGAGGCGCTTCTCAAACGCTTCTATTTTGTTCTTAATACTATTGATGAAAAGCCCTTGGCGCACTTAGTCCAGCAGATCAGGGACTTTAAAGGCCTGCTGACCTTGGATAACATCTACGAGGCCCCCAAGATTGCTGGACGCTTAATACAGGCGGCCATCATAGCCCAAGATCTGGAGGCGCTAAAAGCGGTTCCCGGTACCCTTCTTAGCCGCCAAGAAAAGGCCGATATCCTGCAGCTGGCCTGGACAGCAAAAGAGTTTGACCTCATCGACAAGATCCTGGCCCATCCCCCGAGATCTACTGATCTTGAGAAAGAGCCCAGCTATCTCTTTGATTTGGTGAGTACTCTTGACCCCAATGACTATGCTAAAATCTTCTCTACTGCGGCATTGTTACTGCGGCGCGAGGAGTATGTTTCGAAACTAAAGTCGCAAATCGATTTACAGCTTTGGCAAAGCCTATGTATTGCCGCTTCTTTACCGGGCACCTTCGATAGCGAAAAGCTTCTGGAGATCGTAAAGGAGAACCTAAACAAGGGAGTAGCAGTCGAGGCAGGACTAGCCGTGATTGATCGGCTAGGCGCCAAGCTGCAGGTCGCCAATATTGGCGAGCTGGCGCTTTCGAATCCCAGCCCCTTGGTATTTGCTGTTCTTTGTAGGCAGGACTATCACTGGTCCCAGATTGCTGCCTATTTTGTGTATACCGGGAGCCAGTTTAAGGACCAGTTTCTGGACTATTGCATGTCGCTTTCTCCAAACGACTTTTTCAGCATGCTGGCGGCCGGGTTTGAGGGCCACTTTAGTATTCTGCAAGTGGCCTCCCAGCTTTTCCAAAAGGACGATAAGTATGGCCCGTTAGTGGCCCGCCTCTCTTTGAAAGTCAAGACAAACCTGGCTGAGTATACTGAAGACCAAATCATTGACTATTTCCAGTTCGTTGATGAGACGCTACGGGACCGGTCTTGGCTAGTGAATCAGTATACGCTTGAGGCAGTGATATCGACTATAGGCGACATCTGTTCGGCCAAGTTCACTACCGCTATTGACCATCCCCAGGAGTTGTATGCGTTGCTTTGCCTGGTAATGAGCCGGATCTTGTTATTCCAACGCCATAGGCTGATTGGCCGCATGCCGCTGATCATCTCTACGCTCACTGCTCTGCTTAACTGTTTAACCAGTAAAGAGTCTACGCGGGCAGGAGGGGTTGCGTGGGCCCAACCCTCGCCAGAACTGGCATCTCTGTTTACTCGGTTGGTCGATAACCTTTGCGATCCTCCTCAGGCCAGTGTTCGCGAGGCAGGCGGCCGAGGCAATCTGACTTCGTCAGTAGCCAAAGCCCGGCGGTACGTTGCCCAGTATGTGGGTCCTCTGCTGGCCAATTTTGTATTTTTTGCTTTAAACAGAGGCTTTTCGTCGTCGATCCGCGCGGCACTTCAGCCAGGGCTTTTTGCTATGCTTTCGGTTCTGGGCGGACAAGACTTCAAGGCCTTGACGGCAGGCTTAGACGGCCCGAGCCGGGCATACCTGCGGCCCATCTATGACGAGTACAAACAGCATGGTAAATATAGCAAGGACTAATAGACTAAAACAAAGACTAAATATAGAAACTAGTCATAGGTGAGAGTCACGAATTCTTCCGGCAGCAGAATGCTGGTACCAGTGGTTTTGCGGCTCGCGAGCTCGTCCTGGGCAGCTGCAGCATCTTCCAGACGGTAGCGTTGATTGATCTCGACTTGGATCTGGCCGTTTTCAATATAGGTAAACAGCTCTTTAGCCATTTCCTGGAACTTGCCTACAAATGCAAACAAAGTAGGCCGGGTCAGGAATAACGAGCCCTTTGCTTGAAGAGTGTTCACATCGATACCGGTGACAGGTCCCGAGGCATTACCGAAACTTACTAGCAAACCGAGCGGGGCCGTGCAGTCCAGCGACGTTTCCCAGGTATCTTTGCCGACAGAGTCGTAGACCACAGGCACCTTCTTGCCGCCCGTGAGCTCCAGCACCCTTTCGGTCACATTCTCTTTAGAATAATTGATAGTTTCCCAGGCCCCAAACTTCTTGGCCAAATGGCACTTTTCGTCGGTGCTGGCAGTGGCAATTGCTTTCACGCCCAGAATGCGGGCCCATTGCATAGCAATTAAGCCCACCCCGCCGGCAGCCGCATGGAACAAAATAGTGTCCCCCTCTTTCAGGTGATGGGTTTGCCGGAACAGGTACTGCACAGTAAGTCCCTTAATGAGCGACGCAGCCGCAATCTCGAACGAAATCGAGGCCGGAATAGGCACAGTTGAGTTCGCCGGTGAAACCGTGTACTCGGCATACGATCCCGATACCGACCGGCAATAGGCTACCCGGTCTCCGACCTTGAAGTCGGTTACGCCGGACCCCAATTTAACAACAATGCCGGCACCCTCGCCGCCCAGACCGGAATGAGGGAACTTAGACACTTTGTAAAGACCGGTCCGGATATATATTTCAATGAAGTTCAGGCCAATCACATGGTTCTTGACCAACACCTCGCCAGGCCCGGGCTCGGGCACGGCACTTTTCACATAGTGAAGCACACTTGAGGGGCCATGTTCATTGAACTCAATTCGATGCGCCTCCGCAGGAATTTCGCCAGGTTTGTCGTTGTTGCTTTTGCTGTGATGGAAGAACATGGTGTGGGGAGAGGATGCTAGGGTGCTAACAGCTGCAGGCTTCCATAAGCGTGCATGACCGGGAAGGGACGTGATTACCCGTGAACTTAGTGAACTTAGAGAACATCCTTCTGCATGTCGTTTTTCAAGCCCAAAAATACCTCTGAAAACGTCGCGCCCCGCCAGGCGCCGTGGGCGGAAAAGTACCGGCCCAAATCGCTGGACGACGTGGCCGCGCAGGACGTGATTGTACAGACCCTGAAGAAGACGCTGGCGTCCGCCAACCTGCCGCATATGCTTTTCTACGGCCCGCCCGGTACGGGCAAGACATCGACAGTTCTGGCGTTGGCCAAAGACTTATTTGGCCCCGAACTGTTCAAAAGCCGAGTACTCGAACTTAATGCCAGTGACGAACGCGGCATTGCCGTCGTGCGGGACAAAATCAAGAACTTCGCGCGCACCGTCGTGTCGACGCCGTCGGCGGCCGCCAAAGCGAAGTATCCGTGTCCGCCGTTCAAGATCGTGATTCTGGACGAGGCAGACTCGATGTCGCAGGATGCGCAGGCCGCGCTGCGCCGCACTATGGAGACGTACTCGAAAATGACCCGGTTCTGTCTGGTGTGCAACTACGTGACGCGCATCATCGACCCGCTGGCATCGCGGTGCTCGAAATTCCGGTTTAAACCCCTGGATTCGGGCAACGCGCTCGCGCGGCTGCAGTATATCTGTGAGCAGGAGAACGTCAAGTGTTCTCGCGAGGTTTTGGACCGGTTGCTAGTGGTCGCGGCCGGCGATCTGCGCAAATCGATTACCCTGCTGCAATCGGCCTCGAATCTCGCCGAGGACGAGCCCATCTCGGTAGAGGTTGTTGACGAGCTCAGCGGCACCGTTAGCAGCTCGGTTTTGGACCGGCTGTTGCAGGCGGTGGCCGCGGGTATCTACAAGAACGTGGAGGCGGTGGTTAATGATATTTATTTAGAAGGATACTCGGCCGCGCAGCTGATCGACCAGCTGCATGACCGCGTGCTCGCCGACAACACCGTCAGCGATGCCGTCAAAAATAAGATCTCGTGGGCCCTCAGCGAGGCGGACCGCCGGCTGGTCGACGGTGCCGACGAGCAAATTGAGGTCCTGAACGTTAGTTACCAGATGGTCGATGCTTTCAAGGCCTAAATAGATAGTTAGATTGCTAACACTACTACCGAAGCCGTCTTTCTCATGGCAGAATAGGGATGAGAGATTGGTTTTGAGCGAGTCCGGTACAGTGCAATGGCAAATTTTTTGGAAAAAATCGGTCCTGTAGTGTAGTCGGTTATCACATTGGATTCTGATTCCAGCAACCCCGGTTCGAATCCGGGCAGGACCTTTTTTTGCCCCCCAAGAATATGGGCTTGTTTTTGGCTATTTTTGCAAAATATTAGGTCAATATAGGTAATATAAGTTATATACACTTAATTTAGACGGGTAATATGCCGCAAGGTGGGCCGGCCATGGGGACAGTTCCAGGGCCGATGCAGTTCGCCCAGATGGCGCACTACTCTGCTCATCGTCTTCATGCTCAGCGGGGTTCCGATCATGATCGACGAGCGGCAGGCCCGCATCGCATGCATAGCTCGTAGTTTCGAGCATTTAATGGTCTTGTCGTTGGGATTCTCCTGGATTTTGTGCAGCAGCTCGTGGACGTCCTTGTCGTCGAACAGAGTGTTCTTGGAGAACGGCAGGGCAGTAAGCGAATACTGCCGGCCCGGCGACTCGCCCGGGTTTGTGGAAATACTGAAACCGTTGTTCTCAAAGATATCCAGATTGTTAGCAATCGTGAGCTCCTCCATGACCGACAGCTCGAGCATTTGCGGGTGCACTAACGGCTGGCGGTTAAGAATAGTCGACTTCTGCAGGCGCTCGAAGTTGAAAATCTCGTCGCTGGCGTGCTGGTCGACTACAAAAATGTCGTCGCCGCTGGCCGACCGCTTGACTACGAGAATAAACCCGAGATTGAACTGGCCAATCACCTGCATGTCGTTGAAGTCTTCTTTGTGCACCGTCAACGTCAAGTTCTTTTCAGCGTCGTTCTCGTCAATGGCGTAGTGGCGAAACGTGTTTTCTTTTGGTGGACGGAGCGCGCCAAATGCCGCGCGTACATCGTCAAGAGACGTTGGTAACGAAATGTGGCAGTTCAAAGCCCCTTGCGACCGGGTGGTATCTGTGGATGCCCTTGAGCTGGGCTGTTCGGCAGGTGACCGACAACAGGGCTCTTCAGGTATATCCGATTCGTCTGGTGCCTCCAATTTGTTGGATTTGGCCGGTTCAATCGATTTGATCGGAGAAGGCTCTGGCTGGTCAATAGGTCTTGAAGGTATTTGTGGACTTGATTGAGGTCGCGGTGGAGATGGGTCGCGAGGCAGGTCAGATGCACGGATAAACCCTGTTAACGGAACTGAGCTTGGCGCCGACCTCACTGCTCGGTTTCGGAGCTTTTCTTGTTTCAACTGCACCGGATCAATAGCGATTCTGATATCAGGCATCCGCTGAGGTTCCTCAGGCTCAGACTCAGGCTCCGACTCAGATTCACGAGTGATCGATCTAGTTGATCTGTTCGATGTAGGCCGCTGAGGAGGATTAGCGCTACTAGATGGTGGTCGACTAGGTCGCTCTTCATCAGAGCTTCCTTGTTCAAGGACACTGCCGGTTCCTGCGAACTTGTCAAGGGAGAGCAGTGATTGCCGCTTTTGTTTCTTGGGTAATGGCTCCGTAGCCGCGCGTGGCATAGTATGGGTAGTATTGTCGAACAATTCAGTGAATTTATCCCTGATCGAGTTGATCAATACGCTTTCATCATGGAGCATGATCGAGCGTTTATCAGGAGAGACGTTGACGTCGTAGAGGTTGGGATTGAGTTTAAAATCCAATATGAAAAACGGGTACTCGGTCCGGTTGTATAATTGATAAAGCTCAGTGATGTTTTTAGCGATTTTGGGCTGGGTCGAAGGCCGGCCGTTGATGAACACTAACTGGCGGTCAGTGCCCGTGCGGCCTTTGCCGAAAGTGGGTTGCGAAATCAGGCCCTCAATTGTACACTCGCCGCACTCAATATTAACTTTCAGTACATCGCGAGTAGCCAAACTGCCGTAGATGGCCGAAACGCGTTTCTCTAAAGTATCGCCTTGCGAGCGGAGGGCAGTTGTTTTCTTGCCCTTGACGGTGTTATCAATTGTGAGACGGATAGGACATATAATGCCATAGACTTGCAGAGTAGACACCATTTTCAGCCATTCCTTTTTAGAGCGGGCTACAAAGTCTTTACGACGAACGGGGGCAGTTGCAAACAAGTTAGAGACAGTGACCACCGTTCCCTGCGGAGCCGGCACTTGTTTACGTTCAATAACCTCGCCAACAGTATTGAACTTAAGCAAATGGCCGCCGGAGCCGGTGCTGGTAGTGATTTCCACGGTGGCTAACGCGCACAGCGACGCGAGAGCCTCGCCGCGGAACCCTAGGGTGGTGATGGAATCGAGATCGGCAAACGCGGTTAGTTTCGAAGTCGTGTGTTTCTTGGCAACTAAATCGAAATCCGACTCGGAAATGCCGCTGCCGTTATCCTGCACGGAAAACCCGTCCACGCCGAAATTCGATGCGCGGACCTCAATAATAGACGCCCCCGCATCAATGGAATTCTCCACTAATTCCTTAACCGCGTTCGTCATGCTCACAATGACCTGGCCCGACGTGATCTGGTCCACGGACCGGGCGTCTATGGCGGAGATCATCGACTGGCTAGGGCTATATTAAATAGGGTATGTCAGATTGGAAGGACCGGGTTACATGCGCGGCCCATGGACGGCCAGCTCGACCTCGACCAGCTGTACCAATCGCTGAACGAGTTCCTTATTGTCTTGGTGCATACCGTGTTATATATAAAGAATGTATACCCACGGGATTCGTTTGTGATGGCTCGGCAATACGGCTGTGCGGTATGGCAGAACATGCATCCCGGCGTGCAGGAATGGGTTGAGAACGCGGCCACGTCTGCGGCGGGCGTTTTGCGCAATGTAAGTACTCGCAAACTATCGATTTTAGTGCTCGACGACGGCCGGCCCGTCGAACGGTATTCGATGGATACATCGCACCTGCCGCCGCCCGGGTCGCGCATTGAGCCCGTTAGTGCCCAGCAGATCTCCGACGAGTACAAAGCGTGTTTAACGAACCTTTTAAATGGGGAAACAGTACATGATAGCACTACTAGTTATACGATATCGATGCTGGTGGATAGCCGGCCCACCGAGCAGCTGGCGGGCGAGGACTCGCCGTGGATAGCTGCCGATGCCGCCCATGTGGCCGGGCCCGACGAGCGGCTGCTTAATGTTCATCCTATCCGCTTTATAGACGCAGGCCCGTTTAGCATGAGTCTATGGCGCGAGCAGGTGGCTGATGCTGATGTAGATGTGGAAAAAGATCTCGATAAAGATCTCGATCAAGATCCATAGTTTAATTTTAGTGTAGACCCATAAGATGCTTGGCATTCTCGTATACCACGTAGCTGATGGACACGGAGGGCGCGACTTTGGCCAGGTTAGGCCCCAGACCTCGGAAAAGACCTCGCCAGCCTTCACGGGCAATTGTCTTGTGATAGACATCCATAAACCCCGTATAGGTATAGGGATGGGCGGCAGTGCCCTGGGTCTGGATCCGCGTCCGCAATAGATTTATCGGGTAGACCACCGAGGCGCCAATGCTGCCCGAGACCGCGCCCATGCTGAGCACGGCCATGTTGCCCATCGACACGTTTGCCGGATCGATGTGTTCGGTGCGGGCCTTATTGGCGATATATGCACTTTTCATGAGACTGAAGAAGCCGAGATCAAGGGCCGCGAACGGGAAGATGCCGAGGACACCCACCGTCAACCCGCGGTAAAACGAGTAGATGCCGCCGGCCCGCCACATGTCGCGGATGGTCAGCATCACCGGCGACGCAGCGCCTGCGCCACGCTTGAACTTGCCGCACTGCATGCGGAACTTGATGGTGTCGATCGGGTACACGCACAGCTGCGACGCCATGCCGCCCACGCCGCCGGCAATGAAGGTGGCCACCCGCGAGATATCGGCCGGGTCGTCGACGCCCTCGATAACGGCAAACAACCGTTTTACACTTTCGAACCCGCCGAACTTCATGGCGCTCTCGGGGAACACCTTAAGCACATTAAGGCCGTTACCCACAAAGAACCCCCGCAGGCCGCCATGGTCGTAGATAGACCGCATCGCCTGCATGATCCCGACACTAGTTGGTTCCGAGCTGGCAATCAAGTATACTTTCAGCCGGTCAAACGGAGCAGTACAAGTCCGGCTCACCACGCCGGCCAAGCCGCCGGCCCAGAAGTAGCCTAGGCCATTAGTTGATTCGCCAGATAACGTCACGTCGCTTTCGGAAGAAAGCTCTAAATCGTCCACAAAGAACTGATAGGCATCCCGGAACAGATGCGGGTCGTTGGCCGGCATGGGCACCAGCATGAGCTGGTGTTTGAACTCCGACAAACTCACTAAGCCATCGCCGTCTTTATCAAGCACATGGTACAGCAGATGGACCTGGTCGGGGTCGTACTTGATGTTATGCTTGTGGAAATACTCTAGCAGGTCGTCGAGCTCGATGCCGTTCGGGTTGCGCCGGCGGATGGTCTTGAACATGCGTTCCAGCTCCGAGGTGCGCACCCGTAGGAAATGGGCGAACTCCCGCACGGTGATGTACTCGTTGGCGCCGTCTGTGTCCGACTGCAGCGGGGTGTTTGCGTCGTCTTTGAGAATCGTTTGCAGCAGCCGTTCCGCGACCCGGTCTGCATTGGGGAACGGCCGGTAACATTCGGAATACAACAGGGCCAGCAGGGCCCGGTTGAGTCTGTCGGCAGGCAGCGCGGGGTCTTTCTGTTTCCGCAGCGCATTCAGCCGGTCTATAAGCTCTTCTGTGCCCTTCGACTCCATTTAGTCTAGGGGGAGGTGGGGGATTGCGTGAAGTTGTGGGGATGGCCAAAGGGAAAGGGTCTGGGGCTCGGTGTCGGGTTGTCAGGGTTGTGCGACGGCTGGAGCAACAAGCTTGGTCTTGCCGAGTAGCCATGAAAGAGGCATGATTTGCGGGCAATTGTAATTGTCTTTCGGTAAAGCAGAACTACAGGCGGGCTGAATCGGCTTGCCGCCTAGTAAGAAATACTAAAATACCTAACTAAATCTAAATAACCATTGAACCCATTGAATTAAGTTGACTGCTTGCAATCTTAAAGAACCCTATTGTGACACTAACACTAACTAACACAGACTAACTAACTTACTGACATAGACAGACTGACATAGACATAGACAGACTGACATACAGTGACCGACCGACTGACTGACTGGGACACCTGACCTCATCATGTCGTTCCGGCAAGTGGATATTGACAAGCTAGATCCCGACTCCGTGGTCAACCAGTACCCGGAAATCGTGGCGTCGGGCGTGCAGCTCGCCGACGTCAAGGCATTGGAGCAGAGCGTGCGCCAGCAGCTCGCCTCGGGCCATGCGGCTGACGCTCTCAAACAGGTTTTAGCAAACCCTCCTTACGGCAGTGATACTGCCACTAAAGACGCTGCCTTGCGCGCGGTTCTCAGTGTTCTTACGACTGTGCGGGCTCAGGAAGTCAAAGGCATGGTCGATTGCCTCGACGGCGAGGAGCAAGTGGTGCTCACCAAGTACCTGTATAAAGCCATGGGCGATCCCTCGGGCCAGGCCAACGGCGGTGTGTTATTGACGTGGCTGGAGGGTGTAGTTGATGTTGGCGGCCAGGGCGTAGTGATCAAGCACATTACTGACCGTCGCACTGTCTAGACACTATCTAAGACTGCACTATCTAAGGCCGCTGTCTAGTCCCTTCCGCGAAGCGGAACTACAGGCCGACTTGCCGAATCGGCTTGTCGGCCTAGTAAGAAAAAAAGAAAAGAGGGATGTACTGGTATTTCAGCAAGCTAGATAGGACATACTTGTATAACAGTAGGGATATAAGTTATAAGCGGCTACTTGAACACCGCCTCGATCGCCTTGGCTAGCGTCGCATCCACCTGCGTGTAGACTCGCAATTGGATATCGTCGCTGCTGGCGGCCGGCTGCCGGCACGGACTGGGCGCCCGGACATGCCGGGCCTGCGTGGCATAGCGCAGGATCTGCATCCCCGACTTCATATTGTCGTGGGTGTCCATAGTCACCAGCATGACGGTTTTGGCGCCTTTCTTGACGCCTGATAAAAGCATTTGGCTCAGTTTAGATCCTCGTTGCGGCGAGCTGCCCTGCTGTAAACTCTGTAAAGCCTGGCCGAGCATCATCAGGCTTTTATTGATCTCGCCGGCCTCGACTCGTTGCGCGCCGACCGAGCCCGCATCGTTGATCCGTTCGCTGCCGGCCAAGTCCGCAATCGTCAGCGTCGCTCCAGCCGCCTGGATCAGCGTGAAACAGTGCGACCGGCTCGACGTTGCGTTCATATTGGTCGACTGCACGGCCCGACAGCTATACCCGCGACTGAGCACTTCGGCAGCCGCTCCTACTGTAAGGACGGGCACCCTAACGGTATCGATGTCTCCGGTACTCTTTAGCTGCAGCTGCCGGCGACTTCCTTCTAATAGATCGTACAGTTTGTCGTTATAGATCTCTACCATCGCGATCGACACTTGATGGCACTGGCTGAGCAGCACATCTAACGCCAATTGCACCATCCCGGGCGTGGATGCCGTGCCCTGCACGGTATGGGTTTTGCCCGAGCCGGTGGCCCCCAACGTGAAGAAACTGGCGTTGTCGCCGGCCAGCACTTTGTCGACCAACGGCTTGACGCAGGTGTCAAATACCTCGAGCTGGTCGGCATTGTCGAAGATATGCGCGAACGTGTGCTCGTCGTTGGCGCGGCGAGCGGTCCGGCTATCGACGATCTCCAGCCACGGCGCGGCGGTGCTGGAGGTGGGCCGCGTCCTCAGGTACACGGGGATCATCAATGTGGGTTTGTTTACTTTTCGCGGGCCGGGTTCCTGGTGCCGGGGCTAGGGTTCGCTGCAGCTCCCATGCCTTTTTGACCCTTAGGGAGAGGATGATGGGTTTCTAAGCTAACCGCTAGTATGGGCAAGCGCAAGTTGTCCGACCCCGTTGATAGCGGCCGCTCGCAGCCGGTTCCAACTGATGAACAAGACGTGTCGCCAGTTATTTCAGAGCCTAAACCGGCAGCAGCCGGCATCTACGTGATTCAGGCCTCTCAATCGGTGGACAAGGCCAATGGTGACCATCAATCGACCATCGCCGAAACCACCATTGAAACGGTTTCCGAGTCGTTTGCGACCCCGCACAACATCTCCAAATCGGCAGTGATCATTGGCGAGTCCGCTGACCAGCCAGTGACGCCCAAGCCTTTACCAGTTACTGACGGTAACTCTAGAGAGCCTGCTGCTCAAGCGCAAGCCGACGCGGCCAATGCCAGTTTGGAAAAGCCAGAAAAGCCAGTCACAGCCAATACAACCCCGGCAAACCCTACAGAAACGATCACACCTACTACTGACGCCAAAACTACAACCAGCTCTGGAACCAGCTCTGCAACTACATCGTCAAACCCGTTCGCAAAGTACTCCAGTTTGTCGTTTGGCTCGTTCACGCCGAAACAGAGCCCGTTTGTGACCTCAAAGTCTTCTAGTAGCAATCCCTGGGCTGAGCCCGATTCTACGGATAACACCACCGAAACCCCCGACAAAGAAGCAGAAGAAACCCTCGACACGCCGGCGACCCCCGTGCCTAAACCTGATCAATACGCACTAGTATCATTGACTGCTCAGCACGTCGAGAACGGCGAGGAGGAGGAGACGGCAGTGTTCACTAGTAGAGCCCGTCTGTATGCTCTAAGTTTCAAGGACACTGCTGCCGGCTGGAAGGAACGCGGAATGGGCCTTCTTAAACTCAATGTCGACCGCGACGACAAGGCCCGCCTGGTGATGCGGGCCGACGGTTTGTTACGGGTTGTTTTGAACCTGCCGGTCGTAGAGAACACCACGATTTCCCGCGGGTTCAAGAGCTCGCTGACGTCCGAGAAGTTTATCCGCGTGACCGGCGTGGAAAAGGACGTGCCGCACCAGTATGCGATTAAGCTCAAGTCTAAGGAACTGGCTTCGGAACTGTACGACGCGCTGGACTCGCGAATGGAAACAAAACCAGCCACCGAGCCCGAGTCCAAGGGCCAGGGAGAGGCTGCCGAGACTGCCGAGGCAAAGCCTGAAGCGGAGTCTACTCAGGAAGTAGAACCAGAGTCCAAGTCTGAAAGTAAGGCAGAGCCTGATGAGCCTGATGAGCCTGAACCCAAGCCTAGCGAGGACACTGAGAAATCTTAGGTTTCAGATAAAATAGTGTATTTAGTACTTACTAGGCCTGAAATGCCAGGGAGACTACTGTGCTCCCCTGTTTTCCGCCAAACGTAAATGTAGGATACTCTAGCGATGTATAAGGCAGTCCTACCAGCTCTGCCAGCTCCTTTTCAGTGAAATTGCACGAGGTAATAAGAAGCGTGCCGCCAGGGCGCACTAAGGGCTTGACTTTCTCCACATAGAGTTTTACCGGCGAATCATACTGGTTGCCGCTAAGAGCAATGGCATCCAGCGTGCCTTTATCAGTGACAATATCGTACTGACGAGTGGACCAGCCATCGTCAGATAAGATATCCACTTGTTGGAAATCGACGTCGTAGCCTTCACTTGAAGCGACCTGGCGAGCGAAATCGACCGACGACTGCACATAATCGATGCCCAGAAACGGTCCTTCTATGTCGGCATCGCGAAGCGAAAACAACAGCCGCCCGTTGCCGGTGCCTACGTCCAAAACACTGTTGGAAGGCCCTAAATCAACAATATAGTCGACCATCCGCTGCTCGGCCCCGCTATCACTGAACCAGCACTCTCCGGTATCCTCGGCATTTTCCTGGAAATTGGTGATCTCCACCTTATAGAACTGCTGCCAGTACTCGCGGGTGCCCAGTTTCGACGGCTGGAGATCCATCTGATTAATTACCGGCTTGCAGACCAGGCTCCAAAATGGGCTCGAGAATAAACTTTCCAGGGCGTAGGGTTAATCTCTGAAAACCTTCCCCGGATCCTGTAAGCGAGAATTGACGAGCTGCCCAGACATTATCACCACATGGCGTCACGAGGGGTAATCGGCATCGGCCGAATAGGCCGGACACTAGGGTTTAAATCTGGGGAAAAACCAGCAACCTCATCAGTCGGTCTCGCGGAGATTGGGCCTGCCGAGCCGGAATACGAGCCAGAATACGAGGTCGATGAAGAGTCAGACATTGCCGACTATCCCGAATCGGGCTGGCAGGCCTGGGGCGTAGTTTTGGGCTCATGGTGCGCAATGGTCGCTACTTTTGGCGTCGCCAATTCTACAGGCACCTTACAGGCCTGGCTGCTTGAGCACGAGCTCACCTCGCATTCGGAATCGGCGATCTCCTGGATCTTCAGTATCTGGCTGGCCCTCATGTTTCTGGGCAGTATCCAGGTAGGCCCGTTATTTGATACCTATGGAGCCCGCCGACTGCTGATTCCAGGGTCCATTGTCTATGTTTTATCGTTATTTATTCTTGCCTGGTGCAAAGAGTACTATCAGTTTATTCTCGGGTTTAGTATTCTGGGCGGCTTATCTTCGTCTGCCATCTTCAATCCTTCTATTACTGTAATTGGCCACTGGTTTCGCGAACGCAGAGGATTGGCGACCGGGTTAGCCGCTTCCGGAGGATCCATTGGCGGCATTGTGTTCCCGCTAAGTCTGAACAAGTGCTTGGAACGGTTTGGGTTCCAATGGGCGATCCGGATTCTGGCGTTTGAAGTACTGTTCCTGTGTTGCATCAGCGTTTTGTTAACTCAATCGAGGCAAAACCGCCGCCGGCCGCGGTCGAATGCGTTTATAGATATCCGAGCCTTGCTGGAAAAGGACTTTGCCGCGCTGGTCGCAGGAGTGTTTTTCGTGGAATGGGCGTTTTTCATCCCGGTGAACTACCTGGTCTCCTACTCGATCTTATCCGGGATTGACCATACCTATGCCAACCAGATTCTCGCCTACTTGAATGTAGGCTCGACAGTAGGAAGAGCTCTGCCCGGCTGGATCGCCGACAGGTACGGGGCCTTCAATACTATGATCGTCACGGCGACAATGTGTGGCATTATGTGTTTGGCAGTATGGCTGCCTTCGTTTCATAGCAAAGCGTGCCAAACTGCGTTTGGAGTCTTGTTTGGCTTCTGGAGCGGCTCCACCATCTCGCTCACGCCCGTATGTGTTTCCCATCGGTCAAGTACAAAAGACTATGGCAAACGATATGGCACCTGCTACTTTTTCGCTAGTTTTTCCGTGCTCACGGGGCTTCCCATTGCCGGTGCCTTGACCAGCAACCGCTATCTAGGGATGATTATCTTTAGCGGGGTGATCTATATCGTAGGCGGATCTATGTTTGCCCTGACGAGATGGTGGGCCGGGCGCGGGAAGGCGATTTTTTGACTCGTTCTAATAATATATATACTCAAGCTAGCCTAATCGAGTCGTTCCTAGCTCTTAATATCTCCGTAATGTTCGTCCACCAGGATCGCGCATTCCCGGCTGCGACCGGCGTTCTCTTTCGGGCTCTCGGGGTTCCCGCGAGTCGCGCGGGTCGCGCAAATCACTAGAATTCGCTCGATAGCCATCTCTATAAGGTCGTGGCCGGCTATTTTGACGATGATCTCGTGAATCATGCCGAGAATCGTCTCGTCGAGAAATATGATTATATGGCCGTTTTTGCAGCTCTATGAGCTGCGTACGCACATCGTTGCGACCGCCGCGGCCGCCTCCGAGTCGCCTCGGCCGCCATGATTGTTGCAAACGGCCGCGTTCAAAGTCAGTCACGATGCGACGGCCTCGCAGTAAACTGCCGTTTGCGTCCCGTTTAGCCGCCTGAGCATCCTGTTCATGCTCGAAGACAATAAAGGCATACCCCCTGCTTTTCCCGGCCTGGTCGCGGACTACTCGTAGTCGCTGGATAGACCCGTATTTAGCGAATTCATGCTCCAAATCCGGCTCTTCTAAACTGTACCGCAGGCGGCCCACAAATAACGTCGATACTGGATCACCGCGAATAAGCATATCGGCTCGTGGGTTCCAGCTTTGCAAATCTTTTTTCAGTTTATCTTCGTAAAACTCCTTTTTAGCTCGTCGCTTTTCCGCTTGCACCTGCAGACCCGTTTTAGTAGCTGGCGGGCCTTTGTCTTTAGCGGCCCTTAAAGCAGGCAGGAAGCCTGCTAGCCCCGATAACTGGGGAGTAGTCCGTTTTTCAGGCGCATAGTCAACCGGCTCTTTGAATGCCAGCGGCGGACGGGCCCGGAAAAGGGTCTGGATATGACCGGGAAGCCCAGACATGCGCTTAGGCAGGAAGGGCCGGCACATGCTTACTTTTGGCTCCTATCACCGATCCTGTAATTGTTTAGAGTAAGCACTATAAGACAGTATATACTAGAAATTCTGTACGTGTTTTGTTTTTTAGGAAAACTATAAATATCAATTGTTAGAATCCCTGTCACAATCCTTGTCACAATCCGGGTTACAGTACCCAGTAACTGGTGGGAATCGCTCGCGTCAGGTCCTATTTACCTACTAAGCCGGCCTTCCCCGATCGTATGAAGCCGCGAACAAAAACGGTTGTTTACTCTATAGCAGCCGTAGTGGGCACATATGGTGCATACTCGGCCTATGTCCAGTACGAGACATGGCAGTGGATCTCGCGAAGAAGCATGGCTCCGGCAGCAGAATATGAAGACCCGCAGCGGCGGTTCGCACCCATGCTGATCCACGGCCGCTACGTGAATCCTTTCTCGGAATACCGCCATCAGACGTTGTTTGAATTCGCATTTTGCCGGTTTAGAGAACTGTTTCTGCCTCATCCCCGAGGCAGTGTTCCCGACGATCTGCAGGCCCGGGCCAGCGCTCTGCCTACCGAAACCCCGAACTTTGAACTGCTCAAGAACGCAGTCAAATCGTACGGCTTTTGGGGGATCCCGCCGGCAAACCGCCGCATGACGTTTACCTGGATCGGCCAAAGCTGTGCGTTTGTGCAGCTGCCTGCCAAGTCACCGATTAATATTCTCACCGACCCCATGTTCGCTTCCTCGGTGGTTAGTCCCCTAGTAGGTCCGCAAAGACTGCTTCCGCCTCCGTGCACGGTGAAAGATCTCCCGCCAATAGATGTTGTCCTAGTATCTCATGACCATCAGGACCACCTGGATCTGGCAGCGGCCAAACAGATCGGCAATGCCGCTAAATGGGTAGTACCTGTCGGGGTAGGCGCCCATTTAGAGAAGAACGGGATCACTAATTTTGTGGAAATGTCCTGGTGGACAAAGATCCCGCTCCCTAATGCCCCTGCCTCCCTGGGCTATGAGATTGCATGTACTCCGGCGATGCACTGGTCGGGCCGCACGTTAATAGACGCCAACAAAACGTTGTGGTGCTCGTTCCTGATTTTACGGCATGGTAAACCGTTATTTTTCCATGCCGGTGATTCCGGTTATGCAGATGGTCTGTTCAGTGGCATCGCCAAAGTGTACGGTAAGGGCGTGCGGCTGGCTATGGTGCCATGCGGGGCCTATACGCCTCGCTGGCACCTGCGGTCGCAGCATATGAACCCGTCAGAGGCCTTGCAAGTGATGTCTGATCTCAAAGCTCAGAGTATGGTGGGGGTTCATTGGGGCACGTTTGTGATGAGCGAAGAGCCGTTCACCGAGCCGCGCGAGTTGCTGAAGGCCGGCGCGAAGGTCCAGAACCGAGATGTCCTTGCGCCGGTATTTGGCAGAACTCTTGTTTACAAGGTATAGATTATGATAAGTATTGTTAATATAATTCTCAGTATGAAAGTATACCCTAATAATACACAATATACAATAATAATAATGTCAAGGCCGGTACGCCTCGGCAAGGTCCAAGAACTTTTCGTATTGATCGTTCTTAATGGTATAAGAATGCTCTTTAAGTGGAAACTTCCGCTCTTTGACCTCGTCGCGGTACTCCTTGATGGCATTCACATTCGTCTCCAAATAGTTGGAGTAGCGCTTCAGGAATTTGGGCACAAAACTGTCAAACCCGCCCAGCAGATCCAATTGCACCAGAACTTGGCCTGACGTGCCGGGGCCAGCGCCAATGCCAATAGTGGGAACTTCAAGCCGGTCGGTGATATAGGCCCCTACTCTATCCGGGACCCCTTCCAATAATAACAAAGAAGCACCTGCCTCTTGTAAAGCAAGAGCATCTTTGAGAAGTTCAAATGCACTGCTGGCGGTCTTACCCTGCACTTTAAATCCGCCAGTAGAGATCTGCCGTTGCGGCGTTAAGCCAATATGGGGCATAGTTGCAATGCCAAACGAACTCAGATGCTTCACAATTGGAACCAGCTCTTTGCCGCCTTCAAACTTGACTGCCTCGGCTCCTCCGCGTTGGATCATCTTAATTGCCGATGCACAGGCCTGCTCCACGCTTTGTTCGTATGATCCAAACGGCAGATCGGCTACTATAAATGCCGAGTCAGAGCCCCGGGCAACTGCTCGAGAGTGATAGATCATATCGTCTAAAGTGATCTCGCTGGTAGAATCAAGGCCCATAGCCACCATAGCCAACGAGTCTCCCACGAGGATGATATCTACCTCGGCAATGCTGGCTAGCCGAGCGGAAATACTATCGTGGGCAGTAATGCAGGAAATAGGGATATTCTTCTGCCGAAGTTCGTAGAGACGGGGCAGAGTGGTTTTAGGCTTTGCAGACACATTATAATGGCTCATTCTGGCTCCGAATGGCCGCAGAAGAAGCCTATTCCTTGCGATCATGGAGGATGAAAATCTAGGCAGCGATTTTTCAGCGGGTGACTGACTTTCTCTCCATGGTGCCAGGGTTGGGGTCCCGTTGGTGGGGGTGGCTATATTCCCTGCAGAATCGATATGCAGTGGAAATAAATTCAGCAGAAAACCCATGAATTGATAATTGAACTCCGGAATGGCAAATATCTCTATCCCTATTACTATTTAAATGTTTGTATACCGGCAAGAAACGCCGCCTCGGCAGAGGCTAGGGTTGACTATCAGAAGATCTATTTCGGGATCCCCTGAATTGCAATATTTCAAGCACCTATGTTGCCTTGGACTTCGGTTAGTTCTGTGGCTACAAACACCCCTGTAGTGCTTCACACCAAAGATGGCAAGCAAATCCGCCATGACGAGCTTATCAACTCGGTTCCCGAGGCCACAGATGGCTTCTGGTATTGGACGCTTCCTCCGGCCTATGATGGTCATACTCAGACCTTCTTCGCCAGCCGTCCGGAACCGGATCTCAATAAAGTATACTACGGAAGACGAATGATTCCTTGGAGCGATGGCTCGCAAGTCTGTGTCGACTATGCTTTATCGGGATCTGCACCTGTAGACTCCGAATGGCAGGAAGATGTGAAATACGCACCCCAACCAGACCTTCCTCCGTTGCCGGTATGCACCCGCTATTTACGTCCTGAAGAGATCAAACGATGCGATAACCCTACGGAGCGGCCGCTAGTAATTCACTTGCATGGACTTACCGGCGGTTCGCATGAAAACTATCTCCGGGCGGTTGTCTCTGCTACCGAGCAATTGGACCAGTTCGAGACGGTGGTTATCATGTCGCGAGGTTGCAATCGCAGCAAAATCACTACTCCGCAACTGTTTTGTGGTCTTTTCACTGACGACGTGCGCCGGTTTGTGAATCATGTGCATAAACACCAGCCCAGCCGTCGCATCTATTTGGTCGGCTACTCGCTGGGGGCATGCATAGCCGCTAACTATATTGCTCAGGAAGGTGAGAACTCGCAAATCACGGCGGCCGTAACCGTCGCTGCTCCGTGGGATCTGGCGTTTACGGCCCACTGCATGGAGGCATCATTTGTGGGCCGCAATGTCTACCGGACAACCATGGCCCAGAATCTGCTTCGGCTCGTGCGTAACAATAAGAATGATCTCATGGATAATCCTATTTTCCGCGAGCAATGGGAAAAATGTGGCCAAGGAAAAGATGTGACCACCATTCTCAAGTTCGACAGCTACTTCACGGCCCCCATGTTTGGCTTCGACAATGCGTTCGATTATTACCGCAATGCGTCGCCAATTTTCCGGCTCCGCAATATCCGGACCCCTACATTGATCCTAGCGGCGAAAGACGACCCTATTGTCGGCGATCTTGGTAACCCTTATGATGATATCGCTACCAATCCTTATGTGCATATGGTCACCACTTCCACAGGCGGTCACCTTGGATGGTACGGTCTTAACGGCTACCGGTGGCACGCCGATGTGATTTCCAAGTACCTTAGCAGCTTCGATAAAGCCAATGTCGAAAAGGTAGCGGCTACTTTTGTAAAACGGGACCGTTACTTCGATGGCGACCGGCTTCAGATGTAGAGTTGTTGTTAAACTACAATTTAGTTAGAATTATAAGCATACCAAAATAAAATAAAGCCCGAGAAGAGGTTACTCCTCAGCATCGCTCTCGCTATTGACCCACCACGACGATCCGACGGCTGTCATTGTTTCTTGCGGTGCTGGCACTTGCCGTGCTTCTTGGGGTGCTTCCGTAGGCTCTTCCGGTTGGTGATAGATCTCCAGGAGCACATCATGACTAGAAGCCGTCGGTGCATGCCGAGACGCTGTCGGTGTCGACTTGCCCTCCAGGGGCTCAGACACTGACTGCGATCTTATGGGCGATTCAAGACGCTGCGATACCCACAACCCTTCGCTGCCCGGTTTGTTAAGCTCGGAAGTGGATGGTTCCGGCGGCGATTGTGATGTGCGGTGATCGCTAATGGTTCGGGCCTTTGGCTGCAGGTGGGCCACCGGCAAATCGCGATGCGAGCTGCTGGCGGAAACCACTGAAGGGGCAGCTAAAGAAATACCCGACTCATTATAAGGTCCCTGTACCCATGGCGATAAGCTGCTGATTTCTGTTCCTCGGAATTGCGCGCCGGTGTTTTCTTCGTCCTCATATCCCAAAGATTGGTCGGTGATGATATCGGGCACACGAGTAGCTGTTCTCTGTTCCGGATTGACTTCGCCCAAGGCTACTGTATTTGAAGATCCAGTCAAGGTTTCCGAGGTTTCCTCACCGGTTCCGGCGGTTTCCACGCCGGCAACAACATCTTGGGACTCGCCGGCAAACAAGTGTGAATACCGGTTGGTGATACTGCTCAGCGATGGTTCAGTGTTGATTTCGGGAAGCTTATTTTGCCCCGAAACGCTTGATCCAAATGTAGCCAAGGAGCCCAAAGAGTTCAAGGACTCTTGCGATTTCGCAGCTGCCGCTACGCCAATGGCTTCTACCAACGCTTGATCTCTTGGTTGCGAGCCTCCCGAAACTGACCGGGACCTTTGTCCGGTGCCAGTAACGTCGCCGCGGGTGCCAGCCGAGTAATACGAGCCACTCTCGCTATCGGTATAACTGATATGGCCTGTTTGGCTTTCGCGTTTCCAGCGCTCTTCCTCGGCAACCTCTTGGTATTCGATTTCACGCCGAAGAACCGCCCGCATGGCAATTGCCCGCCGCAAGTATACCGCCCACGACGTCACGAAATCCATGGCTTCGGAGACATCGACAATATCGTCCCCGTAAGTGATTGGGGGATGCTCTCCAGTATACGTCTTGACTCCCTCTGTCGGCTCGGGTAAACGAGGTAATAGAGCCGAGTAGCGCTGGGGCAAGTCCTCCCGAGACATCGGGGCCAAACCACTTGATTCGGGAATAAATTCGCGGTCGCTCACTGCTTTCGGCAGAGGAGTTTGCGTTAACGCCGCATCGGAAAAGCTTCGCGAATGGGCATGCTGCGGGGTCTCAGGCTGGTTGGGCAGGTCCTCATGGCTGCCGAGGATACCCAGGCCCTCTAGTCTTGCCCGGGCAGCTGCTTGGTTGGCCTTCTCCGCGCTATCGCTAGAATTGCTTGCAGAATGGCCTTGCTTCACGGGCAGTGAGACCTTGGCCCAGCTGTCGTTGTCGGGATCGTCGCGAGCACGGCTTCTCCCGGTTTGAGCCTGGTTATCGGCATTAGCATCAGCGCCAGAGGGACCTGCCCAGGCGCTTTGAAGGGCTACCGGCAGCTCTCCATCGGCGTTTGCGTATAGTTTAGCATACTCGCCCTGAGGACGATTGCCAGCTGCGAGAGCCTCAGCACCGCGATAAGTCTTGACCGGCCGGGCACTCTGCCAGGAGTCAGGCCGCGGCCGCTTGCGAATAACATTCCGTTTGCGGAACCGGAAGTTCAGGGAAGATCTATCGGGAGTAACCACAAACGATTGTTTGCGGATCAAATACTGTTTGGAGAAATGGAAGTTCGCATCGGACGATCTTCGTAAAAGATGGGTACGCCATAACCGGGCCAGGTATCTTCGGAACCGGCGCCATGGCGATATCCGCACCGCGTTCTGGCGTTTTAATGATGCGCCCTTAGCGTTTTTGCGGCCATAGGCATCTGCTCCTCCGCGCAGACTGGCTTGTCGCTGCAGGTGACTGCGATAAGGATGGACCTTGTCAAAGTTTGTCTCGGCTATTTGCCAATTATTGCTTGGCCGGGTGCGCCCCCGGATCCCATTTGCCGAGGTGTGTACTGGTTGGTATTTTTGTCTCCGGGCCTCTGTGGATTGCGCAGATTGAGCAGCTTGAGCAGGCAGGCCGCCAAAGCGGAAGGTATTGTCGAGGGGGGTGGCCTCAACCCCTTGTACGGTAGCCATGAAGAAAAAAAAAAGATGACCGAGTCAACCAGCTATGAATAAGTGGTAGAGAACCGCGGTCGGCGATCAAATTCAGTTTGGCGCGTCATTGGTGGCTGGTCACCAGCCTTGCTGCACGATGGGCCTGCAGGGCGGTAGGGGTCATGCATGATAGCTACTGCCTGACCACATCTCCAAGTGGTAGATGTCTTCGCCACAGAGCTATTTATCTAGGATAGAGGGTACATTAACTACAAAATCACCGGCAACCCTTATCGCTAGACGGCAAACCAAGTCTATAAAAATAGCTTACCGGAAAGGGGTAGAGTGGCTGGCTAGGCATCCAAGTAATAGCTACTTGTGGTAAATATAACCATAGCTAACGATCTCCGCTATTTTAAGCAATTAATGTTCTAAACCAGGTTCTAAAAGATCAAATGGCCTAAATATATGTTAATATAAACGTTTGATGGTCCGTTGCGTTACCTCCCTTCCGTCCCCACCTTCTTCCCGCTCAGGGCAGGCCAAAAACCTACCCAACCCCCGTAGGGTTTTTGTTAGTTAAGCAGATCAAGATGGTGACGAAACCAACCCCACGTGACAAATCAATTAGGTGCCCTGGCCAGCCTGCCGCCAATCATGCCCGAGCTCCGGAAATATAGTACAGAAGAACTTCTAGAACTCGCGAAGTCGCCGCTCGTGGCTATGCCGCCGCAGATGGTGACCATCGAGCCCGAATGGCTCGAGCAGGGCAAGCGGCCGCCGCCAGCCAGACGACCCAATGCCGCCAACCAACCGCACAGCGGCCAGGACCGGTCAGGCTTCACCCGCGGCCCGCCCAATCAAAAGAACGGCAGCTGGTCACATGGCCACCACGGCAGCCAGCATCACCACGAAGAAGAGCCCGAGTTTATTGACGAAAACGTGTGGGATAGTGTGGACGCAGACGGGCCTGCTGCCGACCTGCAGGGCGGCGGAGTGGCCGAGTTTGAGAAGTGGAAACAAGAACAAAAACTGAATGCCCTGAAAGACGCCGGGTTTACCGAAGACCAGGCCGCCGAGGCCATTGCCGCGGCCCAGGCAAAGACAAAGGGGGCCAAGGGAGCTGCCTCCAGCGACGAGACGTCCGAATCAGTTAGTGATACCACGACGGACACTCCTAGCGAAACAACCGCCCCCGGCACGCCGGTCTCGGGCACAGGAAGTCGCCGCAATGTCGATTTATGGGACTCGACGCAGCTGCCGTTCAAGGGAGCAACAGGAGGAGCCGCAGGCGGGTCCTCGCGGTTCTCATTTATGGGCCATCACCAGCCCCCGGGGCTGCATGCCGGCTCGCGAGCGTCTCTTCCTGCAACTCTTCAGGGCCATGTCCCTACCGGCCAACTGGCGCAAGGCCAAATGCCGCAACCAACTCATCATGGACAGATCCAGGGCCATGTCTCTCAAGGACATATCCCTCAAAGTCTTCAAGGCCAGGGCCCACAGAGTCCGCATGGTCTTCAGGGCCCGCCTTTACGACAGACGTCATCAACATCGACTAAAGACGATGCCTTTTTCGGCAGCCTGCTCTCCAAGGGCACATCGGGCAATGCACCTCCCACCTCCCCTCCAGGGGCCCGACCCCCTCCAGGCATGTCCTATAACCAAGTACCTCATCAGGGTATCCCCATCGCATTGTTTGGCCCCGGCGGTCCCGGCGGTCCCGGTGGTCCGGGAGGTCCCGGAGGCCATGGAGGCCCTGGTGGTCCGGTTAGTCCTGGTGGAACTAGCACTGGTGGTCCTGGAGGCCCCAGAGGACTGGCTGTACCGCCCGGCGCTCCGATGCCCGGTATGCACTATTATGCAATGCCTCCTGGCTTAATGGCAGGAGGCCCTGGAGTCCCTGGAGGACATGCACCCCATGCAGCACATGCAGCACATGCACTTGCAGGCCATGCAGGCCAGGCGACCCATGGAACTCCCGCAACAAGCACTTCTGGTACCCCCGCTGGAACCACTGGAACCCCGCAAATGACTCCTCCGGGACTGGGAACGGCGACAAGCACGACACGGCGGGCCGACAAACGTACATAACCAGTTTCAGTTTGAATGCCCTCGAGCGGCTGGGTACTAAATTGTGCTTATTGTAGTTGTTCTTCTTTTTTTTTCTTTTTTTTTGCTCTCTGTCATCTCCAAAGAAAAAAAGATCTTACTCTTTCGTAATTTTTTATTTTATTTAGCAGTTTGACAAGCAGTTTGACAAGCATCACTAGAAGACTACTGGCAAAAACATATATGCTATACTGTGCAGACTAGCCCCGGATCACCCGGTCTAGAGGAATGCCGTCGTACTCGCCGTAGCCCTGGCTCAGATTGATGTTCTGGAGACACTGCGTGGCAGCGCCCTTGAGCAGGTTGTCGATAGTGGCCACTACGACCACGCGGTCCTGAGCAGCATTGACGCCGAATCCGCCCACTACGACGCCGTGCTTGCCCGAAATGTCGCGCACCAGCGGCGGCTCGCCCGTGACGGTGATCAGCTCCTCGCCGGCAAACCGTTCCTGGTACAGGTTGCGGATATCGCGGCTCGTGAGCTTGCGAGCCAGCGGGATGGACACCGTGTGGGTGATTCCCTGGAACCAAGGAGCCACATGCGGGGTGAACGCGATAGGGCGGCCCAGCTGGCGCGACACCTCGCGCTCGTGGATGTGGTCGGTCAACGAGTACGGGATCAGGTTATCACGCAAGTTGTTGACGTCGTTTTTGGGCGACGGCTTGGTGCCGGCGCCCGAGTAGCCCGACACTCCGAACACAGTAGGCCGCTCGGTAGGCGAGATATGCTCCAGCAGCGGCGCAATAGCCACCTGGGCGGCAGTTGCATAGCAGCCCGGATTAGAGATGTTCAGGGCCTCGGCCAGCTTCGCGCGCGACGCCAGCTCGGGCAGTCCATACACCCATTTATCGGTATCGTCGAACCGGTAGTCCGCCGACAAGTCGACAATTACTTGCTTGTGGCCGGGCTGGCGGCCCGCATCCACAGCATCCACAAACGGCTTGCATACGCCGTTGGGCAGCGCCATCACCCACACATCGACATCGCCGTTCTCGGAAAGTTTGCGCACGTGCTCGGGCCGCAGGTTCTCGTAGTGGATCGATGCCTTGTTGTAGGAGTCCAGTTTCTGGCCCTCCAGCTCCCGCGACGAGATGTGCGTGAGCTGCAGGTACGGGTGGTTGTCCAGCAGCTCAATAAGCGCCTGGCCCGTATATCCGCGAGCACCGATCAAAGCAACTTTGGCCTTCTCGGTATTGCTAGCCTTTTTGAATGGCGGCTCAGGGTTGTTGCGGCGCACACATGATGTAGAGAACGCGCGTGTGCCCCGAGGAGCTCCGCTAGATGCTCCGGCCCCGCTAGTCGCGAGAATGCTGGGGCTTGCGCTCGGCTCAGCACCTTTCAGGTAGCCTACCGATGCCGGCTGCTCGGTCTCCACAAAGGCCCGGATAAGCTCGGGCACCTCGCTGGCCCCGGCACCGTACCAAAACAGCACGCGGCCATCATGGCTGAACGAGCCGTCAGCCTTGTTGAAGAAAAACGAGATATTCTCGTCGTTCTGGCGGACTACCCACTGCAGTTTAGGGAAGTCGGCCCGCAGAACTCGCCACAGGTTTTCCGTCACATTGTTGAGCCAGCCTGCTTTCGAGGCCAGGAACTTCTCCAAATGAGGTACCTCGCCCTGCGTGTTGGCAATGGCCAGTACATCCACTAACTCGTCGGCATAGACCTTAACTGGCTGAGCCTGCAGGGACTGCAGGTACTGGTCCACGGAAACGCCGCGGTCGGTGAGCTCGGCATCGCGCTGCAGGACCGCCTGCATGCTCTGGCGGGCTTGGGGCGACAGAGCGTCCTCGAGGGCGCCCAGCGAGTCGTAGGCGGCCAGTTTATGGCCGCGGCGAATCATCGTGCCGGCACCACCGTCGGTAAACAACTCGCGCTGCAGATCGTTGGTGCTAATGATAGCCACCGACGACGAGCGGGGCAAGTGGTTGAGCAGGTCGTTGATCTGCTTGATCTTGAGCTTGGTACCGTACTTGACCCACGGCTGCTTGAGCAGGTCGTCGTACTCCTCGTCAAGATTGATCATGGATACCCGCTTGCCGTCGCCGTCAAACAGGCCGCCCTTTTCCGACAAATAAACGATTTTCAGCGGCTCGATCACGCGCGCGAGCTCGCTGGCACCAACGTCCGCATTGACGTTCAGGATCTGGCCGTCCTCGGTCTCGGCCATGGCCGTGAGCACCGGCAGACAGCCCGCCTCGATGGCCGCATCCACGGGCTCGCGGTTGACCTTGACAATGTCGCCCACCAGCTTGTACTTATCTTTGTCGAGGTACTTGGCACTGAACACGCCCGAGGTGATGGGCCGCGCACGCACGCCCATTTCCTCGAGGGCATTAACCAGTTTAAGGTTCTGTTCCAGGAAACAGGCCCGGACCACCTTCATAGTTTTAGAGTCGGTGACCCGGATCCCGTCAATGTAGTCAGGCTCGACGCCCTCCTGTTCCAGCAACTCGTTGATCTGCGGGCCGGTGCCATGCAGCACAATAGGGTACAACCCCACATGGTACAGAAACGCCAGGGCCGACACCAGCTGGGGCATTTCTTGGGTGATGATGGCCCCGCCCACTTTGATGACGGCGAACTGCTGCGAGTCCACGGAGGTGAAATAACTGAGATACTGCTCGACTTCCCGTTTAGAGCCGATGTTGTCCAAAAGCTGGATCACGGTATCGCGGGTCGACGACGCAGCCGGCGACCCCGAGGCGGCCGCTGGCGAAGACGAGAACGTCCGCAGCATGTGAGCTGCTAAGAGTCCGGAAGAATGCGAGCAGCCGGTAGCTTGCTGGGCACAAACACTGCCTGCACGCTTGCCTGCATGTTTGCCTGCTCTCAACAAACAGCGAGAGAAGAGCATGACAAAAACGATATTCTCCACCCCGGGTTATCGCCGGACAGGGGTAGGGGTTGCGATCCGGCAGGCCCATAGATTTGGGCTATAAAACTGTAACTACAAGCTAAATAATGTCGGGATACATCGAAATTTCTTATCGAAGTTAATCACCATAGGTTTTATCCTTGTAACCTCTTCCCAAAACCTCCTGTTGACGACCTAGTTTGGGGGCAGAATCAGTCATGAAAAGTTGGTGCTCACGATAGGGTAGGTAAGCCACTTACAAACTTGCAGCCATGGTCACCAACATCATGGGCAAGTCGTTCCGCGGCAACACGCTGATCAAGGACGGTCTCGCCCAGAAGTTCTTCGGGATCGGCCACAAATCCGCCCAGGAGATCTGCGCAAAGCTCGGACTGTACCCGCGCATGCGCATGCACCAGCTCGACGAGCCGAGGGTGCTAGCACTGACCAAAGAGCTTTCCACCCGCAAGATCGAGACCGAGCTGCGCAACGAGGTGCTAGGCAATATCCGCATCAAGCACGAGATCGGCTCCTACCAGGGTCTCCGGCACGCCCAGGGCCTGCCTGTGCATGGCCAGCGCACGCGGACCAACGCCAAGATGGCCAAGAAGCTCAACCGGCTGGACCGTCGCATCTAATCCTATCTCCCTGTATATATCGTGAAGTGTTTAGCCTAATGGGCAGTAATATAGTACCTCTTGTCTTTTCTTTTCTCTTTTCTCTTTCTCTTTTTTTCATACTAGGCCGACAAGTCGGCCTGTAACCGCTTCGCGGAGGGACGGAAATCGCGAAGCGAAGCTGTTTGACTTGTCAAACAGCCCAAAAAAAGAAGAAAAAAGAAGAAAAAAAGAAAGTAAAAGTAAGTGAAAAGTCTAGGAAGGTACCCCACAAAAGGCTTACCTAGGCTTGGGAACGCTTGGACCTAAACAACACAGGCATGGTCGCCACTTACTATCCAACACTGGACCAGGTGTCTACCCCGCTCCCCCGCGAGGAGCTGGAAATCCTGGCGCGCCAGTATAACAAGGAGGGCGGGCATGTGTCGCAGCAGACCCGCTTCAACTACGCATGGGGTCTCATTAAGAGCCGCGACAGTCGGGAGCAGCGCGAGGGCCTGAAACTGCTGGCGCAGCTGTTCCAGGACTCGCCGGAGCGCCGGCGCGAAGTCCTATTTTACATGTCGGTTGCGTGCTATAAGCTCGGCGACTACACGAATGCGCGGCGGTACTCGGATGCGCTGCTGGAGTACGAGCCGTCCAACCCGCAGGTCAATGCCCTGCGGCAAGAGATCGAAGACAAGCTGAATAAAGAGGGCCTGATGGGCGTGGCCATTGTGGGCGGCGCCGTGGCGGTGGGCGCGGCAGTGCTGGGGTTGCTGCTGCGCCGGCGGAAGTGAGCGCGCTGCTGGCCGGCGACCAGGTGGCGGAGTTAGTGCTTGCGCGCTACCGAGCGGCGCCGGCAAAGGGCAAGCCACATGTGCGGTCGAACGGAGCCGACGAGTGGACGGTAGTTGCCGGCGTAGTTGTGCGGCTAGGCGATACCGCTGAGTGCGTAGCCGTGGCCACCGGCGTCAAGGCGGTAGCTGATGCGGCCATTGCCGGATGCGGCGGCACGGTTGTGCATGATCTGCATGCGGAGATCCTGGCGTTGCGCGCATTTAACCGCTGGCTGCTTGATTGCATGCACGCGGGCCGCACCACATACCTGCAGCCGGGCGAGAATACCCGCTGGCAAGCGAGACCAGGCCTGCAGATCTATCTGTACGTTTCTGCGCCACCCTGCGGAGACGCATCGCTATCGCTGCTGGCAGGCGAGCCCTGGGAACGGGCGCCCGAGGGCCTGCTGATTCGGGGGCGGAACCACTTTGATTGCCTCGGGTACCTGCGCACGAAACCGGGCCGCGCCGATAGCGACGTGACGATGTCCAAGTCGTGCAGCGACAAGCTGGCGCTCAAACAACATAATGGCCTGCTTATGGGCATTTCCAAATGCGTGCTGGACCCGGCCGGCTTCGTATTGACGGGCCTCGTCACTACCAACCTCTTGCCTGATTATGAGCGGGCGTTCTCGCGCTGGCAGCCTCCAAACCGCTTTGCCCTCCTCACTACCACCTCGATGTTCGAGCATGCTGTAGGCAGCGTTCCTGCGCCCGTCAGCCTGGTGTGGACGCCCGACATCGACGAGGTGCTGGTGGGCGGCATCCGGCAGGGATGCAAACGGGGGAGCAGCCGGGCCCAAAGCGCGCTAAGTCGCCGCGCGATCACCGACCGGGTAACCAGTTTACGCGATCTCTCCGGCAGTTATATCCAGTGCAAGACCAACGAATCCAAATGGTATCCACCGGGATGGGCCAAAACTGCCCTAGACGATTTCGATGTCTAGCCATACATATGAATGTTTTTTATTAAGTCAACCAGAGCAAATAGTCAACCAGACAAATAGGACTTACACATACTAACTCTAAACCTAGTACACCCTCTATAAACACAACCGATTACTTTGGTAATGCCGGCGGCACGGCATCCGGCGCGGCCGGAGCCGAGCCCGGGACCGGCGCCGGCGCTGATGGAGGAGGCGGGGCCGACGTCGGTACGGCCGGTACTCCCGCCGGCTCGGCAGTGTCCTCGTCTTCTTCGTCTTCGTCTTCATCGTCTGATGGCGGGCCCACCTCTTCGTCGACCGGTCCATCGCCGCGGGCGCCGGCAAGCGCGTCTCGCTGCATCTCCAGCGCGTACTGCGCGCCCCGCAGAACCTGCTGGATACCGTCGGCGCCGACGGCCAGGTCAATGGGCCGCTTGCCGGCGGCATTGCGCGGGAACGGGGTGGCGCCGGCCTCGATCAGCAGCTCGACCACGGGCTTGCCGACGATCTCGTCGCCGACGGCAAACTCGACGGCCGAATGCAGCGGCGTATTGCGCTGCAGCCGGTTGACGGGCTCCAGCTCCACGCCCTCCTGGTCCAGCAGAAGGTCCAGCACATCCAGACTGCCGTTGGCGGCCGCCAGATGGAGCAGGGTGTTCCCCACGGGGTCGCGAGTACCATTGATGATTGTCGCTCTTTCGGCCGCGTTTTTGCCCTGTAACAGCGTCTCAATGAGACTGTCGTTGTTGCTGCGGGCCGCACCCACCAGCTGCTCCGACTCAGAGGCCCCCTGCATGATGACTGATGGCTGAGCCCGGCTGGGAGCTTTGGGTGGTCGTTGTGGCATAGGGCAGGGTAGATAACGTCTAATTAGCCAGAAAGACTATAGTTTTTAAAGAGGTTTATACTTATATTTATAGTCGGTCAAATCTCAATTTCGAGCTTGACTTCTAGGCCGCCAATTACACTGTCCAAAGCAGACATCTGTACTTCCTGCTTTGGCGCTTCCTGTTCGGGCTGTACGACTGTAGCCACCTCGTCGCCCTTGTCGTTGTAATAAATGCGCGCAGTAGTGCGCAACCGGCTGAACGGGTCGGCCTTGATCACGTTTCCAGACCGCCGCCGGTCCGCCTGCGCCTTCACCTCCGCTTTGCGGATATCAGTGGTATTACTGCGCCGATTGCGTTCGTTGACTTTGGCAAGCTTGGCCAGCCGCGCGTCCTCGGCAGTACGCCGCGTCATTAGCGCCGCCAGCTTCTCGTCGATCTCCTGCACGCGCGCGTCGTCGCCCTGCTCGCTGGCTACATCGCGCTGCTGCTGCAATACTGCCTTGTCGAGCGTAGCCGACAGACTGCCCGACGACGCCAGCGCGCGCCGCCGCGCGATCATCTCGTCGATCTCCTCGTTCGAGAGCGGCTGGCGCCGCATAGCGCTGATCTCCTCGAACTTGCGCTCCAGCCGCCGCCGCACCGGCACCGTCAGGCCGGCCGCCTCCATGGCCTTTTCCCAGTACGAAAACTCGTCCGGGGTAATCGCCGAGTCGCTGGCAATACTCATCTCCACCGTGCGCTCGGACCCGGCATGCGAAACTACCAGAGACTGGTCTACCGTGCGGCCCAAAAACGTATAAGGAGCCTTGGCAGAAACCACCTGCTTGACCTCGCAAACCCGGTACACGTTCTGCTGTTTGTGATGGTTATAGCCGATATTAACTCGCACAAAACAGCCCCGCACTGCATCCTCGAACTGCGGGTAGTGGCAGAACTGCGCCAGCAGCTTCTTGCCGAACCGCACCCGGTTGAGGTCGCTGGCCGTCACGGGCTCCTGCTTGGTGCTCACCTCGTCGTCCTCCTCGGCCCACTCGACCTCGCGCTCGTCGTAGTCACTGGCGTCCTCCATCGACACATCCGACTCGTCGGGCTCGTCGTCGCTGGCCTCAAAGTCCGAATCCTGCTGCTGCGCGCGCGCAACCCGCCGTTTCTTCAGCTCCTGCAGCTGCGACCGTTTGGTGCCCGTCACGCCGGTGGCCCCGCGCTTGCGCGCGTGCCGCTCGTCGCTGCGGCTCTGGTATTGCTGCTCGTGCTCTTTGCGTTCCCGCGCGCGCTTGGCCAGGAACAGCCGCTCGGTGTGCCGCTGGGTTTCCTGCGACCGGTCGAACAAAATCGTCTCGCGCTCAATCATAGGCAGCGACTCGAGCCATGCCCGGTCTTCGGGGTTTTTGTATTTGCCTTCCAGAGGATACGGCGCATGCTCGAACGAATCCTCATCGTCGTCGGGGTCGCTATCGGGGAGTGAAGCCTGCCTTGGCGCTTCATCACTATCGTCTTCCTCCTCGTCCTCCTCTACGGCAGCCGGGCCGCTATATTCGTCGCCACCAAGAGACTCAGTCTTCATCGGCGTCTCTTCCTCGGTGTCGCTGCCGCCGCCCTCGCCGGCAAGAGCTAGCAGATCGTCATCGATGTCGGACATGGTTGAAAGGTTGGTAAGCTGGCTGTGACTGACTGACTGACTGACTGTTCCTTTGGGACCTTTGGGAGTTAATCAGGATACATAGGGGTACTCTCAAGGTAGCCTAACCTCACCGGGGTCATTACCTCTTCTGACCATCTACTAAAAATTTTTGGGGGCTAAAGTCTAACTTACAAAGCAAACACACAAAAAATCTCCTTATCTTATCTACTTTGTAGTTTTGGTTGATGTTTTAAAAAGGCACTAGGCAGAAACTAGTTAAATAGCTGGTAATTCTACTATGCGAGCAAGGTAACTATAATCGATCTCTTGCAGACCGAACCTTTCTCTTATGAAACGGCAAAAAAATGTAGCCGATATAGTCTAGCCCCGGTAAGCCCCCGGCAAGATCTCGGCTAATTCTCAGATTTAGTCATTTCGATCGAGGGTAGTGGCGTGACCTCACATGAATTCGATGCCAATTGCTAGCTCAAATAGGGATTTCTGCAGCCATTTCCCATTGAAGTGATAAACCAGAACTCGTAGCCCAAATTTACCTAGTTTATAACCCCAAAAATCCGGCTACCGAAAATTTTTGTTTTGCATGCAGAAAAAAATCTAGGACCCTGGCCCCATGCTCGCTACCAGTTACTGTTTTGGTAAATCCCTTGCCACTAGTTATGATTTGGTTCCGCCATTTCCTTCGCAGTAGCTGGTTCGTTTTGCTCTGTGATTATTGGCCAGAGATAACCTTAATGCGGGTGCAACCACCGGGAAATTAATCGCGCCACAAGTCCCATTTCTGCTGCACCCTACCTGCATTCACGGCTGCTTATACTATTTAGGGAAAGCACCTGCGGCCTGAAAAAACCTGACTCAGGAGGATAAAAGACCTCACATGGGCCCCTGAATCTCCTCCATCAATGGGATCGGAAAAAGTGGCTACCGCACTGGGGGCTGTGGGCACCGCCTTTTGGTGTGTGCAATTGATCCCCCAGATCATCTTCAATTGGCGTCGCAAGGATACCACTGGCCTGCCCGTGGTGATGATCTTCCTGTGGGCCGCGTCAGGCGTGCCGTTCAGTATCTACTTTATTACCCAGAGTGCAAACATCGCGCTACAGATCCAGCCTCAGCTGTTTACCTTCTTCTGCCTTATCACATTTTTTCAAACCCTTTACTACCCGCCTGTGAAGCTGGGCTGGTTTAAGGCGTCGCTGATTCTGCTGGTCCAGGTGGTAGTCAGTGTGGGCATTGAGGTGGGCTGCATTCTGCCCCTGCGCCATCTTTACCGCCAGGGAATCACTTGGCCTAATTTAATCCCCGGTATCATTGCCGCTGTCCTTCTCGCCATTGGCCTCATCCCGCCCTATCCGGAGATGTGGAAACGGAAGGGACAGGTGATTGGTATCAACTTTGTATTCCTGACCATGGACTCGTTAGGAGCGGTGTTCAGTATTCTCAGTGTTGCCTTTGAGCCGGGTAAAGTTGATACTCTCGGCCTGGTTCTTTATGTTATTGTTCTGGTGCTGGAACTGGGCATTTTCGCCGGCCACGCCGTGTGGGCCATTCGGGTCCGCTTCTTCGGTCTCGAACCCGTATACATTGAGGGGGACATGAGAGCGAACGGTCTTGCTGTGGGTGACTGCGACGAGATCTCCGATGCCATCAACGAGGCGAACAGCTGCTCGGAAGAAGTGCGAATTGGCATTGAAAAGCCATAAAAAATATCCCTCTCTTTGCAAGACCATGTGTGCCATTGCCCAATCTGGTAAACCGAAAACGAAGTAGATCCGAGATCCGGGGACCAAGCTAATTTTTATAAATTAATCACTATTATATACTATTTTACTCTATTTTAGATGGCGTGTGCTTCATGATAAGATCCAACTCGGCGCAAAGCCGAGATATCTCTATCTGCGCCACCACGGCTTCATGACGTACCTCCTGGACTTTCGTTAAGGGTAAAACACAGTGACCGGTCACCATATTTCTGATCCGGCTCAAGATAGCGATGATGGTAACGATGGGATCAGAACCAGTGGTTTTAATACCTAGTTTCACCATGTACATACTGGCGAGATCTTGCAGCCGAGCAAACCTATCAAGTTGAAACGAAGACTTGCTGGATCGGCTGTGCAACTTCTTTTCCAGCAACTTAATCTTGTAGCCAAGTTCCTGGACCACCAGACGGTCCTTGCGCGAAGCAGCATTGACCGAGTCTAATTCTTCCTCCAAAGCATTTTTCTGGCGAGATACAACTCCGAATCTCTGGTTAAGCCGGTTGGTTTCCTTGGAAATAAGGTTGATAGTGGAATTGTGGTTCTGCGACTGCTCGCTGGCATGGTGGATATTGGCATTGCATATATCCAGCCGGCGCAAAAGATTCTCCAGCGCGCACTGGGTTCTCATACCATTGGTATCGTCACTAAAAGTGATATTTGCCGAAATATTGGCATGGCGCTCGATAGCCTTGTTGAGCGCGGCGCTAGAAGTCATCACAGCGAGGGTTGACTCCCGGAAACCCTTATGCAGGAGGCTGCATTGCATTTCCAGCCGAGCACCAAAGCAAATAACACCAACTAACAGAAAATAACAGCAAATAACAGTAAATAGAGTAAGTCCTAGTACCCCAGGAGGTCTATTATACAGTCTATAAATAATCCACCTCTCAGCGCTAGCTCTAGCTCTAGCTCTGTAACGCCTTGAGGCGCTCGCGCATGTCCATAATAGTGGCCTCGTCGTCTTCTTCCTGTTCTTCGTCCACCGGCAAAGCAGCCACCGGTTCTGCAGTCTGCTTCTCGCCCAGAATCTCGTTGAGAATGCCCGACACTTCGTCCTCGGCGTCCTCCTCGATGGCATCGTTCTCTTCCATGACTTCCAACACATCGGAAACCATCTCGTCAATGATGCCGCTTTTGACCAGCTCCTGGCCAAGCGCCTGCATGGTCCCCATCAGTTCGGGCAGCCGCACCAGCTGGTTGACTTCGTTCATGAGTTTTGCCGACGAGACCATCGAGCCTTGCAGTTTCTGCAGGGCAAACGCCTCGCCAACCTGCATCTGGATCGAATTGAGCTGGGCCTTCGACCGGTGCAGCTTCTCGCGGTGCTTGCCGGCCTTATACACTTCCCGGGCGAGCAGGCGGGCCGATTTAAGGTCGTTCCGCCGGGCGCACTGGCGGATCATGGTTTTTGTTTTCGACTCTGTGGCCCGCAGGCCAGCCAGCTGCTTATCGAGTTCGCGCTGGTTCTTACGGATCAGCCCGTCGCATTTGCGCTTTTGTTCCCGCGGGTCCGGTCCATAGATGGCCCGCTTAACGTAGTACATTGCTGACAGCCTTCTGCCCAAACAGAAGAGAACGCCTTTTGGGAGAGAAGGAAGGGTGGCCGGCCAAGGACTTTACTAAGTGGGAATGGGAGTTTTTTTAGGACTTTTAGGCTAGATAAGACTGAGCACAGACATCATTGGCAAGGAGAGAGGAAACCAAGTTTACGGAAGGGAATTAGATATGGTAAATACCGGGAAAATAGTAGGCAAACCAGCACTAGCCACCAAGCAAAATCCAATCCAGGTTAATCAGGACTTATCGATGGAGGAGCCAAGCCGGGGCCCTTGCCCCAGACCTTGCCCCGGGCATCGAAACCCGCCGCGCTGACAAACTTTTTTCATGGACGCCCGTATGAAAAGAGGCCTGGAAGGGCAAGACCACCCCCCATCCAAACGGTTCTCGTTTGGCGCAGGGGACCTGGACATTGAAGCCCTTGTTTCGCAATTAAGCAATCACGCCGCGGCAGCCGACGCAGGCGACAACTCACACGCATTATCGTTGGAGGAGCAGCTCGAGAATGCCCTCGCATCATCCATTCAGGGCACCTCCGACGCGCCCCACACCGCTCACCTGCCGCATTCCAGCGATCATGGCGCCGCATTGCCGCTGTCGCTTCAGGAACACGAGCCGGCGTTGCCGTCAGAGGACTACACGGCGCAATTGGCGTCGCAGCTCAACGCGCAGCTCAGCCAGCGCCCGCCCGCGCCGGCAACCGAGCCGGTACCGGCCAAGAACTCTGCCGTAGTGGCAATTCGCCGCCGCCTGTTGCCTATGCTCGACACGGTGGCCGCGCAGCTGCTCGACGCGCTGGGCGCCCAGCATTACCAGGACGTGCTCAACGCGGTTACCCAGCCTGAGAGCGACCGCGGCCGCGCTTATCGGCTGGTCGTAGACCTGTTTGAGCAGACCAAAGAAGTTTTTGCCGAGCCCAACCAGCCATTCCTCGATGCCCACGACCTGGGGGTCCCCGCGACCAAGGAGATCCAGGCCATTGTGCAGCGGGCCAATCTGGCTACGTTCTGCGCGGCGGTGTTTGGCACGTTGCCGATAGGCTTTCTGGACTTAGACAAACGGTTTTACACCGCGTTTGTGCCTGAAAACCACCGCCTGCTCAAGAGCCAGGCGGGGCTGTTTTTGGACCTCAAGACCCAGGCCTATATTTCGGCCATGTCGCAGCACGACACCCCGTTGCCGGCTATTTTGGACGAGCTGTTTCCGAAAGATCTTGCCGACCGCTTGTTGCAGGGCCGTGACCGCACGCAGATCACGCCGGTGGAACAGGATTTTGTGAGCCGCTGCAACAACCGCCGCGAGAACATCGAGGGCGAGACCGACCAGGTCGTGCTGGCCAACCGTTATCAGTGGGTCTATTTCCTGCGCGATCTATCTGACTATATTGGCAAGAACCATTACACCCTTTTACCTCTTCGCGATGCCAAGACTACGTCCCCTCAGGAGCCGTCGCGGCCCGTTACTGAGGAGCCCGACACTGCCGTGGTCACCACTGCCACAGCAGAGATATCCGAGTCGGATCCATCAGGAACAGCCGAAGACGCTCACGCAGAGCTGGAAGAGGCCATAGCCGGGCCGGAGAACGGGCCTGATGGCGAGACCGGCACTGAGACCAGTCCCGCCGCGGGTTCCGTCTCGGAGTCCGTGTCGGGATCCGTGTCGGGGTCTGTCTCGGACTCAGTCGCCGGTTCACTCGGTTCCACACTCGGTTCCGCGGCAGATTCCGCCCTGGGTTCGGCGCTCGGGTCCGCGCTCGGGTCTGCCCTTGGTTCCACCGCCAACTCCGCCGGTGGTTCCGGAACAGGCTCCGGCGCCGAGACACGGGCCTCCAAACGCGACGAACCGAAACGGGTACGGCGCGAGCTCGGCGAGGCCGCCAAACAAAAGGCAGCCCAAAACAATGGCCAGCTCTCGAACGCCGATACCCTCGCGCTTTACGAGGCCGCGCGGTCAGCCACTGAAAGTAGTACCGAGACGGTCCGTCCCGGGCGGCCCACTGCCCTTACGCGCCGGAGTTGGACGCGACAAGAAGAAGAAGCTCTACTTAGAGGCCTTGATAAGGTGCAGGGACCGTACTGGGCCCAGATCCTTGAGCTTTACGGGCCGGGCGGCTCGATTTCCGAAGTGCTTAAGGACCGCTCGCAGGTACAGCTCAAAGACAAGGCGCGCAATCTTAAAATGTTCTTTGTGCGGTGCGGGCTTCCTATTCCGGCGGTGTTTGAGTACGTGACCGGCGACTACCAAACCCGCAAAAGCGCCGGCAAACGGGCCCGCGTGCGCAAGAAGCTCGAAGAAGAGCAGGCGCGCACCACACCTGGACATGCATCCTCGTCACAGTCTGAATTGCAACAGCAACTCAACAATGAGATGGCCTACAAGCTCGGCACCGACCCCTCATTGGCTGGTCAGCTGGCGGGGCAACTTGCCGGCCAGCTCGGCGGCCCGCTCGCCGGGTCACTCGCCGGGTCACTGAGGCCCGGGTCTCGCGGGGAGCAACCCCTGCCCTCAGCAGGGACAACCGATCCTGCAGCGTCACAGCTGGCGGCGGCCAATTCCGCCGCGTCTGACAGCCTCGCGCCGGCGCCCGACGCTCTGGACCGGGCCCTGAGCATGCTAAAAGAAAACGAGACTGACGAAAACCATTTACAGCATCTGCTTCAGAGTGTAGGCCACTATATGAACAACCAGTAATGATGGTCAAAGGTACAAGTACTTGTATTTAATTTATAGAATATTTAATTATGGCTCTTTCTGGCTACGGTTGTAACCAATTTTATGGCCTAATTGGCCAAATTATACCGGGGTGGGTTCAACCCCTTTTTGGGGGTTGTTGTTCATACCACGGGCCAGTTAACCCGCCCCACATTGTCCCGCGGCACGTGATCTGCGGCAATCGAGTATCTCTATGCACGAAATATGCATAGAATAAAACTGCTCACCCGATGGTATGCGGGTATTTTGGGGCCAATTCCCGCCTTTTTTATGATAGATAGGGCACATAAAGATGTTTTCGCTCGCTCGATTCAATCTCCGAAGGCCTCTAAGCCTCGTCCCACTGGAGAAATGGCGCCATTGCCCCTGGTTAGGTTATTCCACAGCTTGAGCACGTCATCATGGCTCAGTACGGGGTGCAGCAACTGCAAGCAAGCTGGAGTCATCTCACGTGCTGTGGTCTGATAGAACCTTCGGTTTATATAGCCCCCCTAACAGAACTTATTTCATAGAAACACATCCAAAGAAAATATATCATGGCTCCTCCTCCTCCTCCTCCCACCGCTGCCGTCGACACTACCAACGTCACTGATGCTCTGAACCGGGCTTCTGTTCACGACTCGACCCCCACCGCCACTAAGACCCCGGTGCCCGGCGAGCCTCTGCCCAAAAAGCTTCGCGGTGTCTACGACATCACCAAGCACTACATTGACCTGCTGCCTGCTCAGCATGCTCGCAACTACGAGTTCGAGTACCTCAAGCCCTACTTCCCTGATCACAAGTGGGACGAGCTCAAGGAGATCGAGATCCCCACCGACCGGGGTGTCTATGCCGATCCTGACTTCAAGAACCTGTTTGAGGCCGCTACTGAGGTCGAGCACCTGACCCCTTCGTTTGGCTCGGTTCTGCACGGCGTGCAGCTGGCCGACCTCAACGATAAGCAGCGCGACGAGCTGGGCCGTTTCGTGGCCTTCCGGGGCGCTGTGTTCTTCCGCGACCAGGAGAAACTCGATGTTAAGAAGCAGCTCGCCCTGGGCCGCCACTACGGCCCTCTGCACCGCCATGCCACTACTGGCCTGCCCAAGGCCAGTGCCGAAGACGAAGACCTGCTGGACGTGCATGTGATCTGGAGCGACGAGCGCAAGGTGCCCAACACCACCTACAGCCAGCAGCGCTTGTGGCACTCGGATGTCAGCTACGAGCTGCAGCCCCCGTCCTACACCTTCCTCAAGGTTATCCAGGGCCCTCAGGTCGGTGGTGACACTCTGTGGACCTCCGGCTACTACCTGTACGATCTGCTGTCGCCTCCCCTGCAGAAGTACCTGGAGTCGCTGTCTGCGGTCCACAGTGCGGTGGAGCAGGCTACTGATGCCCGCCGCAGCGGCAAGGCCGTGCGCCGCGAGCCCGTGGAGTCCGTCCACCCCCTGGTGCGCGTTCACCCCGTCACTGGCTTCAAGTCCGTGTACGTCAACAGTGGCTTCACCCGCCGCATTGTGGGCATTCCCGTGGCCGAGAGCGATGCCATTCTGAACTACCTGTTTGGCCTGCTCAGCACCAACGTTACCCACACTGTCCGCTGGACCTGGAAGGAGAACGACGTGGCTGTGTGGGACAACCGCAGCACTGCCCACGCCGCCTCGTTTGGCTTCTACCCCGCCCACCGCCACGCTGTGCGCGTGACTGCTACTGGCGAGACCCCTGTCTTCAAGGAGGACGGCAAGTCTCAGACCCAGTGGCTTGAGGAGGAGCTGAGCATTAAGGCCATCAACAAGGACGGCACTGGCGGCAACTACAACGACTAAACCCGTTAAAAGTTTTGGACTCAACGTTTAGCATCCCCTTTTTAAGAAATAATAAATATTAAAAACTATTAAAAAACAAGAAAACTAAAAATAAAGATGATACCCATACCCCGATGCCGTACATTTTGGTCCCCCCACATTTCGGCCTATAAGACTGCCAAGACCTATCGCAACCTGCAAAAAATACCCCACCTGAACAGAATCTATGACCAAGAAATTCGCTAGTGCCTACGACCTTTTAAAATATCAGCTGGATCTCGTGCCTACTCAGCGGGCCCGTAATTACGAGTTCGACTATCTCCGTCCCGTGTTTTCCGACTTATCCTGGCCGCCTCTTGACGAGATCGATGTGGGAACCGACCACGGCGTGCATGCCGACCCGCAATTCACTTCGTTATTCGCCGCTGCTTCTGAGGTCGAGCATTTGACGCCGGTATTTGGCACGGTATTGCATGGAGTGTCATTGGCCGATCTCAACGATCAACAACGAGACGAATTGGCCCGGTTTGTGGCCTTCCGCGGCGTGGTTTTTTTCCGCAACCAGGATGACCTCGACATCAAAAAGCAGCTTGCGTTGGGGAAGCATTGGGGACCTCTCCATCGCCATGCAAGCACGGCTCTTCCTCGAGGCTGCATCGACGATCCCGACCTGCTGGACGTGCATGTGGTATGGGGAGATGAGAATAAGATCCCGCATACCACCTATAGCCAGCTTCAGCAGTGGCACACTGATGCGAGCTATGAAAAGCAGCCGCCGTCCTACACGATGTTGAAGGCGTTACAGGCCCCAATTGGCGGCGACACGCTGTGGACATCCTGCTATAACCTGTATGACCAGCTGTCGCCTACCATGCAGCAGTATTTGGAGCAGCACTCGGCTATCCATACTATAGAAGACCAGGCAGCTGATGCGGTTAAATCGGGGACCCCGGTGAGGCGGCCGCCTATCTCTACCGTGCACCCGCTAGTACGAGTGAACCCTGTGACCGGCTATAAATCCGTTTACTACAACCCCGGGTTTGTGCGCCGCATTGTAGACGTGCCAGTCTCGGAAAGCAACGCTGTACTCCAGTACTTGTTTGAGTTACTGGCCAGCAATGCGACACATTCGGTGCGTTGGCGCTGGAAAGACAACGATGTCGCGGTGTGGGATAACCGCAGTACTACCCATGCCGCCATCTACGGCTACTACCCGGCATACCGGCATGCAGTGCGAGTGACGGTGACAGGCGAGAAGCCTGTAGGCGGCCAAGGTATTTCGCAGTCCGAACAGCTAGAACAACAGTTGGGGATCACCCTTCTCAACAAGACGGGTGCTGGCGGCAGCTATAACGACTAGCAGACAAGCGTTGAAATACATGAACTAATCAAAGTATCCTAGGTAGAATTGCAGTGACGTTTTTCTTTTTCTTTTTCTTTTTTGAGACTCAAACGGGAGGAAGGTCTCCGTCCGAATCGCTATCGCTATCGTGGGCAACTGAGAACGTCTTCTCAATCAGCTTGATAGTGCCTTCTACAGGCAAACCCGATACATTGAACCGGTCGCCCTTGACACTCTTGATAAACCGATCGCCTGTCTCGCTGATGTTGTAACCACCAGCAGCGTCTTTGGCCTCACCGCTGGCCACATACTCCATGATCTCGTCGTCAGTGATATCCTTGCGGAACTCCACCTCGGTTTCACCAAGATAAGACTCCATAGCATAGCCCGGCGCAATCGGCTTTTCCAACGGCACAATGGCCACTACACCCGTGAACACTTTGTGCGGATGCGGGGCGTCCCGCAGGCTCTTGAGCATAGCCACCTGATGGTCAATACCACGAGGCTTCTCCAGAATAGTGCCGGAGTTGACCACTACTGTATCGGCTGCCAGCAGCAGACAGGGCGGTTCGTCGGCATCGACTTCGCCTTGGTACACGTCGATGGCCTTGTGGATGGCGGTTTGGACCACGTACTCAAACGGGGCGTAGATGTCTTTGTCGAGGTTCTCTGGGAACGAGGAAGGTCTCACTTCGACATTGTCGATACCCAACTCTTTAGTGACGATATCAAGCCGCCGCGGCGACTTGGAAGCAAGAATGACGCGCTGGTCGCCTAGTAGAGGAGCCAGCTGCTTATGCATGGGGGCTATGTTTGGAAATTGGAAAGGGTATTTGGGTGCGCGATAAAGGGGCTGGAACGGAGGTTAGGCAGAGTTTCTGCAAACTGCATGCGGGCCCCAAAAATAACTAAAAAAAACAACAACAAAGAGAAAAGGAAAAATCAAAAAGAAAAGCTATTTAGATTATTTCAGATATTTCAGATAGAGTTCAATAGTGCTAGAAGTTGCAGAGATGATACGGGGCTGGTCATCATCTCACATAAGGCTAGGGACCCAATGTACCGGGTGCCGGAGGGATTCGGGTGTGTGGAGAACAGCGTGTACCGGGCATCTAAACTTGAGCCGCCCAATTATGAATTCCTGGAAACGCTAGGACTTAAAACAATTGTTTTTATGAACCCCGAGGCTCCGGCAGTCTCGCTGCACAAGCTGGCCCAGGCCAACGAAATCGAGGTGATCCATCTCGGTCTCCAGCCCTGGTCCACGGCTTCCGAATCTATTTTATTTGGCAAGGGAATTGTCCTGGACGGGCTTCGCTATATTCTCGATAAACGCACCTATCCGCTTCTGTTGCTGGACAGCACGAATTTGCTGATTGGGGTGCTGCGCAAGATCCAACGCTGGAGCTACGCAGCGATTTTGTCAGAGTACAAGGCGTTTGCCGGCATCACGTCGCACTACGAGATCGAAGTGTTTCTGGAATTGGTGCACGTGCAATGTATTCCTCACGAGCGGCTGGACACTCCCAGAAGGCAATCACAAGCGGCTATCCGGATTGAGGAAGACTGCGAGGACAGTGAACGGCCGCTCCATCGGCCCTCTCATTTCCTTAGTCTTGTTCTGCCCGAGGGAGACGTGCTTCCTGAGTGGTTTATTATCCAGTTAGATCATATTTCTAGGTAAAATATTTAGCTTTTATCGCTAACGAACTTCCAAAAATTTCACCAGCCACCGCCTGCAGCCAGCTTAGCATTTTGGATGTATGTCCGGCTTGCATCTGGTTTCAAGGGCCTGCACATGGTGCAGCGCGATGACGCATCCGCAGGTGGCCCGTGGAAAAACCGACGCGCTTATCCGTGCCTGATTTGGAGGCCTGATTGGCCAGTGTGGCCCCGCCCCAAACCTCGGATTTGGAGGTAGCTATCAAACCCGAGCGGCCGGACGCGCCGCGGGATTTGCCAGCCGGCTAAAAGCCGGACCAAGCTTGGCTTGCTGGCAAACCCCTGCCCCGTTACCCGGCCTACGCCCGCTGCCCAATGATATATGCTGGCGTGCAGGCTTACAGCAACTCTCCCACCCATCATGGTGTTTTTCCCGACTTCGTCGCAGCTCAAGGCTTCGTTCAATCCCAACGGCGCCCGCTACTGGGTTAAGGCTCCTTCCTCCGAGGAGGTCAAGGCCAAGGCTAACACGGCCGTAGAGACCGTGGAGGCCGAGATTGCCAAGGTGGTCAAGCCCGACCACAAGATCCCGCTTTACTCGCTCGAGTACTACAAGTACTGCACGCTGGGTGGTATTCTCGCCTGCGGCCCCACCCACGCCGCCGTCACCCCCCTGGATCTTGTCAAGTGCCGTCTGCAGGTCGACAAGAACCTGTACACAGGTAATCTGCAGGGCTGGCAAACCATCATCCGCACCGAGGGGTTCGGTGGTCTGTTCACCGGTTTCGGTGCCACCTTTATCGGATACTCGTTCCAGGGTGCCGGTAAGTACGGTCTGTACGAGTTGTTCAAGAAGCAGTACTCTGATCTGATTGGCGACCAGGCCGCCCGCAACTACAAGACCGGTGTGTTCCTGGCTGCCTCGGCCACTGCCGAGTTCTTTGCCGATATCCTGCTTTGTCCGTGGGAGGCGGTCAAGGTCAAGACCCAGACCACCATCCCGCCCTTCGCCAAGGGCCCCTTCGATGGTATGTCCAAGATGCTTGCTGCCGAGGGTGTGGCCGGTCTCTACAAGGGCCTGACCCCGCTGTGGGCGCGCCAGATCCCCTATACCATGGTTAAGTTCGCTTCGTTCGAGAACACCGTGCTGGCCATCTACTCGTTCCTGCCCAAGCGCAAGGACGAGTACTCGCTGCTGGCCCAGACCGGAGTGTCGTTCCTGGGTGGTTACATTGCTGGTATTCTGTGTGCGGTTGTGTCGCATCCCGCCGACGTGATGGTGTCCAAGATCAACGCCGAGAAGCAGCCCGGCGAGAGCATGGGTGCCTGCTTAAGCCGCATCTATGCCAAGATCGGCTTCTCTGGTCTGTGGACTGGTCTGGGCACTCGTATCATTATGGTTGGTACTCTGACCGGTCTGCAGTGGCTCATCTACGATTCGTTCAAGGCCTACGTTGGTCTGCCTACTGCCGGCAGCGCCCCGCCTGCCGAAAGCAAATAGATAGACTAGTAGATCACTTTTGTTGCTCGCATAGTCATACATTTCCGCTTGCCATACGCTCTTTTAGCCTTTTCTTTAGCTCTTTCTTTTGCGGCAACAAGCCGGAAAGTCGGAAAACACCCCTAGTAGAAGAAGGGTTGACAGCTATAACTAGTCGGGTAGGTAGCAGCCGTCTAAGCGCCCCGGATTTATACTACTAGATGCCACTAGAAGCCATTTCCCTAAGAAACTGGTTAAGCACCCTTAAAAATACTAATTAACACTAATTAAGACCACTAACACCAACCACCACAGCAGACCTACTAAGCTGACCGGGGCTGCCCGGTTGTTTACGTGACCGCTCCGCTCCTGCCATGGTGGAACGAGAGACCTCCGCCAGGAACAAACAGATCCTTAAGAAGCTTCTGGCTGATGCCGGCAACAAAAAATGCGCAGACTGCGGCGCCCAGCACCCCCGCTGGGCCAGCTGGAACATCGGCGTGTTCATCTGCATCCGCTGCAGCGGCGTGCATCGCAGCCTAGGCACCCATATCTCCAAGGTCCGGTCCGTCGACCTGGACTCCTGGCAGGATAACCATTTAGAGCAGCTCATTCGCTGGGGTAACAAGCGGGCAAACATGTACTGGGAGGCCAAGCTGGGGCCCGACTATGTCCCGGACGAGTCCAAGATCGTGAGCTTCATCCGCACCAAGTACGAGCTGAAAAAGTGGGTTCTGCAGCCCACATTGCCGGATCCGGCGACTCTCGGCGATCCTTCCGGCGATGATGTGCCGCTTGCGCATGTCAAGACGACACTGCGGCCGTCGGTGCCGCCCAAAACCGGGCCTGCTCCGTCTCGTAGCATCGACCTTTTAGGCGACCTTGGCTCCAGCGGGCCGTCCCGCGCAGCCCCGAAGGTTGCTACGCAGCCTCCGCAGGCGACTTCGCAGTCAGGGATAGACACATTACTAGATTTCGGCAGCACCAAGCCCGCCCCGTCTGCCTCTACTTCTATTTCCCGTCCTGCGTCCGCTGCCGGCTCGATTGCTTCTGCTCCAGCGACTTCGACGACTTCGGCGCCAGCAACCAAAGCTGCTCCAGCTCAGACCCCGCAGACCAGCCGTGCGGACCTCAAAAAAAGCATTCTTTCTCTTTATGCACAGAAGCCGCAGGCTCCCCCGCCTCCTTCTGTGGTAAACGCCCAGCAGAGCCCGTTTGCAGCTCGTGCAGCAGCGGCAGATCTCGATTTTGGCAACTGGAATACCGCCCCTACGACGCCGCAGCCGCCGAGCTCTACGTCTTCGTTTGTGGACTCGCTCGCGGGCTTGTCGATAGGCCCTTCCACGGCAGCGTCTACGTCGGCACTGCCCTCGGCATCGGCGTCGGCATATCCGCCGTCCTATCCGTCTACGTCAACATCCGCATTGCCATCAATATATTCGGGAGCACCTGCCGTGCCGCCTACAAACACTACTAATGGGGCGTCAAGACCGGCTGGCCCAACTACTACTCTTGCCGAGCAGGAGCCGCCGGCCGACGATGTGTTTGCCAACGTTTGGCGTTAGAAAGACTACCAAAAAAGATTAAAATGTCGCTAGATTAAATACACTTTACAGGGAGTAATTGATCCCCACCGACTTGAGCCGCGCGTTCCGCTGCTTGCGACGCTCGCCCGCATTCGCCGCCTGCTCTTCCCACCATTCCCGCGGATGCTTGCGCTTATACCGCCGGTGGCCCACTTTGCCCCAGGGGATCTCCCGGAACTTGCGGTTGGCACCCGCAAATAAGCTCGGGTGCACGTTTTCGGGGGCCACCCGCTTGACTTTCAGCAGGTGCCCAAACAGCAGGTAGTTGTCCATGGTATCGCAGACCACATCGGCGACTTGGGGATGCTCGAACTCGATAAATGCAAAATGCTTCGAGGCTCCCGTGCGTTTGTTGCGGCTCATGCGCAGCTTGGCGATCGTGCCAAATTGGCCAAAGTACTCCCGCATCTGGCGCTCGAAAAACCCGTGCGGAAGCCGGCCGACATACACAACGCCAAGATTCTTTTGTGCGGGGGTATCCAGGTTGATATCCGCCTTGTCCAAAGCCTTTTTAGCCAGTTTTCCTACTTCGGTCAGTTTTTGCAGTTCTGCCTGGTTAAACCGGTCGGCAGAGGTCTCGTCTTCATCCGAAGACTCAAAGCCGCCAAACTCATCGTCGGTGCTGGCAAACTCCTCAGGATCTATTTCTTTAACCGGCTCGCGGCCGGCTTTTTTCAAGGACGGCTTGGCTTTAACCATTGTCAAGAAAATTTCTGATTATGCAGCATTATACAGGCACGAGGGTTAGGGCACAAACGGCTCCACAATTTCACTCGCCACAATATCCCCTCGACTTTAGACTGAAATATCGCCAAATCCGAGAACCCTCAGCCATTTCCCGGTCTGAAACCAGCAATTTAGGATCTTCATAACTTGCTACAAATGTCTACGTATCTACAACAGCCCCTTGAGCTGGCCCTTGTTGTCCAGGGCAGTAAGATCGTCGCAGCCACCAATGTGCTTGCCATCAATCCAGATATTGGGGACCGTGCGCTGGCCGGTCTCCTCGGCAAGATAGGCCTGGATAGCAGCGCCGTCCTCGACCTCGTCGAGCTCAATCACCTTGGCATTCACGCCGTACTGCTGGAGCAGCTGCTTGGCGCGGCGGCAGTAGGGGCACCAGCTCTTGCTGACCACAAACACATGCTCATTCTGGATCAGGGAATCGATCTGCTTCTTAGTCTCGGGGCTCAACGACATGTCAGGAAAGAAGGAAGAAAGCAAGCTTTGGAGGTAATTCATGTAAGCTTGCAATTAGCGGACAGCGGGATCACTTAGTAACTGCCGGGTCTGGGGCGATATGTCACACCCAGTAGTCCTAGTAGTCCTAGTAGTCCATATGTATATATATATATATATATATATGTATATATATATATAGAAAACATATGCCTTTATTTTATGCTCATAGCTCAACTATAATATATGACCAGCAATGTGCCCTGCACTAATTAACTATTCTCATCTTGTAATGCCTCTTGGCGGTTGAGGTCGGCCAGCTCAAAGTCCTCGAAAAACGCCCTGCGAAGTTCCCGCCACTGCGTCGCCCATGTGCCTAAAGATACCATAAGAATCGCCGAAATGCTCTGCACTGCCCACCATAGCCAGCTGCGCGGGATCTTGCCGGTATAAACCCACACAATGGCCAGGTTGATTCCATGAAGCGTCAACGCGAAATCCATGGCTAATTTACTGCGTCCCACTATAAGAGCCATGGCGATCACCGAGAAAAACGTGTCTAACAGCCACAGCAAAGCCAACGTCCACCCAAACGATGTGTCGGAGCGGACATACTCCCATGATAATAAATACTTGATATGCCACACCTGGCCGCTAATCACCAGATCAAACGTGATAAGCCCAAAGCCTATCACGAAATAAACCGCTTGCAGGCCCAGGATCTGCATGATCAACCGGCGTGGCGCCAATATTGGCGACTGCTTGGGCATAATCCTGTCCAGAGGGTGGGTTACGTTATTTTGACGGTGCGACCAAAGGTTACCAAAGGTTCCCAAGGGCGTTCGTTCCCAAAGGGCGTCCCAAGGCCTTCCTAAAAAAAATTACCTAAAAATCTTTGGAAAGTACATGGCGAAATCAAAGGATTTTGTGTACACGATTGACGATGAAGATACTGTCCAGGATCTTGATAGTGAAAAGGGAGGCGAGTTAAACCCTAATTTCACTTTTGGTAGCGACTTTGCCAAATCAGTCGAAGATCCGGGCTGGGATTTCGGGGCGGGCCCGGAAAACGATACAAATACGCTTGACGAGATCATCAAGCGTCATGGCGGTCTGAAAGCATCCAAAAATAAAGATACTGGTTTAGACGAAGACGATGAAGAAGGTATTGACGAGGAAGACGATCTTGATCTCGACGAAGATGAAGACGACGAGGAAGATGACGACGAGGACGAGGAGGAAGACCAGCCGGAAAAAGCTGCTAAACAAGAGGCTGAATCGAATGTTGCAAATGATAAGAGCGGGTTCTTCGAGGAAGGAAACGCCGATATGACCGCCCACAAATCGTTTTCGCATCTATCGTTGTCAAGGCCCATTCAACGGGCCATTGCCAAGCTGGCCTACACCCAGCCCACGCCTATTCAGAGCTCAGTAATTCCAGTGGCTTTGCTCGGAAAAGATGTGGTGGCTGGTGCGGTGACTGGTTCCGGTAAGACTGCTGCCTATATGATTCCTACTTTAGAGCGGTTGGTGTACCGGCCATTAAAGACTCCGGCTACCCGTGTAGTAGTTCTGACGCCTACTCGTGAATTGGCAGTACAAGTATTCGATGTTGGCAAGAAACTGGGCGAGTATGTCCCCGATCTCCGGTTCGGTATGGCTGTAGGTGGTCTGAATCTGCGTACTCAGGAACAGGAACTGAAGACGCGGCCCGATATTGTAGTAGCCACGCCCGGTCGGTTTATTGATCATGTCCGCAACTCGCCGAGTTTCTCAGTGGACCAGGTAGAAGTGCTTATCGTTGACGAGGCCGATCGCATGTTAGAAGAAGGCTTCGAGGCCGAGCTGAGCGAGATTCTGTCGCTGATCCCGTCCAAGCGGCAGACGATGCTTTTCTCGGCTACCATGAACAGTAGCATCAAGTCACTTATTCGGTTGTCGCTCCACAAGCCAGTACGGATCATGATCGACCCCCCTAAACAGGCGGCGGTGGGCCTGGTACAGGAGTTTGTACGTATTCGACACCACGAGGACTCTCGGCCAGCTATCCTAGTATCTCTGCTTCGGAAACTTAGCCGCAAGCAACGAGTGATTGTGTTCGTAGCCCGCAAACAAACTGCGCATCGCTTGCGGGTCATTCTGGGACTGCTAAACCTGCGGGTAGGAGAGCTGCATGGCGCGCTTAGCCAAGAACAACGGTTGGAATCAGTAACTGCGTTCAAGAACCTCGAGGTACCGATTCTGCTCTGTACGGATCTTGCCTCGCGTGGTTTGGATATCCCCAAAATCGAGGTGGTCATCAACTATGAGCTGCCTTCTACTTATGAGGTGTATCTGCATCGTGTAGGCCGTACTGCTCGTGCTGGCCGCAGCGGTACATCTATCTCGCTGGTAGGTGATAGCACTGCCGAGCGCCAGGTTGTTCGGTCAGCTATCAACTCGGCAAACGAGATGGCGAAAACCGAGAAACAAAAGATTCTTGGTCGCGAAATCAACTGGGAGGAGATCAACGAGATCAAAACCGAGATTCAGGATAAGCAGGAGGTTGTGGATCAGGTTCTGGGCGAAGAAAAAGTTGCTAAAGAACTGGCACTGGCCGAGCGCGATGTAGCTAAAGCCAAGAACTTTATGGAGCATCGCGATGAGATCAAGTCGCGGCCGAAACGGACCTGGTTTGAGGAGAATGCCACTTCGAAAATGAAGAAGGCCAAGACCAAGACCCAGGTGAAAAAGGCCGAAGCGGGCCAAGAAAACTGGAACTACCGCAAGACCAAATCGGATAGAAAGATGAACACCCGGAGAGGAGCCCAGAAAGGTCTCCAAAAGGGCAAGCGGATAGGATCCAAGGGGAAAAGGGGCTAACGGGCCCACTAGTGTAATATACAAACTGTTTAAAGCTAATCTATTTCTTTTTCTTAGACTTTGCCTTTTTCTTTTTCTTTTTAGCCGTGTTGTTGGATGCGGCCTGAGAAGCTCCATTAGGGGCTTTCGAGTCGTTTTCACTGCCGTCGTCAGGTGATGCCTGTCGAGCCTCTGATTGAGGTTCCTTGCCTGTAGCTGTAGAGTCAGTTTCAGGGTCGGCTTTGGTCTCGGGTTCAGCTTTAGGCTCTTCGACTTTGGCTTTAGCTTCTTCGGCTTTAGCTTCTTCGGCCTTGGCTTCCTCTTCAGCTTTGGCTTTAGCTTCTTCCTCGGCTTTGACTTTAGCTTCTTCTTCAGCCTTGGCTTTGGCCTCTTTTTCAGCTTTGGCTTTAGCTTCTTCTTCAGCTTTAGCTTCTTGTTCGGCTTTGGCTTTAGCTTCTTGTTCAGCCTTGGCATCTGCTTCGGCCTTTGCCTTAGCTTCTTCTTCAGCCTTTGCTTTAGCTTTAGCTTCTTCTTCAGCCTTGGCCTTGGCCTCTTCCTCAGCTTTAGCCTTTGCTTCTTGTTCAGCTTTAGCCTTTGCCTCGGCTTCAGCTTTTAGGCGAGCTTCTTCTTCAGCTTTGGCTTTAGCCTCAGCTTCAGCTCTGGCCTCTGCTTCGGCCTTTAGACGGGCGTCTTCTTCAGCCTTAGCTTTGGCCTCTTCCTCAGCCTTAGCTTTGGCCTCTTCTTCAGCCTTCAGCCTAGCCTCTTCCTCGGCCTTTTCCCTAGCTTCCTGTTCAGCCTTTTCCTTGGCCTCTCGTTCAGCCTTTTCTTTAGCCTCTTGTTCAGCCTTTTCTTTAGCCTCTTGTTCGGCCTTGGCCTTGGCCTCTTGTTCGGCCTTTTGACGGGCCTCTGCTTCAGCCTTTTCTTTAGCTTCTTGCTCGGCTTTTAGGCGGGCCTCTTCTTCCGCCTTCAGACGGGCTTCTTCGGCCTTGTGGCGAGCCTCTTCAGCCCGTTGGCGAGCCTCTTCCTGGGCCCTCGCCTCTGCCTCTTGCCGGGCCTTCTCCTCCAAAATGGCCTGTTCAGGACTCACAAAGCTGTCTACCGATTCGTAAAGCACCTCAGCAACATTGCCGACAACAGTGCCGTTGCTGAACCGGTCTTTAAACATGCGCAAATCCTTCATGAGATTATCTTTTTCTTCCCAGGACTTGAGCCGGACGCCAGCATAGGCCTCGAGCAGGCGCGCTTTGTACTCGGCAAAGATCTCCGACAGAATGGAAGTAGACTCCTGCTGAGGAAGAATATCCTCTAAGATCTTGGACACTACCTGCGTGTCCTTGCATAAATCCTGCATGTACTTGTTGGCGGGATCGGCCTCAACACTCCAGTTTGTTTCGGCAATCGACCGGCAGAAAAACGAGGCCCGGTCGGTCATGAGACTCACCAGCTTGCACCGGATCTCATACTGGTGATCGGCATAGCCGTTAGCAATGCCTTCAAAGTCCCGCAAAGCCGCGCTGGGGGCATGCCGTTCCATAAGGCTCTGCATAGCCGGAATAAGCGTCACTACTGCTCGCAAACTCTCGAACGCCATGGCAATATGTTTGACATTGATATGGCGCAGTCCGGCCGTTTTCAGAGCGCCGGCGCCCAGAATGAGCTGGCTGGTTCTCGAGTTGAAGGTGCGCAGTAATTCTTGGAGGTTGTAGACGATTTCCACGCCGTATTGGGGCAGCAAGCACCCCAGTTTTAAATAGTCAGAGACGCACCAGCCCAGCCGGATGGCCGAGCGGGACACGAAAAACGAAGAGCTGCCAATAAACAGGTTCTGCGGAGCGGCCTTTTCCGAGTCTTCGGTAGGCTGCGCAGGCGGATAAACCGCGCCCTTCCATACCGCCAGCCAGGCGGGCGGGTCGATAGCCGACGCCTCCTGAATAGTATCAATCGCGGTCTGGAAATCTCTAGGGATCTCCTCCTTTTTCCAGACATCCTGGTCCAGCGTTTTGTTAAGCAGCTCCTCATAATCAATGTGCATAGTATGCAGAAACAGCTTGGTGTGGGCCATGAGAACGGCGGTTACTTCGGGCACCTGCACGCCGCTGATCTCCTCGCACTCGGCAATGAACATTCTCGTTAAGGCATAGAACCGCAAGAAATCATCAACGGGCAGCTGCGCAGTATTGTCTTTACGCACTTTGAGGACTTTGAGAATCCGCCCGTCGCAGGTCTTGACCACATTTTCCAGGAAATCGCCCAGAAACATCGGCGGCGCGCCAATTGACGACGTGATATCCAATAGCAGTTTCTGGTGAGTGGCCATGCGACGCAGCGCCTCGCTAAGCTGGATGTACAGATTGCGAAACATGGTTTCGGCTTCGGTTGACGACAGCGACCGCAGCTGCATAGCCAAAGCGACCGCACCGGAATTGGACCGGCCCGATGTAGACGAGTCCGCATCGGAAACCTGCTGAGACGGCAGCTGCGCGCGCACAATGGCGGTGATTTCGTGGGCAATGGCCTCGCGATAGCTCCGGATTGCCAAGTCCACTGAATTCGCGCGATGGGCGCCCTGTAAAATAGTTTCCAGACCCGAGCGGAACGACGCATCTACGATTCCATACCGCTGCTGCTCGACATCGGTATCGATCCGGAGCACTCGTGCCAGTCTGTACAGAGTTGTTTGCGAAGGTGTTTGTTGGAGATGGCTGCGCAAATCGTCGATAAGCCGTTCCTGTAATTGGCCGGCGAAATACTCGCCAATGCGGGTTTTGACCTCGTCGAGTTTCTCCAAACGAGGCGCTAGGGCTGCTAACCTCATCAGGTCGGAAAGTGGCTCGGCCCAGTCGGACGTCCACTCGGTAGGCGAGCCCGATAACAGTAACTTGACCTGGTCCAGCTGGGTCTGGCAGGCAGACATGTCGCGCTTGTCGGCGAGTTCGTGAACACGGTCCATTTGATTAAGGGCTAATGCCAGCTGGCGCAAAGTTTGGCATAGCCGCTGCGTATCAGCGAGTTTCTGGCCTAAACTGATGGCCGACTGCGCAGGCTCGACAATGTCGCCGCCCACTCTGTGTAATTGCCGTTTCAAGCCGGCAATATCTTTGGAAATATGCTCGGCCCGGCTCTGGATATCCTGGAACTGGGCGGTCGCCGAGAAAAACGTCGTAGACGCTTGCGAGATCTCGCGGATCAAATGCAGCTCTACAGTGTCAATGTACCACGAAAGCTTTTCCTGGAGAATCGCATTATCCATGCGAGTAGGCGTAGCGCCCGCGGGCCGGCCTTCGATCTCGGAAACCGCATCGAAGACCCGCGGGTTATCGAGTTTAAAGTCCTCGTCGAAAAACACTTGCGGCACTGTACTCAAACTCTGCAGCGGCGGGTCATCCACCAGTCCATGCGGAACGTCGTAATTGGCAAGATTGTTCGCATAGTCCTCGAAAATAGCCGGGTCGACATGCTCCAATCGGGGCAGGGTGACCTGCGGGATGTCGCGGGTGGTAGGCGGTTTCCAGCCGTACGCGCGCGGGTCGCGGCCCGCATATACGAGGTCGGCGATGGAATTCGACAAGTCGCCGCGCCGCGGCAGCTCCGGGATCTGGGCCGACGCAAAGCTGTGCGAGCTCAGGACACTTGGAGTGGGTGCATGTCCCCGGCTCATTATGTCAAGAGAGTCAGCAGGCAACCGGGACTTTTGGAGGGTAGGAGCCTAGGAAGGAACCTAGGAATCATCAAATATATGGGCCTGTTCGACCTGTTCCATATAGGCGCAACAGACCCGCTGCAGGTGACTGAGCGGGGTGAGCAGGCAGTGGCCGAGCACGACTTTGCGGCTGCCGGCAAGTTTTTCCAAAAGGCCGCCGAGCTCAGCCCGTCAACGGTTGACAAAACGCGGCTGTTCCTGGCGGCCGCCGATGCCTATCGGAGCGCAAATCCAAGCTTGAACGAACAGGCAGCGCCGATGCTTATAGCCGCTATTGATCAGCTGGTTGCCCGCAGCCAATTGCGGCGAGCCGCTCAGCATGCCCTCGAACTGGGGAATGTCTACAAGCAGCTGCGGGATACCCCTAAGGCCCTGCAATGGTACATCCAGTCGGGCGATTGGTACGCCCAGGAAACGGCTACTGCGCTGGCCAACAAATCATACATCGCGTTTGCCGATATCGCTGTTTTCCAGGGCCAGCCCGTGCTGGCGGCCCAGTACTACGAGCGGGCGGCTCAGCAGTCTCAGGGTCTTCCTTCGGGCCGCTGGCAGGTCAAAGAGTACTTTGTGCGAGCAGTATTTGCCTATTTACTTGCCGGCGATCCCGCAAAAGCCGCCACAACTCAACGGCGGATGTTTATAGTTGATTCGGCGTTTGCCAGCAGCCGCGAGGGCAGTTGTTTAGTAGCGATTGTGAACGCCATGGCCACCGACAGCGAGCCCGATCTCGAAGCGGCCTTGTGGGAGTGGGATCAAACTGAACGACTGGACCGGTGGCTTGTGGATGCCGGCCTGGCCTTGAAACGCATGCTGAATGCCAAAGAGCTGCTATAACTGCCATCCCTATTTATAAAAATGCACATAGTTTTCTAGTTAAGAAGCGCGGAAGCGACGCAGGAGACCGCGGGTTTATTTACACGTGCGACATAAATACTACATGCTAACTCAAGGGAGACCGAACGAGGCTACGGGCCGGATGCGGCGAGTGTCGCCGTCGCCGTCTTCTACAGGCGCCGGCGCGGGCGTGGCGTTGACCGGCACAGCCTCGACGTGCGGGTCGACAATTTTGTAGACCGACGAGTAGTCGTAGTTGACGTTGTAACCGGGCCGGCGGCTGAGCAGCTCGCGCTCGTTCTCGGCGGCAACGTCTTCGTCTTGGTAATTAAGAGTAGTGGCCGGCAGCGGCGCGATGGTATGCGCGCGCATCACATTGACCGACGGCCGCCGGATGCCCAGAAACAGGCCGCCCTCGTCGCTGTCGCTGTCGCTGTGGCTGGCGCTCTCGCTATCGCTGCAGATGGCGCTGCCGGCCGCCTGCTGCTGCGCCGCCGCCACCTCGTCGTCGTCTACTTCAAGGGCAATACATTGCTGCACGCGGTCGTTAAAGTGCACGTGGCGCTCGCCCTGCGACGACGCGCTGGCGCTCGACTGTCCACTGGCCTGCATGGCCAGCATGGTCGCTGACGAGCTGGCGCCGCTGCTGAGCGCCCCGGGGCTGGCGGCCGCCGGCATGTACTGTTTGTTAAGCATCGCCGCCATGCGCTCGCGCGTGGCGCCCGTGGGCGGGCGCCGGTAGATGTGGTGCCGCAGGTAGTTGGCCGTGTGCGAGGGGCGGGTTTCTACATCGGGGGCAGGCGCGCTGCTGCCGGCGTCGGCCAGCATGATCTGTGCCAATGTTTTCTTTTTCAAAATGCTTTTAATCTTGTTGGGCCGCGCTTTGGCAGTCTCGCTGTTGCTGGCATCCTGGGCGGGCGGCGGCGTAGAACTGCCGCTGTTGGGCTCGTGGTATAACGGCCCGTAAAGCCAGGTCACGTCGTAGTCCTTGAGCCAGTTCAAAGTCTCGGGACTCACCGTCTTGAGGTTGTTCTTGGCTTTGGCCCACGTGCGCCACGACGCATTCTCGAGCCGCGCGCTATTGGCCACTTCCTGCCGCCGCGACACAATATATCGCCACGACGACGAGATGTCCGACTCGTTCCAGTTATGGGAGAAGTAGTCCACCCGCACCAGCGGCTCGCGCTGGATCTGCGAGTCGTCCAGAGGCGACGCATCGTGTACGTGGCCAAACAGGCCTGTTCCGGACCCTCTTGGACTGCGCGGGCTATCGGGGCTGCGAGGACTGGTAGGTGCTGGCCCTACTGGCCCTGCTGAAGCGGCTGGAGCCACTGGAGCTGCTGGTGCTGGTGAAGTTGTAACTGGCTGGACCAATTTGGAAGACGGCGCAGATGCAACGGCAGGGCCAGATGGCACCGCTGCTGCCGGCTTAGCACTCGCGGTAGATGGCCCAGATGGTCCAGATGAAGCAGATGAAGCAGATGGTCCAGATGGGGCAGACGTACTCGCCGGCACCGCCACCTGCGGCAACTGCGCTGCAGTAGCATCAGGGATCGTCACTTTGCCGGAAATACTCTCTACCGCATCACGGCCAAACGTATCGCGGCCAGGAATGCCGTCAAATGTCCCCATTGATTTCGACCGCTTCAGCAGCCCCGGACGAACTGGGGCTGCGGGCTGCGGTGGCGGCACGCTTTTGGCACCCGCAGCGGCCATCGAGCCGGCCAGGTTTGTGCGCGACGAGGAATTGCGTTTAAGGCCTCCGCCGCCGCTACCACCTTCAACTGACATGTCTGGCTGGAGGGTGCCTGCTCTGCTGACAAACGCCCCTACTTGGCCGGCCTCCACCCCCTACCCACGTGATACTTAGCCCGTCTGCTGCTATCGGGGGCCTGGTTGGTTCATCCAACAGGGGGAGGTTCACTGCCATTGGAAGGTATACTGGATTGCTGATAAAGGGCATGTAAATCGATATCTTTCTCTGATCCTATCGGCACTTCTTGACTGTCTACTTTCTTGCTGCACACCAATTGTCGATGACGCACCCAACTGTGCTTCACGCTCTACCCCACATAGCTGCATAGTTGACACATGGATTCATACATGTGGTCCATGACTTAAACATGGAGACCCTCAACACCAAGGTCATTGAATATACCCGTTTATATCGAATACAGATTGGGTTACCCGTTATTATTCTTTTTTGCTATTCATATCGCCAATTATACCTGGCTGCTTGCCAGGGCTAGGGCCGCACGTCAGTGCCATTAGAATCCAAACTTATTTACCGCTCATATACAATCTATTTCCATGGTCTTGGAAGGTTAAGCCTTGGGTAATAGTCGCGCCAGCAGACCGGCAATCTGAAGCTTGCTTCCTACTCCCTCCAGAACCCGCATATGCGTAAAGCCAATCTCTTTAATGTACGCCAGCTTCTCCTGCTCGCTAAGACCGTCAAGCGTCTTGGTCACTCGGAACATGGTAGTAACAATATCAACAGCACTGTACCCGGTCTTCCACAGCTGGTCCATCTTATCAAGCGCCTTCTCATACTCGCCTTCATGGCATGCCGTGATGATAGCCTGGATAACCACCGGGTGAGGCGCGTCTACCACCTTGAACACATTGTCACCATTCACAAATCCAAAGCCACTTACGGTGGATTGCAGATTGTTGATGGCCTGCCGCATATCACCTTCGGCAGAAAACAGCAGCGCACTGAGACCATCGTCACTGTACTCGATGTTCTCCGCCTTGATGATCTGCAAGAGTCTTTTTAGAATCTGCTGCTCGCTGAGGCGGCCGAACCGCAGAATCGCACACCGCGACTGCAGCGGCTCGATGATTTTGCTGCTTTGGTTGCATGCAAACGCAAACCGCGTCGTCGACGCATAGATCTCCATGGTCCGGCGAAGAGCCTGCTGCGCGCCGGGGGTCATGGAATCTGCCTCGTCCAGGATCACGATTTTTTGTTTGCCTTGGGGCAAAGTCACTTTCTTTTGTGCAAACGTCTTGATCCGGCCTCGGACAACGTCAATGCCTCGCTCGTCACTGGCATTCAGTTCGAGAACAGCATCCTCATAGGCGTCGCCGAGAAGTTCATGCGCTAAACAATGAACAGATGTGGTTTTTCCAATACCGGGCGTACCGGAAATGATCATGTGGGTCATATTACCATCGCGGGCCATTGCTTTTAGGCGATCAATCGTGTCTTCATTGCCCACCACATCGTCCAACGTTCGTGGCCGATACTTTTCAACCCTTTGTTAGTTTCCATCCACATGCTAAAACCGTTAAACCCGTTTTTTATACATACCAAGGAAGCTCCAACTTGTCGATAGGCGCCAACTTGACGCGCTTCGACGGTCCCGGATCCATGACTAAAGAAACACGACGGGCTCAATCTGTAATATAAAATCCACCCTAACCCCTACAGAATTGGCGCTCTCACGGCAGGGATCTCGATAAAGGTTGGGAAGGTTGGAGGGTATAAATATGGATAATTTAGTTAATTTAGGTAGTTTAGTTATTTGCTTCGATCGAGGTTTCCTCTGCTAAGGAGTTGCAGGAATATATAGTCGCGCAGTTCCAGTTACACTGGATGCGATGTACAAAGTAGGATAGCGATAAAAGCAATCTCTAATAGTGGAATTCAAAATCACTGGGTTCCCGCCTCAGGTTGGGCTGGGACCCATACGTGCGTAATGATGGTTCAAAGTGTTGGCTGGAGCCGGGGGCGCCGCCGCTGCTGGATGCATGGCTGCCCGTAGACCGCGCATACCCTTGCCCGTAGTTACCGGCCTGCATACTGCGAGGCGTGTGACTAGAATCAGGATTGTGGGTTGTCGAAACGCCATAGCCTAGCCCGGTATCAAAATTCTCCAGGTGTAAATGCGGAAGGCCAAGGCCGATTTCTCTGGCGGTCTCGTAGGCGTCTCCAGATCCACTCGCATCACCACCGCCTTGTGATGAATCCCACCCATGTCGGGGGTTAGAGAGGGAACTGCCGTATCCGAGACCATAGGGGTCGTAGTCGGATGTAACATTAGTAGAAGTCCCCGGCTCGCGGTACCCCCACCCTCCCCGGGCGTTATAGTCGTCGTGGTTGTTGTTATTATTGTTGTTGTTACCACCGTTGTTGTTGCCGTTGTTGTTATTGTTGTTCCCGCTGCCCAACCGAAGGGGCATGAATCCGCCACCATAATACAAGTCATGGGTCGTTGAATACTGCAAGCCGTGGTGGGATGGCGACTGCAGAGGTGCGATAGTGTCTAGAGGGGTTCTGTATGCTTTGCTGCGGAGCATTTCTTGGTCAATAGTGATTTCCTTGAGATTGGCCTGACTAGTAGGCAGAATCAGGCGGTTGTTTTCCACATCCGCAGCTGTATAGTACGAAATCAAATGATAGTTTTTGTTAGCACGATACTTGACCGAAAACGTTTTCTTTACAAGGCCATTTTCTTTGAAATCGTATGAATCTACCAATGATCCATAGATAGATGCTTCGTTATGGGTAGTCCGATTGGTTTGCGTTAACATAAAGGCATTGACCCCGCTCCGAGAGTCTTGCCCTTCGCGCATGGGCGGTTGCAGGTTGTCTATGCGGCTGTAGGGACTGGTTATGCTTGACTTTCTTCTGCGGTGTCTGGGCTGCGATCGCCGGTCAACGCTGTTGTCCTTTTTCACTTCTCGGTAGATCAGGAACTGGTTAAGGATTCGTGATGGCGACCAGGCGACTCCGTCGGTCCACCGTTTGATACCGGCTTCCTCCTCGCAGAATACGAAGATGGCCCCGGACCTAATAAGTGAACTGCGTTCGTGATCCTTGGGTCGTCGGTTGACGGGTACTAACAGACCGTCGACGACCCCCTGGATCAATGATAGCGCTTCCCGGGTATCCCTGACCCATCCTTCAAAGGTTGGTTGAAGAGATCCTGTCATAAGCAGTAGCTTAATCGAGCAATAGATCTTTGTTCAAAATGAGTTTCACCCTGCTTAATCTTCCCTTGTCTTGGTTAAGTGCTCGGACAGGCTTTTAATGGCGCAAGGTGCAAATGATAGAATATTGCACAGCAATGGTGGAGGCTAGGTATGAGTCCGTAAAAAATATCACCCCTTGGCAACGCGAAGTATGTATGTGCGTCAAGGATATAAAGAGAGAAGCCAATTCAACAATGGTCAATAAACTCCAAGACCTAAATCCAGTTGGGTTTCTCGATGAATCTAATTATATATACTTGTTGTAATTTGACGGCACTGCCGGCTGGGAGTGCAACGAAATTAACTTCGTCTCAGGTAATGTCTGCCGCCAAATTAGTTCGATTAAAGTTTGTCTGCACTAGGGATGATTTTAATGTTAGACGGGAGATAATATTTGATCCTTCCTTAGGGAATCAACAAATCTGGTCTCGGACACTTTGAAATAAGCTTTTCGGATCAATCGCTTTTAATAGGTACCAAAAATTTCCTCATATCACCTTCCCTTTGGGGGTTTGCGACTCCGACATAGGTATCTGCAGCAAATGACCGTGCACAGCTGCAAGTAGGGTGATGTCATGCATGCCTGCATTTTGGTGCAGGTGAGGAGCCTAGTTCTGTTTCAGATTGAAGAGAGACTTCATACGCACAGCCCATGCAATCTCGGCAATACCGGCCAAGAATCGCCGCCCGATGGTCATTTTATGCTGCATATGCTGTAGAGCCTCAGAAGTCTTGGCTCGCGAGCAACTCCCGAGATTGGCGTTTTAGTGCAGTAAGCCGATATAGTGCTGCCCACCCGTTGCCTCGCTTCGCCCCTGCGGCCGCAACACCGTGCATAATGTGGCGACTGCATATCAAGGGCAGCCGAACAAGCCATATAACCTTAAAAAGCGGCTAATTTCCATCTCCGAATGCCAATATCCCAGAAAAAACCCAACCCAGCCAGTACAGTCTGTACAATTTGGACGACCCCACCAGTATAAACAGCGCTAGCATTGAAATAGTTATATAGATTATTTGCCTCCAAAATTTGCTCTTTGGAGCTAGTCAAATTTACCAGTGAGCAAAGGTTCATTGTTATAGCGGCGCCGCAAGTGTCTGCGGCCGAATTTGCGGTATAACCCGTACACGGACACGACGATGAAGATCACCAAAAACACCGGCGAGCTCAACAACCCCAGCAGGCCACCCAGCGTAGTTTTTTCCCGGTAGATGAATACCGGCGGGTCCCGGTTGACCTTGACCATTCCCCTTAGGCCTCGCTGGAAGGCATGGGTAGTGGTACCCGGCCGCGAGTCGTCGTCGAGCTGGGTCATAGCCTTGCGGATCGCGTTGCTATCGTCAGGGTGTAAGTACCCGTTGATGGAGTCAACGTAGCGGTTGCCGTACAGATCAAGGACCACTACCTGGCCGGACTCGTGCGACTTGGTGGGCAGGATCTTGGCGAAGTTCTTAGCCCAGATATCCTTCGGCACATACGAGAAAGCCACATTCAGCTGCAAGGGAGCCTGGATAGGCACCTTCATGATGCTGTTAGCCAGCTGGAACTTACCGGCCGCCACCGCGGCATCGCGCAGCTTCAGGCGTTGGGTCCGCAGCCGGTCCTGGTTATCGATGCGGCGGCGTTCGGCCTCGTCGTACCATTTGCGGGCGAGCTCGCGGTAATTGCGCAAGTCCTTAACGATATCGTCGCTGGGCTTCTCCGTGCTAGGCTCGGTAATGAGCACGGCATGGAACGGCGCGACCGTCGATAGCTCGGAAAGCCGGTCTACATCCAAAGGCTGCGCGGACGCATAGCGGATTTGCCGCGCCCATGTCTCCATGCCTACGGGGTCGCGCATCTTGATCGGCACGTTCGAGAACGGGTACGGGATACTATCGGGCTCGGTGTGGGGCCCGACCCTGCTTAGGAACGAGAAGGCAGTGCCATGGTGATGGATCCCCAGTTTCTCGGTGATATCGGGAACATTCGCGCGATAAAGCACCGAGTTAAAGGCGGCCATACGGCTGGAAAGCTCCGACAACGCCTCCCAGTCCTCGGGCATGACACTCTCGTCGTAAACAAACACAAACGTGGCGCGGCCATCGTCATTGTTGACGCCCAAATGGTCGTACAGATCTTCCAAGCTATCGGCCGGGATAATCTGGCCGCCGGTCTGCATGAGCACATAGGTCTCCATTGCCGACGCCACGCGGTCGCCCTGGTAGTCCGCCTTGTGGCTGTTGCCCTCATAGTAGCGGATTGTCGGGTAGGCCGACACGCCGAGCTCAATACAAAACGCGCTATCGGTGTCGCAGTCGAACTCGGCGACATTCACCCGCTTCTGCAGGCGCGCCGCCAGGGCCTCCCATTCGGGCGCCATCTTCTGGCAGTGCGGGCACCGCGGCGAATACAGTTTGACCAGCCAGGGCTCGTCGGACTCGAGAATGCTGCGCTCAAACGCCTTGCGGTCCTTCATCACGTGCGACGTGCCGTCGGCATACGACGACTTGATCTCGCCCCACGACGGCGGCGGCGCGTTCGGCTTGGTATAGGTGCGGAACCCGTGGTTGCGTTCCACGCCTTCGCCAAACACTAGCGTGCTGGGGTCGCCCTCTACGGCCGAGCCAAACGTATCTTTGGCATAGGCCACCGCGTCGGCTACTGTCTTGATACTGCCCTTGCCTGTAGCGGCCGGAGCGGCTACTGAGCCCTTGGACTTTTCATCCTGGAGATGGTCGTCCGGCGACGAGCTCTGGTCGCGGTCCAGCTCCTTATAGGAGGACTGGATACTGGGTACTGGCGGCTCGTCGGCCACCGACTCGTCGGGCGCAGCCCCCGTGTTGAGATTAGTGCCGCTAGCGGCCTCGCGCACGAATTTGACATACGCATCGGTGTCGCGAGAATCAGTAAACTCCTTGACAAAGTCGGCATCGCGGTACAGCCAGGTCTGGGGCCAGCCCTTGACGTTCTTGGACTGGCAGAACTCGTTGTATTTCAGGCAGTTGATCTGGCCGAACCGCACATGCAGCTTCTCGGTGCCCTCGGCGCCGCCCAATTCCTCATAGGCGGCCTGCCATTTCGGCGCCATCGCCTTGCTATACCGGCACTCGGGCGAGTAGAACTTGATGAACCACATATCCGGCAAGTCCTTAGCCGTGAAGTTGCCCGGCTCGATATGGGGCGGCTCGGCGGCATTGAAAGGCTCGGTTTTCCCTAAAGTAGGCGGGAACTCGAAAAAGTCTTCTGCCGATGTCTGTTTGTTATCCGAAGCGGTCTTTTTATCCGCCTTCGAGTCGGCTTTCAAGTCGGCTTTTGAGTCCAATTTCGAATCGAGTTTCGAGTCGAGTTTCGGCGTGGCCACACTGTTGGCAGTCACACTAGGCAAACTATCCCAGGGAATGTCGGTCACATAGGCCTCGGCATCACTGGCCAGTTTACTGACCAGCCGGTCAGAGGCACTGCCCGGAATCACCGCCGGCATATCGATGCCATCGGCCCCAAAGACCATCAACGTCCGGGCATAGCTCGCAATCGGGGCGCTCTCCATGGCGCCCTTATAAGGCCCCAGATTCTCGCCATCCATGTAAGTGCGCAGATCAGGGTAGGCCCGGATGCTCTGGGCATTGCAGAGATCGCCCTGCTCGACGCAGTTCACGACGCCGAACTTGAGCTTCTCCGAAGAGCCGCCCACACTTTCCAAAGCTGCATCCCACTTGGGAGCCAGCTCCAGGCAGTGGGGGCAGTAGGGCGAATAGAATTTCACAAACCACAGGCCGGTCATGTGGGTTTTAGTGAACGTGGCTGCGGTGAGGTTCTCGTAGCTGCCGGCCAAGTTGTTAGCACCACTAGAATCCTTTGACTGGTCGGTAATGCGACCAGCAGCAACGTCTTTAGCGTCTTGCTTTGCCGCTGCGTTAGCCACAAAGGCCAGCGCCGCCGTCACCAACGAGATGCGCATGGGGGTTGGGTGTGGTAATCTGGTAATAGCTTTTTAAAGATCGGGCGGTCGGGTGGGTCACGGGTGGGTAACGGATAGTCACAAGTGGGTCCCACAGTGTGGGGCGGGCCCAGGTTTAGGAGTAGGAATAGAATTAACAATTTAATTAAGTGATTTTTTTATGGTATGGCAAACTAAAATCCCTACAATGGCCTTTAGCATACCTTATGCGGGGGTACGTGCGCGGAAAACCCTTGTTACAGTTCCCTTGCACATAGCCCGCGTTCCTTACCCCGTCCTGCCGGCGGCATATTTTAAAGCGACACGCAGGCAAAAATATTAGCTATATGCAACCCGTAACTCAAACCCGGCCATTGAGATGCCCCGACCTAGCAAGTAAGATCCCGGCCCAGATCTGCAGATACTAAAGCGGGGGACCACTGTTTTTAAAGTTGCAGTAAACCTATAGCTGGGGCTGCCTATTTGGGCCGAATTCCCACCCCCTGCATAATTCCGAGTCAGATGGGGGAAGAGGGGGGGGCAAAGCCCTGTCTCTCCTAAGCAATGTGGCTGGGGGATGTCAGCAAAAGCCTGCTCGAAGGCGTGCAGAGCCTGTGGTTAGTGGCCCTAGAATTGCTATTATTTTTCATTCTTGTGATCGTGCTTTTGTATGTCGTGCGCCGGTTATTACGAGGCTCGTTTGCTACCGACCATTGGCTGGGGCTGAGCTCGGAATCGTTTGATCTCGACGACAACATCGCCAACGACAGTCGGCAAGGCCTGGCCACCATGGCAAAATTCAAGGTGCTTTTGTATATGATCGTATATGCCGAGTCTTTTGACGAGGCGCGCACTCGGTATACTCGGAGCCAGTTTGCGTCTAACAACATTGGGCCCGACGGCCGGCCCCGCGACCCTAAAGCGGTGTTCTTCTTTTAAATGTATTTTTATAATGTATAATGAGTTTTTAAACAACCAATCAAACAATCAATCGATCAAAAAAGTGTTCAGGGTAATATCCCACCGACGGTGAGTGTTATGGCTACGTGAGGACATGGCGGGGGGGAAGACTGTAACTGTGTTTATGTACTAAGGCCATTTCCCTGGCATGGCCCCCATTTACACCAGCTGGCGTTTCTGCTGGTCGCGGGCCCATTTAGCTGTTTCTCGGGTGGTGGCATTGAACGACTTGTCGCGGCCCCGCTTGATCAGACTGGTCACCCAGTCCTGGCTGAACACGGCTTGGAAGGTGCCCTCCGGGTACATGGACGCCAGGTCGCCCAGCAGGCCGACCGAGTTGCGCACCACCGATTCTGTCTCCGACAACTCTGTGTCCTGGTATACGAGATGCAAAAACTGGAGGGCGTCGCCCACCACCGGCTCCAGCACGGCCGGGTAGTCCCGCAGGCCGGCCACGATGCCTACGTAGGCGTCGAGAATGGCTTCCCGCAGCGTCCACACATATTCGGCCATGTCGGGCGGCATTTCCGGCGTGGCGGCCAGCTGCGCGCCCTGGACAAGAATGCGGTTCACGTTGCTAAGGTAGGGCTCGAACTGGCCGCCGATGCTGGAGGCAATGTCGCCAATGCACGACAGCACCACCGGCTTGATCTCGCGCCGCACGTCCGCGCTCTCCACAATCGCCAGCAGCTCGGCCATGAACGTGGGCACGTACTGGGCCACGTCGGGCCCGATCGCGTGCGAGATATCGGCTACTAACCCTACCGCCGTCGACGACGACTGGTACTCGGGCTCCTTGAGGGCGGCTACCAAGTAGGGCACGAACGCGCCCACAAACTCGTTAAACGCGGACCCAATGGCGCCGGCCACGGCGCCCACGGCAATGAACACGTCCTCCTCCACCAGCGAGTTGGGCAGCTTGTTCTGCAGGATGTGCAGAAACAGCGACATGAGCTGGTTGGCGCCCGACGCGACTTTGTCGCCCACGCGGTGGATGATGTTGGCCAGCACGCCCAGCAGGTTGACCTGCAGCTCCTCGAGATTGGCCTTGTCGTCGCTGCTGACGATCTGGCTCTGCATGGCCAGCGTGGCATGCAGCCGCTCCATCACCGTGCCCGACAGCTCCAGCACCAGGCCCTGCACGTCTTCAGTGGAGTGGATGACCATGGTGTTGAGGGCCTCGTAGGCACTAGTCCGCGCGCTGTTTTCGTTATTGGCCCGGCCCGACGCCTGCAGCAATGCGGGCAGCAGCTGCGGGTAGAACGCCGCGATCGGCGACGTGGCCTGGTCCGGCACCGGCGACAGCTGCTCGGTCAGGTTCATCAGCGTCCAGCAGCAGTTGGTCGACACCCGCGGCACGTCCTTCAACCCTTCCAGCAAAGCATGTACCATGGCCGGCAGGTCCTGCTGCACGTTGATGGCCCCCACCGCCAGGTCGGCGATGCGGCCGAGGCACCAAGCCACCGTATCCTTGACATGGGTGCTGGAGTCGCCCATCAGCTGCAGCAACGGGCGCAGGGCTTGCGAAATCAGGCCCTGCAGGTTGGCCGGGTCGGGCCCGCCCAAAATGGACCCGAACGCCATCACGGCCGCGTCGCGTTTGGCCCACTCGTCGCTTTGGATGTTGGCGCCCACAAACTCGACGGTGGTTTGCACAATCGCATCGCCGGTATCCTGGGCTAGCAGCTGCAAGCAGGCGCCGGCGGCCATCGGCACGCTCCAATCGTCGTCGTCCTGGTCGTCGTCCTGGTGGGTGAGCAGATTGAGCAAAGTGGGCAGAATCTGGGGCAGCGCCGTAAGGGCAAAGTGGTAATTTTCGCGGCGGGAACTGGCTGGCAACGGCGCGCCCGTCTCGGCAGCTGCCTGCTCCAAACTAGTGATTTCGATCTCCACCTCGCACACCGTTGACCAGAACTCGACCGCCATCGAGGTGACCATCTCGTCGCTCGACGACATGCCCTCCACCGTGAGCTGGAATAACGCTTGTTCCATGTACGGCCGCATGTACTCGTAGTACAGGGCCATAATGCGGGCCATGGCCGCGAACGCGGCGCTCTGCAGGTCGGTGGACGTCGGGGTCTGCGTGGCCTCACACACTACCTGCATGATGAAGTTGCGCTCGGACTCATTGGCGAAGTTGCGGCTAATAAACTTGAGCGAGTTGTACAGCGCCCGCATGGCCTTGAGGCGCACCTCCATGCTGGGCTCGGTCTTTTGCGCGCCCTGGATGATGGCGGTCAGCAAGCCGTCCATCTGCGAAACCACCCCCGGGTCCTGCGGGTCCGCGCCTTCGCAAATATAGCCAATACAGGTCAGACTGGCCTTCTTGACGTGGTCGGGCACGTCCACTTGCGTGCTCTTCACCAGCAGCCCCGTGAGCTCAGGCCACTGGCCTACGGGCAGCTCGATGTCGGCAATGGCGGCCACCAGCTGGGCGGCCGCGCCGGCCACGCGCTCGCTGGGGTCGGCCAGCGCTTCCAGCGCGGTCTGTTTGATCTTCTGCTTGGCCGCACTGTCCAGCTGCAGCCATCGCTGCGCCTTGGACGCTTTGGTGCGCCCGTCCTTGGCCGTCAGCTCGTTTTTAAGCGCTAGGCCGGCAAGCATCCGCACGTCCACGCGGTTTGACGACGCCGCCAGGGCTTCGGTCAACATCGCCAGGTAGGGCACGAAATGCTCGTTGGACGCGGCCTGTAGCCGCTGCTCCGCCTCGCTACGCACTTGCGCGTCCGGGCTGAGGATTGCCTCCAAGACTTGGCCAATATCCATGGTGACTAAAGTTTACCGGTTTGTGCGATAAATAAACCGCCCGCTACCACGGCAACCGTGCTGACGAAACGAGCATGGGGTACATGCGCATGTGCCGTACAAGCCGTTCACACTGGCGTCTCTAATAAACATGGTAATATATATCTTATCTAGTGTGTCTTTTTTCTTTTGGTTTACTTTTTTCTTTTTTTTTTCTTTTTCTTTTTTTCTTACTAGGCCGACAAGTCGGCCTGTAACCGCTTCGCGGAAACCACCGTTTCGTAGCGTGAAGAGCGTAAATAACAATAGATTTCCTATTCCGCGAAGCGGAACTACAGGCCGACTTGTCGGCCTAGTAAGAAAAAAGAAAGAAGAAAGAAAAGAAAGTAGGCAAATATTAAGGTTTAGAGTCTATTGGGTCGCCTAATGTGTAGGATATACAGGGTATGTACGGTTATGTCTGTTGCCACTGCTCGAGCAGCTTCAAGTCGGCGCCGCCGACGGTGGCAATGATCCGACGCATCGGAAGATCGGCACAGAATGTTTCGAGCTCTGTATAGCTTGAATGCTCGCTGTAGGGCACGCGGCATACCGACATGCTGCCGATGTAGGGTCGGCCCAGCGACGATGGCGAGAACTCGCCGCGAAACGTCCAGCCGGTAGGCACGAACGCGAGCATATGCGTATAGTGTTTGCGCAGAAACCGCCATTGGCTGTCGAGCCTCTCCGTGGTGACATCGCTCATCGACACGAGGTGGACTTGGCACGACAGGCCATCGCCGTTTTCCAGCAATAGCGAGTCGAGTTCGGGGTCCTGCAGCAGTTTCAGGGTCGCCAGTTTATGGTTGGCAGCCCATATTTTGGTGCCGAGCGCCTTGGCGATCGCTGTGGCCAGCCGCTCTTTGCCAATCGTGTAAGTGCCGACCATGACCAGCAGCCTAGTTGGTTTCGGCAGCGTAAAGAACGACTTGGGCGGGTTTTCCTGCAGCTGCACGCAGTGCGCAACGCAAGTATCCACAACTGTTTGTTGCGAGGGAAACGTGCGTTTGGGATCGAGATATGTAGTGTCCAAATAGCAGCGGTCCAGCCGCTGGGTATAGTGTTTGATGGTATGCACAAGCTCATTAGTAGCCCGGAAGTCGCCAGTATGTAAAGTAGATTTGTTAAACAGGATTACCGCGGCGCCAGGACAGTGGTTTGCGTCCAGAAAGAGTACTTCAACGCCGTTTACTTCGGTGGGCACGCCGATCTCAATAGGCCGCAGCAGATCCTCGCTCACATTCAGCTTGGCGGCTGCTAACCGCGCCGTCGCAGGAGTGCAATAAATAAGCCCCGCTTTCCAGCCTTTCGTGAGCCCACCGTAATGGTCGCTGTGGAAGTGGGTGAGAAAGTATGCATCGACATTAAGGTCGCCGTAGCAGAAACCGTCCACGGCAAACTTGGCAGTCGGGAAATCGAGGATTTTGAAAAACGGCGGCTTGCGTTTCGGTTCTTCTGCTTCGGGCGATTTGCTGGCTTTTTGGGCACCTTTTGGAGCAGCTTTGGGGGACGCTTTTCGGGCTCGACATTTCCGGCTCGTCGATATTGGTTTCTTTGCCTTCGCTATTTCCTCGGGTTTCTCATTAACAGGCTTTGAAATTATTTCGTTTGCAATTTCGTCCTCTCCTTCTGATACTTTAATTGCGTCTTCAATCGGCGTGTCAGGCTCGGTGGCGACCCCATTAGAACTGACATCTTCCTCATGCTTCTGCATAGAAGTAGGCTCATTAGATCCATTGGATTTGTTCGATCCGGTAGAACTGTCGCAGGCATCAATACATTCATCGGCATGAGTTTCTCGGCTAGCGATATCCAGAAATTCCATATTCATCCCGCACAGCGGACACAGAATATGGGTTCGTGCCATCTAAACCCGGGCCATTCTTATGCAATTGGGAAGCGTCCAACCCGTGACCCTTGGGCTAATCTAAAGGGTGCTATCCCACCCAGGGTCCCAATCCCCCCCAGGGTCATTGGTCTAGGCCTCACTAAGCAGAACCCCACCCAGCTTTCCAGTCAGCCACACCATGTTCAGGATGGAGATGGAGGGCGGAGTGCCCGTCTACCGTCCTACCTATGAAGAGTTCCGAGACTTTAAGACATTTGTGGAGCAGATCGAGCCTATGGGAATGACCACCGGTATTGCCAAAGTGATTCCGCCGCCGGAATGGCTGGCCAAACTGCCGCCCATTGACAAGTCGGCCACCGATACTATCCAGATCAAGCGGCCTATCTGCCAGAACGCCATCGGCTCGCGCGGCGCATTTGCCATCCAGAACGTGGAAAAGCATCGCAATTACACTGTCGGCAACTGGCGCAAAGTGTGTGCCGAACCCTGTAATCAGCCGCCGCCTCGTCGGGGCGAGCGCCGGGAAAAAGTAGACCTTCCGGACAACCCGGCGGAGTTCGACGATTCGGCATTTACTGATGAGCGCTGCGATGCGCTGGAAAGAACTTACTGGACTAGCTTGGGCTTTGCCGCGCCCATGTATGGCGCCGATATGCCCGGCAGTCTGTTCAACGATACGGTTAGCGACTGGAACGTAGCCCATCTCGACAACATTCTCAATAACCTCGACGAGCAGATTCCAGGCGTTAACACTGCCTATCTGTATCTGGGCATGTGGAAAGCCACGTTTGCCTGGCACACAGAAGACATGGACCTTCACTCCATCAACTATATCCACTTTGGCGCCCCTAAACAATGGTACTCGATTCCTCAGAACCAGCGCGACCGGTTTTATAAACTTATGGCGGCGCTTTTCCCGGAAGACTCGCATACCTGTTCCGAGTTCCTGCGTCATAAAACGTTCATGGTGGCCCCCAGCCTGCTGGAGGAGCACGGCGTGCGGGTGAACCGCATTGTGCATCGCCAGGGCGAGTTCATGATCACGTTCCCGCACGGCTACCATTCCGGTTTCAATTACGGCTATAACTGTGCCGAGTCCGTGAACTTCGCTACGGACCGCTGGCTGGATATCGGCAAGGCGTCGGGGGTATGCAAATGCGTGTCGCACTCGGTGGGCATCAATGTGAACCAGCTGATCCGGCGCATCAATGGCGAGCCGCTAAGTCCGCCTGATTCGCCTCGATCGCCAGAGGCCGAGCTGGCCGAATCGGCCCAGTCGGCGGCGCTGCTGGCCAAGAAAGGGTCTTCGAAACGGCCTTCCAAACGCCGCAAACAAGCGCCGCCGCCTCCGGCCGCACAAAGCCCGCCTCATAAAGATTCTAAACGCCGCCGCCGCTTCCCCTGCGCGCTGTGCGCGAGCACGTGGCCCAGCCTGCTGGACAACCAGGCCGGCACTGCCCGCGTGCACCGCATCTGCGCCCAGCTCATGCCGGGCGCCCACATCGCGCAGGACGTGGTGCAAGACCTGGAAACCGTCGACAGCGAGCGTTTCCGGCTCCGCTGTCTGCAGTGCCGCATTTCGCACGGCGCGTGTTTCCAGTGCGCCCACCCGAAATGCACCCGCTCTTACCACCCCACCTGCGCGGCCTCGGCAGGCATGGTCACCGAGAACAGCGAGCATCTGTGCCGGTTCCACCGCGCGCCGGTGCCGCGGCTTCCCGAGGACCCTGCAGAAGCAAACGCGGCCGCATGCGACCTCTGTATGCCGCTGTTATCCGGAGATGTCGTGCAGTACCGCCTCAACAACCATCTTTATCAAGCCGGTATTGTCCGTGACAACGAGCGCTCCGAGGGAATGCTGGCTGTATATGTGCTCCCCAACCGCGACCGCGTGGTCGAGGTGCCGTATAGCCAGGTAGTGCCTGGCAAGTTGGATGCATTAGTGGAGTCGTCGTTGCAGACAAAGACAAAAGAGTCTATAGTGGAGGCGGTTGCCAAACAAGCACGTGATACCGAACCCGCTGGTCCATCGGGTCCATCTGGCCCTATTGACCTGCTCGACCCGCCGGCCAACGCCGTTCCCGTACGACCCGAGCTGTATGCGACCAAGACCAACGAGGGCGTGGCCTCGCCGTTTGTATTTATGGGCGTGCCACTGCCTAATTGTCTAAAGCGCACATTGCCTCTATGAATTAGTTTCGTTATGAATAGAAATGTTATTACCATTCTTTAGTGGTTCCCTAGGTCCCTAATGGGTTCCCAGATATTACTAGGTGCATGACAGCATGATGGGAACAGTGGTTACTAAATTAGTAGCACAAGCCACATATCACCTGTCCTTAGATCTGCTAAAAAGTACTCTAAAAATGTCTCTAGAATATCCAGGTCATTTGGCTTAGAAAAGTCTTGTATCACTACTAGTACCTATCTATTTAAGAACCTTGCCGTCGGCAATAGGACGCTCCTCACCGTTGATGATCAGAGGCTTGTCCCACGCCCACAGGTCGCCAATGAGCTCGCGGTCCTCAGGCTTGGAGGCGTCCAGCTGGGTGAACTCGTAGGACTCCCAATCAGGAGCAACGTCAAACACCGCCTTATGGTCCTGGCCACGGATCACAAACGCTCCCTGGATGCCATTGTTGTTGTTCTCACCGTAGACAACCGACGCCCCGAAAATGTAGGGCACCGACTCGGTCAGGCGGTTGAAGAAGCCGCCAATCAGATTGTTGGACATGAAAGTCATCGTCAACTCGTCGTTGTACTTGTAGTCGACCTTCCACAGCGACCACTCCTCAGGGTTGTAAAACTCGTCCCAGAAGTAGGGCAGAGCCTTTTCGCGGGTCTCCTCGTTGGAGTAAACGACCTTCAGCTCGCGGATGTTCTTAGAAGCGCGAGGAAGCTTCGAAACGGGGTGCACGTACTTCTCGGGGGCGGGCTCAGCAGCGGCGTCGGCAGCGTCAGACATTATAGTAAACTATACGTGGTTTGTCAGTCGCAGTGGCCTTTTTTCCAGCAGACCAGGGCCAGGGTTGGCCCCATCGCACGTGGCTGGCTGGGCCATCAACCAGCTGGTGGACTTGATTTTCCTATTAGTTTTTGACAGGTTCGTAGCTCGTAGGTTGGTTTGGTAGCATTCTATCAGTGAAATCTATCAAACCACATAAGAAACCTTTGCGGTTGCTCGGATGCAATAAAAAAGCCCTTTGGTAAGGGCTTATTGGGGCTATTAGGCTGATTGCCAGTTAATCGAAGCTCATTTCTGAGTGCCTTTCATTATTAGCAGTGCTAAATAACCATTTTAAAAGGCATTGACTAGGGTCATGACTTAATCAACATCGTTGCTGCTTGAATACGGGGAAAGCGACTGCAACCGATGCCATGGCCTAGCTGCATCACGTGCCCCAACTGCGACGGTCCCCAGATCGGCACTGGAAATTAAAAATCTCAGCCTGTGGATATAAACTGCTATAGCTGAGGTATATCCCTCTCAATTGTACTTAAGTTAATCATGCTTTTACTAGTACTTTAACAGGGGGTTATAGATTATCGCCATCGGCAGTCAACCTCCAGTAATGGCCCGTACAAAGGATATAATTATGATGTCAACCGACTTAACTCCAGTTGTTTGCCGAGGCGAGGGTTGCATCTCGAGTTCCTTTGCGTATGTAACTCGGTTTTGGCACTGTGGGCCCGCGCCAAGGCTGGTGAGACCACCTATTGACATGATTAGGGTACCACCAAACAGCGACTTCCAAAAAAGAATCAGGCAAATATAAGCCAAATTATGACTGCCAAGTCTTCCCCAGATACTTTAGCAAGCGCATATACTAGCCACTAAGCCAGTGTCCCGATCTGACCTGATCTGCATGCACTACGACACGCATGCACGTCAGCGGGCTGGGCGGTCGATCTATGCATGGATACCCTCAAGAGGATGAAACATTACTGACCTTTGTTTTGGAGGCTTTGGAGGGATCAACAACTTTATATTTACAGATATTAGCGAAAACTTTACCGATTTTCTTAACAAGGTTCACGGTAATCTTATATTTGATGGATTTTAATCACCATCGTTCATGCACTAATATATGCAATCGGAGGAAGCCATTAACGTTTTAGTCACGTGCTGATGCCATTGGTGAGACCTATTAAAAGAATATCCCTATTGGCTACATATCCCGAACCTGGTACCGCTAATATTTAACAATTTAGAGGGTCACTACTTAATTGCCATGCCAAGTAATGGCTCTTTTTTGCTCATTGGCGTTGAAAATGGTCTTGGCAGCCACAGGCTGTGATGGTAGCGAACCTGCCATTTTTTCCTACCTTCATGTGGGTCATATTGCATATGTAAACTACCCAGTCACCCCATGCAGGCAGCTAGCTTATCCAGTAGGTAAAAGCCGTAGTTTCCAGCCTTTGAGCAAGTCAACCGGCCCGCATCTGCCTGCAGTTGCCATTGAAATGCTCACCCCAACCACCAATCTCGATCTAATATGCATGCATCTCTGTGCCCCGGGCATAAACCATGCAGCACGTGCTGCAGGCTCAAGACCGCTATAAAGCAGGGTTCACCACCCACCAAGGTTATTAAGTTATGCCGTTTCCTGCAACTTCCGTCACTGATACCATCTACCGCGGAGTGTCCCTGGGCAACCTTACCACCCAGCAGATTGTGCCGCAATGGCTGTCGGACGCTCCCGAGGGCAGCTACAACTACTGCTCGATGCCTCACCCCACAAAAGACTTCTACGAGCCCTTGGCGGGCAAGTTGGTCTATGTGGAATATATCCAGCGTCACCAGAAACGCACTCCTTATAATCTGATTTCTAATGACGCTTTCTTCTGCGACGAGAGCCACCAGATCGTCGGCAATCATCTGGCTCGCTCCGATGCTCCCGGCAGTAACATCATTGTCGAGACTCCTAACAACTCGTTCACAGATATCCGGGGTACTTGCCAATACCCGCAATTAACGGTCGGCGGTCTTCTCGACGCCCAGTACCACGGAAAGGATCTGTGGAACCTTTACGGCGCTGAATTGGGCCTGCTTTCCGTAGAGCCCGATACCCGGGAAATCAAACACCGGGTGTCCAACTCGGACCTCACCGAGGCTACTGCCAACGGTCTTTTACAGGCCATGTACTCCGGCGAGACTGTCTTCCCGCTTTACCAGCAGGTTGACTCCTACGACAGTATCGATAGCGGCTTCACCTGCGACCGCCGCAGCACCCTTCAATCGGAGGAGCGCAGCACCACTGAGTGGTACGAGCACCTGGACGAGATGCAGGGCGTTGTTGATGCTATTAATACTACTTACTTCCCCGGCTCGCTCACCTCGTCGGCATGGACGAGCAACTTTGATCATCTGTGCGACAACTTCCAGGCCAAGCTTTGCAACGGCTACGACCTGAACATTCCTTCCGAGATTGAGACCGCTGTGTTCAATGCCGGTGACTGGGAATGGAACTACTATTATAACAATGGCAACACTTCTTCCGACTACATCAAGTCTATTTCGGGAGTGTTCATTGCCGAGATCATCGACCGGATGAGTGCGTTGCCCGAGGGCCTTAAATTCCACCACACGTTTGCTCATGATGGTGATATCGGTCCTCTGGCCGGTGCTTTCGGCATTGAGACCCTGCGTTGGCCCGGAATGGGCTCGAATATTGCCATTGAGGTATGGGAAGATAATGGCAACAAGACTGCCCGTGTGCTTTACAGCGGCGCGCCGATCCGCAGCAAGACCAACTCCAATCTGGGCACCGGTGTGACTTTGGACGAGCTGTTTGCCGTTTTGGAGCCTTTTGAGCTGCGGGATTCGGCGTGGTGCGACAATTAAGCAATGTATTGCAATGTATTGCAATGTATTGCTTTTAATTAGAAAAAAACAACAACAGATCTTATCGTTATATATAATAATAATAGTGTAAACGAACTACCTCTTAGTACCCCCCCTCCCTTTGCCGTAAGCTTGACCTCATCTGCAGCCGAGTCCACAACCGAGATGGATTCAAACCCCTAACCACGGGGTACCCCGCCCCACGTGACAAATCCGACTCGGGGCCGAATCTCCCCATATATGTATACTTGCAACCTGTTCCCAAAACACATGTTGCGGAGACGCTTTCTTTCCACCATTTCGAAGTTTCCCTATCCTACGCCGGCCGAAGAACAACAGTACCTGGCTGAGCAGATTGCCTCCATTGATAGCTGGTTCAAAAGTGACCGGTTTAAGAATATCAAGCGGCCGTGGACGGCTGCAGATATCGCTCCTCTGCGGGGAACGCTGGTCCCGCAGTACCCTTCCGATGTCCAGTCACACAAATTGTTCAATTTGCTCCAAGAACGGTTCCGCGAAGGCAAGCCCGTGCATACCATTGGTAGCATCGATCCTATCCAGATGACCCAAAGTGCCCGCCATCAGGAAATTGTCTATGTGAGCGGCTGGGCGTGCTCGAGCGTGCTCACCACCACTAACGAGGTCGGTCCTGACTTCGGCGACTATCCCTATGACACCGTGCCTAACCAAGTAGACCGGCTATTCCGGGCCCAGCAGCTGCACGACAGAAAGGCCTGGCTGGCGTGGACGCAGCTCAGCGAGCATGAACGCCAGAAACTCACTGATGCCGGCGAGGGCCGCATTGACTACCTGCGGCCCATTATTGCCGATGCAGACACCGGCCATGGCGGCACCGGGGCGGTCATGAAACTGGCCAAGCTGTTTTCCGAAAGCGGTGTATCGGCCATCCATCTTGAGGACCAGCTGCACGGCGGCAAGAAATGCGGCCATTTGGCAGGTAAGGTCGTCGTGCCCACCTCGCAGCATATCAGCCGCCTGCTGGCTACCCGCTACCAATGGGATATTATGGGCACCTCCAATCTGGTGATTGCCCGTACCGATGCCGAGTCCGCGGCCTTGTTGTCTTCGTCAGTAGACCCCAACGACCACGAGTTTATTCTCGGCGTTACTGAGCCTACGCGGCCGCTGATGGATGTATTGCTGGAGGCCGAGGATGCCGGCTCGTCGGCCGAGTACCTGAATGCGCTTGAGAAGCAGTGGATCGACGACCACGAGTTAGTGACCTTTGACGAGGCAGTGACCAAGGCCCTGATTGCCGAGTCCAAGAGCGACAAGATCGAGAGTTACCTGCGGGAGGCCAAGGGCAAGTCGAACTTCTTGGCTCGCAAGGCGGCCAAAGCGGCGCTGGGCAAAGATATCTTCTTTGACTGGGACGCGCCCCGCACGCGCGAGGGCCACTACAATGTCAAGTGCGGCAGCGAAGCTGCCCTCAAGCGCGTGCTCGCCTATGCGCCGTATGCAGACCTGTTATGGTTGGAGACCAAGAAGCCTGATCTCAAGCAGGCGCGGGACTTTGCCGCCAAAATCCACGCCCAGTACCCGGAAATGGGTCTGGTTTACAACCTGTCGCCTTCGTTCAACTGGTCGGCGCACGGTATCTCTGACCAAGAGCTCAAGGACTTTGTTTTCGAGCTGGGCAAGAGCGGCTTTGTGCTGCAGCTCATCTCGCTGGCCGGCCTGCACACCAACGCGCTGGCCACCTGGGAACTTTCCAAGAACTTTGCCAAGGACGGTATGAAGGCGTATGTGGATCTGGTGCAGAAGCGAGAGAAGGAGGCCAAGTGCGACGTATTAACCCACCAGAAATGGTCGGGCGCGCAGTACTTCGATCTCGTGCAGCAGTCCATTGTCGGCGGCTCCAGCAGTACCTCTGCCACGGGCAAAGACTCCACCGAAAATCAGTTCTAGATATGAGTATATAACAATAATGAACTTACCTGCTCGATTTAACCACAGGATTCACAAGATTCAGGGGATATTGTACTGGTGCCCAGCATTCGAGGATATAGGTCCTGAAAATTTTTTGATTAGAAAACGGTCCCTTGGCCCAGTTGGTTAAGGCGTGGTGCTAATAACGCCAAGATCGGCGGTTCGATCCCGCCAGGGACCATTTCTTTTTGAGCAGGTTTCTACCGCTTTAATTTTTTTAACAGAAGGTTTAAGCGCCCCTCAATACGCCGCTAATATTTTATCGTTTAAAGTTGCAACCCGCAGCGCCGTTGTTGATACTTTTGGCCAAAAGCCCGCGCCCATGCAGCTCTTTATTTACAATTCAGGAACGCGACTAATCAACCGCCTCCGGTGCCATGCGAACAAACCTGCCGTCGCACCTGAAATGGCTGGTGAATGAACATGCAAATATTCCTAAACCGGTAGCGTGGGCAGCTGCTGAGGAAGTTCCTAGCAGCGCGCGGTCCACAAATAGCGTTGGCAACGCTTCTGATGCGCCAAGGAGAGCCTTCTGCGCGGAGAAAATCCTCGTGGTTTCAGACTCGGAGTCCGACGGCGAATTGCCTCCTATTCCTCGCCCGCCGGCAAATGCAGTGCCGCCTTCCAGTAATGACACCGTGACGACGGTCGGCAGTCCTCAGGTGCGCGCCACGCGATCGTTTAATGACATTCTTGATTCCGACGACGACGAGCTCGGGCCGTTCATTGATTTAACCAAAGAGAGCTCGCGGCTGCGGCTCGCGGCAGGCCTAAACACCAATCCGCAAACCCCGCCAAAACCTTCTAAAAAAGAACCGATCAGTATCCATTCTTCAGATGTGGAAATCCTGTCGCCCGAGACGGCCGAGACGGCCGAGGCCTACAACCTTCCCAAAGCGGCTAAGCCTCCAGCTGAGAACTTGATTGAGAACGACGACTTTGATTTCGAGGAAGTCGAGCATATGCCGTTCATGGCGTCGCTGGCCGTAGCCGCCGAGCGCAAATCGTCCGACGACCTGTCGTCCCTGGAATGGAGTTCCGACGACCTGCAAGTAGAGGGAACGCCTGCCGCCACTGTTTCGACGCCGCAGTTCCTGCGCCGGCCCGTGCAGGCGCCCACATATGTCCAAGACGACGGCACGGAGTTGTCGAAGCTGCAGTCGGAGAAGATCGGGTTATTGGAGCGCAAGCTGCAGCTCTGCATGGATGCCTTGGCCCGGGCAGGCTGTAACATCAATAGCCGGGCTATTGACGGCAAAATAGAGGATATTGAGCGCCAAATGGCGCGCATCGGCGATAGAGTGGCTACGGACAACAGCATAGACAGCTCGCCGGAGATGTCGCCTTTGCGATCCCGAATCGATACTTTTGACGTCAGTGGCAGTCCGCAAAAGTCGCGGTTTTTCCAGAAACCCCAGCAAGACTTGTCGTGCGACATTCTGGATGTCGCGCCTTCTCAGTCGTCACCCGCCGATCTGTCGATGTCGCCAATCGCGGCGCCGGCTACCCAGTCGTATATCACCAAAGTAGGCCCGTCTGCCGGAGTTATGGCCAATGGTAGCGCTGGTGGGTTTGAAGTGGTGGATGTAGCGCCTGCGGCGGCCTCGCAAGCGGCAACGAAGAAGCTCCCGTTTTCCAGCGATCTGCGGTCGATGCTTTTGCTCCGATTTGGTCTCCATAAATTCCGGTTCCACCAACTCGAGGCTATGAGCGCGACTCTAAGCGGCCGCGACGTAGTAGTGCTCATGCCTACTGGCGGCGGCAAGTCTCTCTGTTACCAGCTGCCAGCATTGATTGATACGGGGCTCACCAAGGGAGTGACGGTAGTGATCTCGCCGCTGATCTCGTTAATGCAGGACCAGGTCGAGCATTTGACCAACCGCAACATCAGTGCGCAGATGCTGTCGTCGCGCCAGCCCCTGAACGAGCGCGACCAGATCTATGCATTGATGGCATTAGGCAGGCTGAAACTGCTGTATATCTCACCGGAAATGCTCAACAACAACCCGACCCTGCAGCGGAATTTGGCTAATCTCCAGGACGAAAACAAGTTCGCCCGCATCGTGATTGACGAGGCCCACTGCGTGAGCTCGTGGGGCCATGATTTCCGGACCGATTATAAGGACCTGATGCAGCTGAAAGAGCGGTACCCGCGGGTACCAATCATGGCTTTAACGGCAACTGCTAATCGCGCGGTGTTGGGTGATATTTCGCAGTGTGTACGGGACGACCATTTGCTGCTAACCCAGAGCTTCAACCGCACTAATTTGTACTATGCGGTGCGGCCCAAAATGGCTGGGTACCGGGCCGAGATTGCCCGACTGTGTACGCAAGACTATAAAGGGATGTGTGGCATTATCTACTGTCGGTCGCGCGACGAGTGCGAGTCGTTGGCAACCTTTCTCAGCACTAACCACCGGGTAAGCTGCGATTTCTACCATGCGGGAATGGATGCCGAGAACCGCACGCGGGTGCAGGAGAACTGGCAAAACAACCACATCACGGTGATCTGTGCCACCATTGCCTTTGGCATGGGTATCGACAAACCGAACGTTAGATACGTGATCCACACCACGGTCCCGCGCAGCATGGAAGGATACTACCAGGAAACTGGTCGCGCCGGCCGCGATGGCGAGGCGTCGGACTGCATTCTGTTCTACACTGGAAAAGACGGCGCCACGCTATTGCGGATGATCGACCGCGACAGCCACTTGGACCGGCAGCAACGCGAGCACCAAAAAGAGCTGCTGAGGCGGACCATGCAATACTGCAGTAATGGTGCCGATTGTCGGCGCAAGCAGGTGCTGCAGTACTTTGACGAGGCGTTTGATCCAAAGAACTGCCGCAACCAGTGCGACAACTGCCGGCAGCCCGGCCAACGCAAGGCTGAGGACGTGACGGCGGCGGCAAAGACGGTGGTCAACCTTACGCAGGAAATCGACCGCAAAAAGGACCGCATTACCCTGCTGTATCTGGGCGGACTGTTGTATGGCAAGGTCGACAAAAAGGGCCGCGAGCGCGGCTACGACGCTTTGCCGCAGGTAGGCGCGTTTAAGAATTGGGACCGCGTACAAGTAGAGCGGCTGCTTAACCATATGTGTGCTATCCAAGTGCTGGATCACTACGTGCGCTCAGTAGGCTCGTTTGCCCATACTTATATTCGCAGCGGCCGGGAGGCCCGCAAGTTGTTGTCGGGCCAGCTGAAAGTCATACTCGAGTTCAAAGTAGCAGAGCCGACTGGATCTAATAGATCGAATGGCTCGAATGGTTCGGCCGTCACCATCACCCATGGCTCTAATGGCTCGGCCACTGACCGGGGCTCGAAACGAGGCGCCAACAATGAGTGGCTTGCCGCGCACGACCCCAAGCAGCGGTCGAAATGGAAGAAGCGGCGGAAAACCAAGTAGTACCTGTTATTTATGTTATTTAATAATTAAACATATCCCCGGGTTTATTTCTGGATCTATGGATGGACCTTTTGTGGATAGCTGGCTGCAGCTGGTCCTGCAGTCAAAAGACGTCCGCCCGCAGCCCTGCATCGTTTTTTTACTCAGCCATGGACTTGAGGCCAGGGCCGGAAAAACGGGCTTCGATGCCCGTGCTAGGCGCGCCAGCCACAGCCAATGCCTCGGCGCGACTGGTGCAATTGAACCAGGTAGAGGGCCGCCACCGCTCCTACTGCGGTTTCCCGGCCAACCTCCAAGGCGATCCGGGAAATGCCCCCACCTCCGCCAATGCAGCCAACCCCGCAATGCCGCGGCCCCTCAGCTTCGACTCGCCGTGGCCGCTGTACGGCGGCGACTGGGCCGCCACCGAATACGGCCATTTCCTGGTCACAAACACCCTCAACGAGGAGGCAAACAACCGGGTGCACATCCTTTCTGCCCGCCCGGAAATGGCATACACCTCGCCCTACGCGGGCGCGGCGCCAGAGATGTCGCTGAACGGGTTCACAAATATTGCCGATGCGCTTGTTTCGTTGCCGCAAACCAAGGTGTCATTCGACCCGCTGGGCGTGACGGCAGCGGCAAGCGGGCCCGCCAACCTTAAGCTCATGAGTACCGGCGACTGTCTGCGGCTGTGGAACCTGAACATCAGCAGCGGCAAGTTAGAAGCGCTCTGTCCGCTAGTAAAGCGGTCTAAAACTATGCAGCAAGGCCCGGCAGCGCCGCTGACCAGCTTCGACTGGTGCGCGGTTGATAACACCATGGCCATCACCTCATCGGTAGACACCACCTGTACGCTGTGGGATCTGGCGGCGCAGACGGTGCGTGCGCAGCTGATTGCGCATGATAGCGACGTTTACGACGTCTCGTTTCTGGCTCAGAGCCCGCACAAGTTTGTAAGTGTAGGCGCCGACGGCTCGGCCCGGCTCTTTGATCTACGGGCCCTCGATAACTCTACTATTGTATTTGAGCTTCCGCCCGTGAACCCGACCGTATCGCCCGCGCCACTGCTGCGGGTAGCCACATCGCCAAGCGACGCAAATGTGTTGGCCTGTATCGCGCTCGACAACCCTTATATATATGTGGTGGATATCCGCTCGCCCCAAAACCCGGTGCAGATTCTCGACGGCCACCACGCGCCGGTCAACAGTATCCGATGGGCACCTCCGCATGTAGGACACAACCTTCTAGCATCAGGAGGCGACGACTGCCAGATGCTTTTGTGGGATATGTCGTCGGCAGCCCAGACACCGTTGCGCGCCGCATATACCGACACCACGCAGATCAACACCGTGATATGGTGTCAATCAGGAGGGTATCTTGCATCGGTTGGCGGCCGCAACATCAAAGGAGTGCGATTCTGAGTGCAATACGCTTATTCCACCCCTCTCTCTGCCCTCTCGGCCCCTCTCCCGGCCTTTGCAAGTCACAGCGACTACGCTTCTATTGATACCACGAAAACACAGGCCACTAAAACTTACTATGGATAGCACCTCCCTATCGCCACTCACCCCCAGCATCCAGTGGCGGGTGTGCATGCAATGCACTCTCCGTGCATAGGCCTTGCATGCGGCATGCAGCCGCTTCTCCCAGCATATGTATATATATATGATATTGCCACTGATTAGCTGTTACCGATCCATTAGCGACTCGCTCCCCTAAAATAATAACCTCTTGATAAACTCGGGTTCACTCCCGTCTCTCCTAGGAAACTTCTACTCTCCCGCCCCAGTTACCCTCCTTCCAGGGTCGCCCCCCCGCCCGCCACAGGGCCGGGGTCGGGGCCGGCTGACTCACGGTGGCAATGGCTATCAAGACCGTTGCCGAACTGGTGCGGCGCGCTGCAGAATGCGCCCGCCGCGCCCTAGAAGAGCTTAGCTCGCATCTCCGCGAGCGCCACGCACCCTCCTACGAACGTGCGTATGTACGCAGACGCTACCGCGGCGGACCTCGCCCGTTCCAATGGGGCACCCGTCGTTACCACACCTATGGCCACCCTCACTGCCTGTTCTCGCGGCCTGGCGGGTTCACGCCGATGTGCTTTACATTCTACAGTATCCGCCGGCTGGCCCATGCTGCCAAGCTGTTATGTCGGCCTTCGCGACGCTCGTTCTATTCGAACCGGATGATCCACGAGCTTAGTTACCGCTCGCTGGCCGCCCAGCAGCACGCGCCCGTGCCGCCTGCGTGGGCCGCCAGTTTGATGGGCTGGAAACAGGCCTCGGCGCCGGCCCACCCGCTGCCGCCGTCGCCGGGCCGCCCGGTTATGTGGCAGCCGAGAGCTCGCAAATTCGAGCCCGCCGGTATGCTTGAGCGGCTCTATAGAAGCTCAGGTTCCCGCAGCCTGCACACTTTGCGCCAGGAGGTGGCTGGAAGTTTCCGCTACCCGCTTGCGCCGGGCATTGCTGCCCCGGCGGCTGGGATTGCTGCCCCTCTTGCCGAGTGGCCGAGCGATGCTACTGGCCTTGCCTTTACCGAGCCTACCGAAAGCTCGTCGGCATGGGAGCTGCCGCTGCAGATGGTCGCTGCGGAGCCCATTACGGCGGCAGTAGACTTCGAGATGCCGCGCGCAGTGTTCTCGCCCGTGCAGGACCTTAGCGACGACGGCTCGCAGGCGCTCCTAAACACCATCAACGCCCAGATCGCCCATTTGCAAGCGGTTGCTGGCGATATCCAGCGACTAACCGCACTTGGCGAGCTTCCAGTGACCCTGGAACACGATGGCCAGACCGTGCGGGTGCACTTCCCAAACAGCGACCCCGAGCGGGTCGAATTGCTGCTGCAGGACCAGGAAATCAGTTACGGCCGCGTGGTGGGAATCCCGCAGTCGGGCGCCGAAATGCCTCCGGCTGCGCTCGAGTGGCCCGCTGATGTGACCCCCGAGCTCAGCATGAGCGTTTCCACCGTGTCCGACAGCTTTTCGCTCATTTAATTGCATATCTATCTATTATGAATATTATTGACTGTACTCCAGAACGAGGCTGATAAACCCAAAAATTACAAAATAATCATAAAAATAATCATAAAATAACCATTAAATGTGGTTTTTACTGGAAATAAAAAGAAAGTTGAAAAAGAACTGCAGCACCTTCTGTTCTCGTATGGTCTCCCACTACAATACTTGGTAAGGCTCTCAGATGGTTCAATAGGACTGATCGGACGGGAAGTCTTGCTTTCATCTGGATATGGCCGCAGCCAAACCAGAAATTCTCTGGATCATCATGATCGCAGGCTGGGATGAAAGTGCAGGGTAGTTCCGGCTCGGCAGACCAAGGAGCTAGCTTTATATTTCGGTCCGGAGTACCCTTGATAGATTTTCTTGATTGTCAAGCGTGAGTTTGGGGCGTAGTGAAAAAAATAGTGTCTCATCACGTGACATGGGGATACTGGGCAGGGTACTGGGCACGGCGCCGGGGAGAGGTGCGCGTGACAGACACCGGGGTTGGGGTTTCTGCATATATTACGCCTATTCGGCGGTTTATGGGGCTGCAAACCAATATAGGTGGGTATGGCTGGCAATAGTTCAAGGTCGATCACGAAGGGGCCGCGTTCCTAAACTAATAAGTACCGGGTTGGTATATTGCCTGAGTTATAGACATATCAATAGAGGCATCCGATGGCAGCACACGGGGCAAACTTTAAATAGCCGAGGCCAAAACCTTAATTGAGGACCTCCCACCCTGGCGCAAGCAGAAAAGCGGTAAGTGCCAAGCTAGTTATTTGCTGGAAATTGGAAATGCGAGGGTTTGCAATTGCCGAATACGGCATGAGTTAGGGTAATCATTGAGGGACCCAAGGGGCCTCTCTCCTTGGCACCCAGGAATTTCGCGATAGCCATGCAACCACCGCAATTTCCCACGCGCCAAGAGCCCATGGGCAACTAAGGCTTGGCAATAGCTGTATAGAACAAACCACTTGCTGCAGACCACACCATCCCCCTTTGGGCCCTCTCTGTCGTCACCTCCCCCCACACCGCAACCTAGTCAGCGGGACGTAGCCCGAGCAACATAATGAGCTTCCTTCCTCCCCCCCTTCATCAATAAGTATAGTTAGTGGGGCTTGCGACTACCAGAAATATATAATCGGGGACGGGGCTTCCACATCCATAGTAGTTACTTGAACCAGGCGGCATGCAGGTCCACGATGGAGGGTCCTTGGGGGGAGCAGGGCGGGCCCCTGGATTGTCGTATTAGGGCGTGCATAAACTGCATGTGCATGCACCCTAGCCCAGTGGCAACATTGGGCCATTTGGTTATCAGCCAGCTAGCACCATTTGCTGCCCCCTCCTCTCTGGTCACCTGGTATTGGCCGTCCCCTCCCCCACCGCAAAGGACCGCAACTCGCTTTCCCAGCACCAATTGACCACTCTTCACCCATGCTTCGTAACAGAAACCTTCTCTCCGACCCGCCGGGCGGCGTTTTCGACGACGACGAGGTGCTGTCCATGTCAGACGGCGATATGGACATGCCCTCCGACGTCGCCAGTGAGGCCAGCCTTCAGTACGGCCCCGGCCAGCTCAGCACCACGCTGGGCAGTATCTCGGGCAGTGTCTCGACAATGTTCTCGGCCTTGGATACCGGCGAGCTCAACGCCACCAACGGCAGCGACGACATCTGGATGGGCAAGCCCTATCCGCGGCTTCCCCCGTCGGCGGTGCGGTCGGTGACCTGCCCGCCGTCGGCACTGACCAGTGCCATTAACAATGGCGTGACCTTCTATGTTCTGGGCTGCGGCCGCGAGCAGGACGCCGAGCGGATTATGACGCCCCTTGCCGCCAAGTTCCCGCCGGGGCTCGAGTATTCGCTCATGTGGGTACGGCCGCGGGCGGCTGATAGCTTAGCGGACGAGGACATGTCCATGTGGGGCTCCACCGGCCTGGACTTGCTCGATGGGGTCGCCTCGCAAGACGGGGCCGACTCGGCCGCCTCGGCCCTGCCCGCCAATGGCAGCGTCGAAGCCGAGATCGCCGACCGACACGACGCAGGAGTCACTCTGTACGCGTTCAATGCCGACGACCGCAGCTTCGCGCTCATGTCCTCTAGCCGCAAGGTGGCGGAGCGGCCTGTATACTTGCTATACTACGCCTCCACCACCTTCAACATGGAGGCCGAGCTGGAGTGCCTGCTTTACTATAACCGGTATAAGAGTGCCCTGATCATCCCCCTGGCCTCTGCCATTCTAGACCCGCACGCCTATGTGAGCAAGGATATCATGGTGTCGCGCAATGCGCCGCTGCTGGATATCGAGATCCAGTCGGGCGATACCACCAGCAAAGCCAAAGTGCCGTTCACGCTGGCCATGCTGCACCGGCTGTCGCTGGAGCAGATCACGGTGCGGGCGTCGGGCAACCGCACGACGCTGGGCGCCCTCAACTCGCGCCGGTTTACGTCCTGGATCATGTGGGCGCTCCTGCTGAGCATGCTGGTGTTGCCGGTAATGTACGAGCTCGTAGGCAGTTTTGGCTCGACTTTGACTTCGCCGACGCCCGGGTTTGTGGTGGAAATCACTTCCAGCTGCCCGGGGATGCTCACCACTACTCCGCAGCCTATCGAGACCCACCAGGCGACCTACACGCTTGGCCACGGCTATACCTCGAGTGCGTCGTCCCATAAAGGCCTGCCACCTGCCGATGCGATCGAGCACGGACTCCGCGGCGCGCACGCGCTGGTCGACAGTACCGGCGATGTTGCTCGGATGGCCCTCGAGGCCCTCAAGCCCATGCTGGAGCACACCCTGGTCTTGGCCAGCTACACTATGGAGGAGATCGAGAAACTGGTACGGCTGCTGCTGGCCCGTCTCTATGATGATATCGAGGTGGCCAAGGCAAAGGGTTTGCAGGCGGCCGCGTGGCTCAAGGATACCGATGCCCGCAAGAACGACGCTAACCGGCTCTACAAGCAGTCTAGCGACATGTTTGACCGGGCCCAGAAGTGGACCACTCAGCGGTGGATCCCTGCCTGGCGGCAGACCTGTGCCGATGCTCGCATTGGTATGCACAAGCTGGCCAAGTGGGGGAAGACCCAGTACGAACATGCGCAGCGGCAGTACAAATAAGCGGAGCGGCGGCTGCGAGAGCACGCAAACGCAAAGGCAAAGAAGGCAAAGTAATGGCTGTCAGTATTTATCGTTCGTATCTTTATTCTATATATATGCTATGATGGAGAGGCCGACTTTGTAGCGGTAGTCTTTTGGTTTCTTTCTTTTTACTTACTAGGCCGCGCGACTGGAAGCCTATAAGAACCCTATCATGACCCTATCAGGGAGCCCGCATCCTCCCTGACATAATGTCGTTTGCTTCGAAGGTCCGCAAAATCGTATGCATTGGCCGCAATTACGCCGACCATGCCAAGGAACTGGGCAATGCCCAGCCGAAGCTGCCCTTTTTCTTCCTTAAACCGCCATCAGCTTTGCTCACCCCGTCGCAAGGCCCGATTTTGCGGCCTAAAGGTGTCACCCTCCACTACGAGCTGGAGCTGGCGCTGCTAATTGGCAAGAAGCTCAAAGACCTGCCAAAAGACTTTAAAGAGGGCGAGGCAATTGACGCAATTGAGGGCTACTGCCTGGCCCTCGACCTCACGGCCCGCAACGTCCAGGACGAGGCCAAGAAGAAGGGCCTGCCCTGGTCGATTGCCAAGGGCTTCGACACGTTCTGCCCCGTGAGCGAGTTTGTACCGAAATCCAAAGTGCCAAATCCGCACAATTCATTTTTGGAACTCAAGGTCAACGGCACGGTGCGGCAGTCGGCCTGCACCGAGCTCATGACGTTCAAGATCCCCGAGCTGCTGAGCTATGTCTCGTCGATTATGACTTTAGAAGAGGGCGATCTTGTTCTCACGGGCACGCCCAAGGGAGTTGGCGAGATTAAGCCGGGCGACCGGCTTGAGGCGGCTCTCCGGGCTGATGGGCCGGTAGTGGCTACTATCGATGTTGGGGTCGAGGACAGTAAGGGTCCCTACGAATACAAAGAGACCTAATGTACAGTGGGTCCAGTGAGCCCCATAGGTCCAGTTAGTAGTGCGTACATATGTTATTAACAGGTCGGCAGTACCAATAATCAACCAAGCAGTGTCTAGTCGCCAAAAGCAAGGCCTTGGGGTTCGCTGAACTGCCGAAGCACTACCCCTGCTTCGCGAAATACTCGTGCAGACTCTTCGTCCATAGAATAGCTCTGCGAGTATACTACTTCTTGGATGCCGATCTGCACGATCTTGATAGTACAGGTAAGGCACGGACATGTATTGCAGTAGATCGTCGCGTTCTCGCCAACGCGGTCGCGGCCGACCTCCAGCAGCGCATTTTCCTCGGCGTGCAGACAAAGACAGGTACTAAGAGCGTGCCCCTGGCCAGAGGCCATGTTGCAGCGCGCGCATCCTCCCTGGTTACAGTTCTGCAGCCCCCGCGGCGTGCCGTTATAGCCCGTGGCCAGCACGCGGTTGCCGCGCACCAGCACGCAGCCCACGCGGCGTTTCATGCAGTTCGACCGCAGGGCGGCCAGATCGGCCAGCCGCATGAAATAGGCGTCCCAGCTCGGCCGCAGCCGGCCCGGGTCCCGCAGATCCAGCCGGGCCAGCCGGCGGTGCAGGTCGTCGACCTGTTGAAAGTCATTGATAAGATTCAGATGGGCGCGAGCGAAGATCCGCGCGCCCTGCTGCTCGAATACCCGCCGGTCGCTAAGAGCCACAAACTGCGATAGGTCGCCAACATGATTAGGCCGGCTAGCCTGCCAGCGGGCAAACCGCATGCCGAGCGGCGCGTCCATAGTGATATGCAGGAAGAACGGCCGCCGCTCGACGGCGTTAAGAATGTCCATGGAATCGATGATAGTCACAAAGTCTTTCTGCCATCGCGACGTCACATGCAAGTTCAGACTGTCGAGGCTATCGACTTTAAGCGGGGCCTCGTCGGTTTGGTCGACGGATATCCACTCAAAGCCCTGGTCTTGCAAATACTTGAGCACCTGGTGCCTGCCGCTGCCCACTGTGCCCGAGATGCCTATCAACATAGCGACGCGATTAGTTTAGATGGCTCGTGTGAGCGGGCTAGGGGACTCCCAAGCCGCTTTAGGTTTCGTCAATTGACCAGATTGACCAAACTCAATTGGGCCACTCAGAGTGTCCTCAATGGCTACTGAAACTATAAATAGTTTTGGCAGTTTGGCGGCTGCTTGTTGATTTACGCAGCCAACCCCAAACTAATCTTGGCGCTGCATGAAAAATCCCGATTATGGCATATCGTTAGCTCATCTCGCTTTGGTCCTTCTCTTCTCTTTCTATGAACCTCCGCCGCGTGCCCGGCTGTAACCGGCTAATCCAACTTCGGGCACGATACCAGGCACGGAACCAGGCAAGGAACCAGTCGACTTCCGGCGGCAATGGCTCGGCCAACGGATCAGAGCCGCCGAAAGAGTCTAAAAGAGCCGGCCGTCGCAGACGAAGTCTGTACATGCGCACCCGCTGGCTGCTAGCAATTGCGGCTGCCGTGCCCGTAGGACTTTATCTCACGCGGCCGCGCGAGTCCGAGCAGGCAAAGGCCTGGCAGGTCGCCGCCTACAGTGCCCTTCCGCTCAAAGCGTTATCGCGAGCATGGGGCAGTTTTAATGGCATCGAGTTGCCGGTGTGGATGCGCACGCCCGGTTTCCAGTTGTATTCATGGGCGTTTGGCGTGAACCTTTCGGAAATCAAGGAAAAAGACCTTACAAAATACCGCAATCTCGGCGAGTTCTTCTATAGAGAACTGGAGGACGGGGCCCGGCCGATTGCCGATGCGACATTAGTATGTCCTAGCGACGGACAAGTCTTACAGCTGGGCCGCCTAGTAGATAATCGCATCGAGCAAGTCAAGGGTATCACCTATTCACTGGATGCATTCCTCGGACTGCCCCGAGAGGCTCCGCATTGGCTGGACCGGAAAACCGACTTCGAGATCCCCGGCGGCCGCACTGTTGACCGCGATAAAGAGTTCGCTCGTCTTAATGGAATATCCTATACGGTCGACGACATTGTCGGCGACTCTAAAGACCATGGCGATTCCCGACAAGTCGGCGATGCCGCCGTAGGAACGTCGCCGCTCGCCAATATGGCTCATCCGGACATGTGGATGCCCAATCTATCAGGCGATAAACAGTTGTATTTTGCCGTGATCTACCTGGCCCCGGGCGATTATCACCGCTTCCACTCGCCGGCCAATTGGGTCGCCCAGGTGCGTCGCCATTATATCGGCGAGCTGTTCAGCGTGGCCCCGTACTTCCAAAGCAAGCTCACGAACCTGTTTTGTCTCAATGAACGCGTAGCTCTGCTGGGCCGCTGGAAATATGGTTTCTTCAGTATGACCCCCGTGGGAGCCACGAACGTAGGCAGCATCCAGATCAACTTCGACAAGTACCTGCGCACCAACACGCGGTTCATTGACCGTGAAGGCGAGAAACTTAAAGCCAAGCCAGCTACTTGTCTAGAAGCTACCTACGAGTCGGCCTCGCCGTTACTCCGGGGCTACCCTTTAGAGCGGGGCGCCGAAATGGGCGGCTTTCATCTCGGCAGCACGGTAGTGCTTGTTTTTGAGGCCCCTCACAACTTCGAGTTCGACGTCAAAATCGGCCAGCACGTCAAGATGGGGCAACCCCTCGGCGAAGTTGTCTAGACCTTACTAGATATATATTATAAACTTTTGGCTGCTTTTTGGCTGCATTTTATCGGTTATGCAGGAACCCCGGGGAAGGGTAAGTAGTTTTCTGGCGCTGCTTCTCCTGCCATACTCGCTGCTTGGCGTCTTCGACTGCCTCGGCAGGCAGCCAGTAGAGACTATGGCCGAATTTCCAGAATCGCGAGAACACAAATAGGAGTTTGAGCGCCCACAACTGCTCGGGCCGCTCGATGGGCGGCCGCGCAAGCTCGGCAACTTGTTGGTAGAGCAGCGGATCCGGTTTTGTGTCGCTGCCCAGCAGATCCACCAGCGTTTGCGGCCGTGTACGTAGATTGGTCTGCACAAACAAGGTTTTAAGCTGGGCAAACCCCTGCTGGAGAACAGGGTTCTCAAGCGACACATGCAGGGGCAGGAAACGCGGGTCGGCAATCTCGAAGGCATGGATCTCGGCAAGTGGCGGCAGTAGACATGGCGCGCGCTCGGCAAGCGTGCCCGCGCGGGTAGTGATATCTACATCGACCGAGACGAGCTTTCCTGTTTCGGAGTGCCGCACTAATAGGGCCCGGGGCTCGGCCGCCAGGGCCCATAGGAAGCGGACAAACTGCCATTCGGTAGCCGGCGACGCTGCCAGCGACTGCAGCGTGACGGCCAAAATCCCTATTGCCCTTGGCGTGGTGCTGAGCGCGTACTGCCCGCCGCCCAGAAACAGCAGTCCCATTGAGAGGGCTACGCAGACAAAGTCGCCAAAACCAACTGTTACTCCAATACGGGCAAACAGAGGCCGCATGCGCTGGAGCACTCGTACTTCGCCGTGGCCGGTAGCTACAATGGCGGCCGCGACACATAACAGCGCCTGCACAGTAGCGAAGCCAATGCGGGCCATTTTATTATCGATATTGGTCGGTTCCAAAGCCGTCAAGCGCCGGAACTCGTCCAAATACCATAGCAGCGTATCCAAAACTTCGCTGTCGTTAGTCGACGCATGCCGCAGCGCCATAGCCACTAAAATGCCGCCCAGGGTGTATATATAGGGCAGGTGATCGGTATTGATCTTATGCAGGGTATCCAGTTTATACCGTAGTTGGTGTGGGATCTGCGACTCTGCCCACTGGCGACTACGGCCAATGCTGTCCAGCAGTACTAGTTGGCGAGCCATGGCCCGGGTATACAGGAGATCAGGCCGGACATAGTCGGTAAGGAACGCGGTATGCGGCGTCTCCAGAACTGCCGCGACCGTCTGGTCGCCGGTGCCCAGGAAGGTGAGCATGAGGGCCATCAAGCCGCCGTCATGAGAATGATCGAGCGCGCTGGGCGGCGCCGCATCAGGCCGGATGGCCACGACCTGCTGAAGCTTTTCCACAATCGGCACATCGGCAATCCCCCGCAGATCCGAGCCGCGGCCTAAATTCACTAATCCTAGTGTAGTACCGCAGACCGTGCGGTAGAACTCGGTTTTGTCGCTGCTCGGCGATAGTAACTCGCCCAGCATGACTTCCGACATGCGGCGATGCTGCGACTCGATATATAACAGCCCCATCGACAATACGGCTGCCGTCTGCACTTCGACACTGACATTAAGATCGGACGCGCCCAGCGGCAGCAATGCCGGCACGTGCACGCTCAGCACTTTTGTCAACTTGATGTTCATGGTCCCGATCTGCGACGCGCCTAAACCAAGTAACATGGCCGTGCTCATCATGCGGTTTTTGGGGCCTAGGTAGTTATAGATATGCCACTCCTCCATGTTCGCCAAATGGCCGTTGATGCCTAGGCCCAGCAACAGGCCGGCGTTCTGGGCAATCGCCGTCTCCTCGAGGTCTTGCCGGTTACCCGGATTGGGCGGGTGGCACATGATCCAGTTCGACGATAGCCGCGCGTGGCGGTCAATAGCGAGACCGCCAGCTAGGCCATGCGCGAAATGGCCCCATACCAGGTGTGGCCGCGAGATGTTGGAGCCCTTGAAGGAGATGCTGGTATTCTGTTCGCGAATAACAATATCGAACTCGATGCGGGGCAGCGTCGCGCTCTCGGAAACTGTCGGGTGGTGCGCGCAGAACTCGAGGGCGGCCCGGCCGTACCCGGTGGTCAACGTGCGCAGGGCAACCACTTCCGATAGCTCGCGCTGCATCTCCAGCCATTCGTACTCGCTGGCATCTGCCGGCTGCACCAACGAGCAGTGCTGCACTTTTGCCGTCTGTAGCAGCCGGGCAACCTCGTAGTATCTACGATCAAGACCAAACCGCATCCGCGAGATCGTCAACCGGTCAGAATCCCGTTGCGGCAGCTCGGCCGCCAATTTGGGGTCCGCCAGCAATGCCAGGTCTTTGCGGCCCATAAAGTTGAAGTTCGCATCCATCGCGGTTTCCTGCAACACCCAGATCTGTTCTAATAAACACAGCCTTGGTACTAAAGAGATAGAAGCGATTTTCTCCGCATCGAGACCGAACTGCTCAAGGGCATCAAGCACCGCCGACGACGACGGCGATTGCGACATTAACTCGAATACATTCAATAAACACTCTGACCGCCAAAATATCCCCTGAGGAGCCGCCGGATAGGCCAGCTCCGGGTAGGGGATGTACGGGTCAAAGAAGAACGAGATCATGCTTTCATAGACATTAGGGATCCGGCCGCCTACTTGCGGCGCATAGACCGTTACCGACGCTGTAGTATCGTCGAGCACGGCATCATGATCGTAGTAGTGGCGCCATTCCCAGCCGGCCCACGTAGTTAAACAAGCAAGTAAACTTCCCAAACGACGAGCTTCCAGCGCGCCGTGGGCGTTCAAATGCAGCTCTTCCCGGAGCAAATGTAAATAAATAATTAGGTTCTCGGCCGACACGTCCAGCTGGCCACATACCGCCTGCGCGAGCTTGCCAGCTTGCAGCCAGGTAGCCGCAGCGGTAGGCACACGCCGAGGCGGCGCCCGCGATGGCCATTCCCGGCTCCCTTGAGGCCCGTCGTCGCACACAGTTACTCGGGGAGGTACTTTGGCATCTACAGGCACAAAATGGTCCGGAACCGCGTCCGAGCCGGCCTCGATGCTGTCGAGATTGGCATAGCAGCAGGCAGCGGCGGCTTTAAACGTGTCGAACGGCGTTAATGAGGGGTGCGCGGCCGACGCGACTAAAAAGGCGCGGATCCAGCTCGCCACGGTTTCCGGATCATTGGCATAGTCGACTAACGTCATGCACTGAGCTACCAGGTTGTCGTTGAGCAAATCAATGACACTAAGACGGCACCGCTGGCCCTGCATGGACTCGTAAACAAACGTATTGCCTGAAGATCCGAGCAGCCGCTGCGGAAGCGCTCCGGCAATCGGAACTACCAACGAGCTATTAGGGAATAAAGCGGATACCATCTCTACCGTGTGGTCTTCGTTGAGCACTACAACATACGGGTAGGTAGTAGTGCCGACCGTGAAGCCCTGCAAAGGCTCGACGCCAAGCACTTTGCGGGTCGTGTGACTTTCCAGCTCATTGTTCTTGCCATAAACAAGCGAATGCAGTATTTGCTGGTCGCTATCGAACATGTACAGCACTTGCTGGCGCAGAAACGGCTGGGCAACCACTTTAGAGATGCGGGCACCGGGGCCTAAAGGAAGGTTGTCTAAAGCATGAATAACCGCTTGTTTTTCGTACTCGATCTCTTCATTACCGATCGCCCCGTTCTCAAGCAGAAACGACTCGTCCTGGAGAGACCGCGATACCGATAACCGGTCGCTGATCCGGCCGCTTCGGCGAGAACTTAGCCGTTCACTAGTAATATTCGGCCGCCCTAGCCGTTCTAACGAGTTGATATGGTCGCGCGATGTCCGCGACGGAATCCGTTTCAGCCACGAGCTATCACTCGACGACGATGGGCTCCATGTCGCGGTCGATGGCGGTCGTTTCGGCCTTGATGTGCTGAGGTAGCGGATGGAATAAACTACCGCATTCTCGCCTTCCTGGAAAACAGCAAGCTCGGTTTTTTCAGTACCGAAAAACACCGGCCGCGCGCCCTTGGCGACCATCGATGTCGAGCTGGGCGCGATCATGCCTAGCAGCCGGTTAGGATGCGAATACAAATACAACAGCCCGTCGGCGGCCAACACAATGCCTTTTGCGCACGCCACGGCATACTCGCACACAAACGGCAGCTCGGTAGTGCAGCAGGTGCCGCCGTTGTTATAAGAATAGACGACGTCTTTGGCCACGACCGCCAGGTAGGGCTCGTCGAGGAATTTTGTCTGCAGCGCGTACTTGAGATGTTTATTGGCGGGGCGCAGGCGGCAGGCGGTTTTGCCGGCCCGATAAACAATCACCACGCCGTCTTTGATTTCCACATCCTCGTCGTTTCCGCTGGCAGGGTCTACGGCTACCACCGGAGCCCACGCCTGCATAACTGGTAAGGTGGGAGTGCCTAGGTTATGTGGGCCTAGGGTTAGTCAAGGACTTATAGTGGTAAATAGTTAAAGTTCTAATAGTTGTTGTTCTTATTGTTCTTATTTCTTATTGAGTTCCTTTCTGTTCTTTGATGATCCTTTCCGCCTCACGGATGCCCGACTCATAGGCCCCGTGCATGCAGCCATTGCCATCTTCGCGGGTATGGTCTCCCGCGAACCGGAGGTTCCGATAACCATCTTCAAACGCTTTGACGTTCTTGGTAATGTCCTGGTTGACCTTGAACCCATTATAGCTGCCCAGAAAGTACTTATTCTGGGTCCAGTCAGTGATGGTCCAGAATTCAGGCTTGGGCACTGGCTTGGTCTTATCAAGCCGGATACTTTCCAAAGCCGGCGTGAAGAACTCAACCACTTTGTCGCGGTTCGCTTCCAAGTATTCAGTGAGAGGAGGTGACACTACTGCGAGAAGAGCGGCGACAGGGCTGTTCTTATAGGCATTGATGAAGAATATCGGGTGGTAGCCCGGCTTCAACGTATCGGGATCATCATAGGGATCTCTGTCCACAAGCAGCGGAATTCTATCCGCTTCGTTATCCCAGAAGCGTTCCTTGAACTCAAACACAATCTTGCCAAGTGCCCCCATAGTGGAATTTGAAATCGCCCGCTCTAGCTCCGGGGAAAGTTCCTTGAAAAGCTCCTTTCGTCTTTTGATGAGAACCCCTAGTGGAATCGTGCAAATCACATAGGTACTCTCATATTGCTCCCCATTTTCAAGCGTGACGGTGACATCGTTTAAAAGGCCGACCTCAATGTTAGAAACAGGAGAAGACAGGTGCTCCTCGTAGTGGTTTCGATTGATTTCATCGTAGATCATGTTAAAGGTCTTATCATTTCCATATACAAACGCGTCGCGGCCCAAGCCCAAATCGATCTGACAGTGGGCTGTAGAAACGTCTTTCCAACTCAAGCCATACAATGGCTCAGAGCATTGCAAGTATCGGGCTCCCAGTCTCCGTTGTTCATCAGTCAATAGCGGCCGCGACTTTGCTGCTTTGGCTGCAAAATCCCGCAGAGCGATGTCTGGAAGCGGCTTCTTTGCATCGTTGTAGTCGAGCTTGGCTAGCTCATACAATTCCCCACCAATGCGGGGGATCTTGAGACTCTCGGGAATAGGTCCTTTGGAAGTAGACCAGCGAAACACTCCATCATCGTAATAAAGTTCGAAGCCCTTTTCAACAGCTTTATCAAACAACTTATTCCGCAATGTTTCATGATACCACGACGCTCCCAGATCATACTTATTACCACTTTTGGCCGTCACTGTCTTGATCCTGCCCCCCATTCGATCCTGGGCCTCAAGCAAGATCACATTGATTAAGGTAGCCTCACTAGTAAGGCGGGCTGCGGCAGCTACCCCGGCCATACCGCCGCCAATAATAACTACTGTGATAATATGGGGTGCCTTTGTAGCTTCGTCGGACATTTGATAGAATCAGGCTGCAGGTGGGGTTTTGTCAGGTTAGGGTTTTTGTCTGCTCGAGGCAATATCTGTGGGGTGGGGGCATGAGGGGTTTATATCAACCGGCAACGCACGTGCCAAGCAGCGACATAGGGTATGTACTGTCGATCAATGCAGATCGTGGCCGTTAAGAGGTATCTTATAGGCCGTATCGAAACACGTGCTGCAAGTCGCATCGGTAACTTTGCCCCATGTCTGCTGTGCCTGAGCACGGACGTACGGCGCTAGACCCCACATATGCGCACAGATCACTTAGCGAATATGCACCCTACAAGGAAAGTAATAAGGGTCTGTATTATTGTTTTTACATGGAGGTTACATAGTGTATCACTGTTTTATCAAAGCTTGCTTAACCGGCCACCGGAGGCATCCAAGATCTTCCCGGCTTCCCGGACTCCCGATGCATAGGCGCCATGCATGCATCCATTTCCCCGCTCAATGGTGTGCTCTCCGGCAAATCGGAGCCGGTCAGCTCCCTTAGCAAACACATTGATAGTGGCCGGGTCCTGGCCAGCTTTAAGACCGTTATAACTGCCCCGGAAGAACTCGTTCTGGGTCCAATCAGTGACGACGGTAGCGGTCGGCTCGGGCACCGGCAGCTGGCGGTTAGCCCGAATGCCTTCTAAAGCCGGTTTCAGGAACTCGAACGCCTTTTCGGGGTGTTCTTCCAAATACTGGGTCAGCGGAGGCGCAATTAGGGCAACAAGCGCCGGAGTAGGGCTCTCCTTGTAGGCATTAGTGAAGAACACCGGGTGATTACCCGGCTCCAGCGGGTCGGCGGCATCGGCAGGCTTGTTCACAAGCACCTCCATTCTATCGGGCTCATTATCCCACCACCGTTCGTTGAATTCAAACACTACTTTGCCCAGAGCAGCCATAGTCGATCCGGCCAACGCGTCCTGAAGGTCCTTGGGTAAACCCTGGGGGAACAGCTTGGCGTGGTCGTCAATAAGGACACCTAAGGGGATAGTGCAGATCACATAGTCGCCGGTAAGGACTTTGCCGTTACGCAAAGTGACTTTAACGCTCTTAGAGGACGTCTCAACTGTCTTGACCGGTGCGTTCTTGATCAGCGTGCAGTTCTTCCAGTCAATGTCCTTGTAAACCATATCGTAAGTCTGGTGGTTGCCAAACACAAACGCATCGCGGCCCTCACCGCCAATGATCTGGCCGTAGGCGGCAGAGGCCTCTTTCCAAGACACACCGTAATAGTGTTCGGGGAACTGCAGGAAGCGGGCCCCCAGCTGACGCTGTTCAGGGGTTAGTAGCGGGCGGGTATTCGCGACTTTAGCGGCAAAGTCTCTAAGCGGGATATCCTTTTTAGAGCCGTCGCTGAACTCGCCGTAGTCGAGGTTGATCTGGTCAAACAGATCAGTGCCAATACGGTGGATCTTCATGCTGTCCGGAATCACTCCTTCGGGCGTGTAGAACCGCAGCAGACCGTCGTCGTAAACTACTTTGATGCCCTGCTCGACGCCTTTATCAAACAGCTCGTTGGCTAGGGTTTCATGGTACCACGACGCTCCCAAATCGTAGACATTGTCGCTTTTGCCGGTCTTGACCGACTTGATGCGGCCGCCAGTTCTGTCCAAAGCCTCGACCAGCGTCACTTTAACCCCATTCCGGGAAAGATCGCGCGCTGCTGCTGCGCCGGCAATGCCTGCTCCAATAACAATGACGTGCATTTGTCAAACGGCTATGGTGACGATCGCTTGAAATATATAGTCAGATCCCATCCCGATTAGGAAGCTGTACCCGATGGTCTGTTGGGTCAGGAAAAATGTCTCATACTTGGGCTACTAACTGGCCTAAAAATAACTAAATAACTAAATCAAAACAAAGGAGAAGCTGCCGGTTACATTCTCTGCTCCTCCAAATCGTCCACGATCCACCCCGCCTCGCGTATGCCGGACGCATATGCACCATGCACACAGCCGTTTCCGTCATAAGCAGTGTGCTCGCCGGCAAACCGCAGCCCGCCGGCGCCTTCAACGAACGGCTCGACCATTTCGGTGTAATTCTGGCCTACGGTTAGTCCGGAATATGATCCTCCAAATAGCGAATTCTGGGTCCACGGACTAACCACTACTCGGCTCGCGGCCGGGATAGACTGCTCGGGATCAGCTCGAATCGTCTTTAAAGCCGGTAACAACATTCTCTCTGCCTCATCAGGGTTGGCTTCAATGTATTCAGTGAGCGGCCGCGCCGTCAAGGCTACTAATACGGGCTCATGTTTATACTCGGAGTAGACAAACAGGAAGTTAATAGGATGATTCCCGGGCTCCATCGGCAAGTCCTCGCTAGGATCTTTATCCACAATGTAGGTCGTTTGGTCGCATCCCGAAATCCACCATTTAGAATCATATTCAAGCACGACCTTGCCCAGAGCCCCCATGTAGCCCTTGCTCATAGCCGAACTAAGCGGCTCCGGCAGCTCGACTTTGAAAATTTCTTGCCAGCTATTTCGCAGACCGCCTAGTGGGATAGTGCATACAATATAGTCACTAGAAAACACCGTGCCGTCATCAGTAGTTACTGTAAACCCGCCATCTTTTCCTTCCTGAATCTGGTTAACTTTACTGTTGGTGTGCACTTCCGCATGCTCGGCATCAATGGCATCGAATACCCAGTCGTATATCTGGCGCATACCTCCGAGCACAAACGCATTGCGGCCGTCAAAGTCGAGAATCGCACTGGAAGCAGGCATGGTCCCCCAGGATATGCCTGTCCACATCTCAATTGCCTGGGCATACCGAGCCAGAATCCGTCGGTTGAAGTCACTTAGCAGCGGCCATGTCTTGGCGAACTCAATCGCATAGTCCTTGTACGAGATCTCCTTCCGCCGAGGCTTCCCCGCACAGAAATCAAGATAAACCATTCGGTTCAAGTCTTCCTCGGCCCGGTGCGTCCGCTCGTGACACGAGATCTTTCCCTCCGTGGTGAAATATTCATACTTGGCATCGTCGTATTCCATCTTGATTCCTTGTTTAACCGCTTCCTGGAACAGCGGATTGGTGAGGGTCTCATGCATCCACGACGCTCCGAGGTCATACTTCCTACCGCCTACCTCGACAGTATGAATGCGGCCGCCGGTGCGATCGAGAGCTTCTAAAATAACTACTTTAACTCCTTTCTTAGAAAGATCGCGGGCCGCGGTTGCCGCGGCCATGCCACTACCAATAATCACTACCTGAGTAGAGGGCATAGGAGGATGACATACTTCCAGGGTACCCGGTGGGGAAACGTTCAACACTTGTTTAACCTATCTAGCTCTCCTGGTCCAGGACCTCAGCATCTAATCTGATCATAGCCTTTTTGGGTTTACGGAATAAGCAGTATAATCGGTTACCGTTATGCAGCAGATAAGAGATAGCTTGGCTGCAATATGCATGAATGCTGTATCCCATAATGCCCATACCCATAGTCGGGTACCTCGAATGCGGGGCCGATTTTGATTTTTTTGAAAATTGCTAGACAGCCTATTCCGGGCAATTGAGTTGTTATAAGAATATAGACCGGTGAAATTAGCGTTTTTCGCCGCTGGTTCCGAGCCTTGGCCTCCGAAACACCTCGGGTTATGCATGGGCCCAGGGCGCATAAACCGGCATGCAGCATTGATATGCAAGGCAATATCATGCATAGGGAGCTATTAAAGTAACGGTTAGACGGGCTGGACCTGCCATCTCCATACCATCCTCAATGTCCACGTATAGCAAATTGGTCGCTGCTGCAATCATGCTCTCCGGAGCTGCTGCCCTAGATGCGCAGCTCACTGATACCATCCACGGCATTGCCAAGTACTGCTCCACAAAAACTACTCTGCTGGCCTGCCACGACTTTTCCATCGAGGCTTTGGCCTCGTGTGGCCCTGGCGACGTTCAGTGCCACTGCGCGCAAATAATGGCTATCAGTAACTACTGCGACGAGGCCTGCTCCACCAACACCTCCGAGGTGGTGGAGAACTCGGCGTTTGTTAAGAGCCAGTGTGCTAGCGTGGCTTGGACCCCCACTACCGCCGGTCTGCTGGACCGTATTCTTTTCCGCAACACCGACGATGACGATGAGGACGACTGTGACAATGGCGACGACAGCGATGATGGCTCTTCTTGGTACGCCACCGGCGTCCACAAGCGGGAGGAAACTTCTGATAATGCTGAGGAGACCACTGAGGATGAGGACAAGACCAGCTCTTCGGTGTCTGGCCTGAACCTGCGCAACCGCCTCATGCTGCACGGCCAGCCCCAGCTGGAGAAAGTCCAGCGCCAGGCCCAGCGCCAGGCCCAGCGCATGGGAAACACCATCACTTACAAGCTCAAGCCTGTTGCCGTTTCCTTGCACCGCAAGCTTGACTCGCTCAAGCTGAACAAGGCTCTCAACGGTAACACCGAGGAGTCTAATGAGGAGACTAATGAGGAGACCGAGACCACCGAGACCACCCAGCCCATGGAGGCCAGCTACGAGATTATCAGCGAGGACAAGGCGGCTGCCGATGCCCTGAACCTTGCCGTGGACTGCTGCACCGACGAGGCCACCCGCTCCAAGATGATCCGCAAGATCCTCGAGTCGGCTACTGCTGCCGACGCCAAGCTGCGCCAGAAGGTGTCGGCCATGATCGATGCTGAGATCGTGAACGCCGCCGCCTTTGGCAGCTCTAGCAAATCCGAGGACGTGAACGGTGTTATGACCGAGGAGGACGAAGATGATTGCCCCAACGGCACTGCCGAGTGGGACGAGTCGACCCAGTCCTGGCGTCTGCAGGACGAGCACGGAAACTTCATTGACTACCCTGAGGACGATGAGGAGTCGTTCGAGGATATGCCGGTGGCTGCTGCTGCCACCACTACCTCCGCCGTTGCCGCTACTACTTCCGAGTTGGCTCGCACTATCCGTCTGGAGAGCCCCTCCATCACCCCCAAGCCTACTGCTGCTGTCACCAGCCCCGGCTCGGCTGCTCAGAGTTCGCGTCCTTCTGTGAATGCTATCCGTACTTCCCAGGTTGCTGGTGCTGGTCGCGTGGCTGTGGTTAACTTTGCCGCCAATATCAACGGCTCCAAGATTAACATCACCCGCCAGAATGCCACCATTATTGCTCAAAATTTGACCCTGGAGACTACCAGCAAACAGACCTCGGGCGCCACCATGGTGACTGCGACGTTCGGTCTGGCCACTGCCATTCTTGTTGCCGGCCTGCTGTTATAATCGTCTCTTTCCTGCATATAAACAATGGCCTGCTCTCTCTCTTTTTCTCTGCCTTTTCTGTGCATTCTTTCCTTTCTTTTCCATTACAGACGTTTATGGCATGGCCTGATAAATATATATATATAAACGCAACACTCGGGGGTTGTTAGTTTTATACTTTACATAGTGCAGCGGTTGGCTGCTATATTACAATATGTCCCTGCAAGTACGTGATAGTTATCCCACCTAATCAAGGTGCACATACATCTGTTTATTTAGATAATCCAGCAGGCCAAAGCCAAGTACTCGCTCAGCATGACCTCGATAGAGGAGGTATTTCCTGTTTTGGATGTAGAGGATATAAAAGATCCTGTAATTCAAACGGCATGGAACCAGCTGTGGGACGGTCTTTCTGGCGAAGATGTTCCGGAAAGTGCCCGCGAATTACAGCCGACCATCGAGCCGACGTTGGTCGATCAGTATATCGAGGATATGCGGGCGGATTTCCAGCATAAAGGCGGGTTGGTGATATTTGAAGACTTGCAGACGTTGGCCGATAGTATTCAGGCCAGCTACGATACCTATTTACAGCCGTTACAAAGGTTGAAAGTATCGCCTATGGCGTTAGCATGGATGCATGATGCCTTTACTGCCTTGTTACGGGCCGAACTAGCCAAAACCGACTTGGTAGATCTGCTAGGTCGCACGGTAGAAAGCGAACTGCTGGACTGCCACGAGTATATCAATACTCTTCGCACCGTAGGAGGCCTCCAAGCCGAAACAGACAAGATGTTTGCCCTTGCCATTCCTGTTCTAGTGGAAAGAATGGTTACCGATATGTGTAAAGACCAGTGGCATGAGCCGTTGCTGGATGAATGCGAGCATTGGGTGGCCACGACGCTCACCCAGTTCCTGCTGCAATGTGGGTTCCAGGATATGGAGCAGCTCGACTACCAAATGCGCAGCCAGGTGCGCACCAAGTTCGCCGAACTCAGGATAAAAGAGATCTTCCAGCTGGTATGCAAGTATCCCGACACGGCCGTAGCCATCGACGATCTGCATCGGGCCATGGACACGCCGGCGTTACGGTCAAAGGCTATATCTACATTTCAACTGCAGTGTTCGGCGCAGCTGCTTAATGCCGGCGTTGATACTGGCGATATATTTGTATGTTTGTTATCTACAATGGCGGCGTTCCCGCTTTTAGATCCTCGCGGCGTTCTTTTGGACAAGGCGCTGCGGCCTATCCAGCGGTACCTCAAAGAGCGGCCCGATACAGTACAAATCTTGGTGGACGGGTTGCTTGGGGAACCCAGTTCGCGGCTGAGCCATCTCACCGATCTGCTGGCGCCGCCGCCGGCCGAGAAGCTGGCGGCTACCGATGATATGAACGACATTAATTGGATGCCTGCGCCTGTGGATGCGCCGCCCGAGTTTGTGACCAGACAGACCGCGGATGTGGTGGCCACGTTGCTTTCGCTTTACGACAATAAAGAAGTATTTGTGAAGCGGCTGGCCCAAGTGTTTAGTGGCAAGTTGTTAGTGACCGAGACGCCGGATGCGTTGAACGAGCTGGCGGCTAAGGCCGATGCTCTTAGCAAACGGTTCGAACGCCGCCAGCTGCAGAGTATCTACGTGATGATCCAGGACGTGCGCGACTCTTTAGAGTTCCAGCACCGCGTGCATACTGCTGCCCCCGAGCTGCAGACAGTACGGGCTCTGCTGCTGTCCAAACGGTACTGGCCCAGCATTCCATCTGCCGGATTAATCAAGTTCCCGGGGCACATTAAGGCGCTTGTAGATCGCTATGCGGTGCAGTATGCGGAATTTACCGGCGATAGAGCCATTACTTGGTTGCCTAATATGGGCCGCGTGGCGATAACGGTAGACCTGCAAGACCGGCGCCTGGATCTCACCGTTACGCCCGAACAGGCGATTATCATTATGGCCTTTGAAGAAAAGCCGCCGCTGAGTTTGCAAGATTTGGCAGAAGCCACTAATTTCCCGGAAAAACAGATCCTCCAAGGCCTCCAGTTCTGGATCGATCAAGGAGTTATAGGTGCCGAAGGAGAAAACTACCGCGTGCTAGAAACGAAACAGGATATGGCCGATGCGGCTGCGCAGGATTCCGGTGTGGTGACGACCTCCAGCGCCATCTCGCAGCACAAAGCCAACCTGGACGACATGAAAATGTACTGGTCGTACATTGTAGGCATGCTCAAGAACCTGGGCGAGCTTCCTGCGGAGAAAATCCATTCGTTTTTAGTGATGTTTGTGCCGAAAGAGAACCCGTACGTCAAAACCAAGCAAGAGCTAGAGAATTTCCTTCATTTGATGGTCGACGACGAAGAGCTTGTCCATCGCGACGGCAAGTTCAGTCTCCCCAAGGCTCCTTAGCACCACGACCACTAGCATTACCAGCAGCAGTAGCAATTATTTATTTAATCTTATTTGATATACTTTCCCCTTCCCCTCTTGGCAGTCTGCATGGTCATGGTCGCTATGCGTGTTGACAAATGCAGACCTCGAGTTACCCGTTAAGAGACGCAGTATGCCAAGCGCGTCTGCTGCATCGCAAAGGCCGGTTCCAGCTGGCGCTGGAAATCCTGGAAACTAATATGCGCGTGTCACTTGGTCCGGACGCGATGGGGTCGTCGAATGCCACGCCCGAGGAAATCTTCGCTTTGCACGAGCTCAGAGCCGATTTATACTTTAAAGAACGGTACTACACGGAAGCGATTGCCGACGCCAAAACCATGATCCGCATCCAGAACCATAATCCAAGAGGCTACTTAAGGTTGGGTCAAATCTATCAAACCTTAGACCGGGTCACCGATGCTGCCAAAGTTTATGCAAAGGCCCTCAAGAAAGTGAGCACCCGCGATGATGCCTACAAAATGCTACTTGCCCACGACCGGCGGGTGGCCCGGAAGATCAAGGAACTGGAGAAGTACCGCAAAGATCCGCTGGATGCTCTGCCCCACGAGCTGGTTTACCAGATATTCCGGTGCTTAACGCTGCCGCAATTGCTGAATGCCGCCCTCGTGACCAGACGGTGGAGAGACTATATATTTGCCGAGGGCCGGTTTTGGCAGCGGCTGGATTTTGATCTCAAACCAGCCACCAGAATGCTGCGGTGCTCGGCCTTTAAAGAGTGCGTGTCGCGGGCAGGCTCGTGCTTGAAAATCGATCTTCACGATACTTATCTCCAGAGGCCCGATCAGGCATTTGAGTTCCTCGCCCTCAATCACAGCAGCAAACTCGTGCAATTGCGGGCGAGCGGCCGCAATGTCACGGCTCCGAATATGACGGTTATGACCCCTTTAAGAATGGCAAAGAGCTACCCTATCCTGACCACGCTGAGTATCCACAGTAATTGCGTGGATGCCGACTTGGTCTGGTGTTTGGAACACATGCCGAGCCTTACGAGCCTGGAAATCAAGGCGGTGCCCCACTGTAAACCGGCTACGCTTGAACAATTACCCAAAACTACGGATGCTGCCCAAGGCCTAATTACGCTTAAACTATGGGGCGCCGGCGACCGGCCCTGTTTGTTGCCAGATGTCGCCGTGGACGCTTCCGGACTGCCGAATTTACAGCACCTTCATATGCACCGGGTCATCGATGCGTTTGTGTGCACCACGCCGGCGTTGCAGAACACAAACCTTACCGAGTTCGGGTTCACTCCCTCGGGCCGGCTCTCTCGATCAGTGTCGATCCAAGTACCGCGGTTTGCCGGGCCCATTCGCAGTCTGACTTTGAACGGTATGGTCCTCGACTTTCATCGCCAACCCGTGCAGGCTTTACCTTTAGAGTACTTGGAGCTGAAATGGGCCGCCCTCCCGCAATGCACTATCCAGGACATTGTGACCCACTTCGACTGCGCGCAAACCCTAGAGATTTTCGTGCTGCATCGCCTCGGGGTGTGGGAACCGGTCTTGGCGCGCCACCTCAGCCTGCCGAAGCTGCATACCTTCCAGTATACCGATATGCCGAGGTTAGATGACCGGATGTTGGACTGGCTGTTGAGTGCAGTCAAGCACCTGAAATGTGCTAATTTTGATGGCACCGAAATCTCCGGGCCCGACCTCCTGCGGCTGCTGGAAGGTGGGGTCCGTCGCCTGCGCTGCAAGGGCTGCTCTTTAAGTACCGACACTCTCACGTGGCTGGAAACCGCTCGCCAACAAGGGGTAGAAGTCCGGTATTGACAGGCATACCAGCCGCACTTCCCGCAGCCGCCCGCATTCCCGCCGGGTCCACCCCCCCTGGAAACCGTCTCTCTAATCTTACCCCAGCCTCCTGACGTCATTTACCAATACTTCCCCGAGCAACCGATCGTTTACATTACATCCGGATGCCCTGGGAACCCGGGGCCCCACACTGAAAAGGGCCCCCCAATAACACCAGTTCGACGGCCGGGTTTAATCTTTAAAAACCTATTTTATAGCGTTTACTATTACCAAAAACCTTATTTTTAGCCTTTTGGGGCCTTGACGCACATCCATCCCTATAACCTTTCCGGCCTGCTTGGCTGCCGACGCACATGCATGCGGCTGGTGAGGCTCTGGTTTGCGACCCATGCCGCCAATGTGCCAAGCTGATCTATTTCTAGAAATTTTGCAATTGCAGTATTAATTCCATGTCTTTTCTCCATTTCTACTAATTTTAACCAAGTATACCTATTTCCAAAACCTACCACCTGCTACGCCCCTCTCTGTTTTCCTCACAGCCACCTCTTTTGGGGCTTGGTCATAGTCTGTCCGATATTAAAATTAAAACCGTTACGTACAATCACGGCCCCTGAACTTCTAGATTGGCGGGGGGTTTGGGGGTGGCCTCCTATAAATATCTCCGCAAGGATGATCCTTCCAGCATGCATACCACAAATGTTCCTCTTTGGGAATAAATTAAACTTTAAACTGTAACCTACCAACGAACATGGGTCTCAACCTGGGGTCCCGACCTCTTGTAAACATAGGGTTGGGGGATGCACAGCACGTGCATGAGGCAAGGTAGATCGCAGGGGGGGAATATATGGGCGTTTGCTGGCCAGGAGGGAGCTGAACCTGGCCACCTACCGGACTAAACTATCTATAGAAACCAATATTTAACGGCTCTAATTGGCCTAAAACCCTGGTGGTGGCTATAAACCTTGCCATTTGGTTGTCCCGCCATCATAACCAAGATTTGCGTCTAATAATAAGCCTGCAACTGCCGACTTATTTCTGCATGTAATATAATGTGCAAGGGTTTCGTGTTTTTTTTAAATAGATGAGACACACATGCTATCTAGTCGTTTTTGTAGCCAAAACGCGTAAAACCCCCTTGTCAGGAGACATCAGCTGATCCCTGATCTGGGTGTATTCTCTCCTTGTCTGGTCAAAGTTAACAACGACATAAAATCCAGAATTAACTCAAGCTGCTGCGCCCGTGGGCTATGCAATAGGGAAGCAACGGCCTTACCGCTACTGCATATAAGTTACCCTGATGAAGCGCTGCAGGTGAAAAAGATCTGTTTCAACTGTATGCAGCAAACTGTATGCAGGGATACTGAGAACGCACCCGGAAGGTATATATAAATGGATCGGTACCCATCCTAATTTACCTATCGGTTTGAAATTTATCCAATGCGCGGTGTTATCTCGATTCAGCAGCTCGCCCTATGGGCCCTCTATGTGCCCTTAATCTCTGCCCAATTCAGTAACGAGACCAGCTCGTCCATTGTGTCGTCGGGCTCGGGCCGGGCCAGTTCAGCCCCCCTTTCCGACTCTGAACCCGACGTCACTGTATCTGTATCCCGTACTATTTACGAATCTGATCCCGTGTCTACCTCGGCCACGACTCTTCACAGCACCACTTCCGTCAATGCCTCTACTTCTGCAGGTGCTGCAAGTGCGTCGCAGTCTGATCCTGCCCAGTCTGAGTCGGCTGGCTTTGGTGCATACGGTCTTACCGACAGCACTGATTCCTCTACCTCCGCCAACTCGACTTCGGGATCTATCACTGCTGCTGCTGGCACCCATAGTGCTGCTGCTAGTGCCAGTGCGACCGCTAACAGCAGCTCATCTGCTTTTGGCGCCTATGGTCTTGATGATCCGGCTGCAGAGACTGTTACCACTACTGTGAGCGAGTTTGTTACCGTTTGCGAGTCGACGACCTTCGCCTATAACGGCAAGACTTACACCGTCACTGATCTTACTACCCTCACCATCACTGACTGCCCTTGCACCCTCACTGATACTGTGATTCCTACTGTGACTACTACCGTTGTGTCTGAGTACACCACCTACTGCTCCACCCCCACCACCTACGTTGAGGGCACCAGCACCATCACGGTGACTGCGCCCACTACTCTGACCATCAGCAACTGCCCTTGTACTATTGAGACTACTGTTATCCCCAGCGTGTCTCTTATCACCAAGACTGCTAGCGAGCTTCAATCAAGCGCTACCGCTACTGCTGAGGCCAGCAACTCGGGTACCGCTAGCACTGCTAGCGCCTCTGGCACCGCTGGCACCGCTGGCACCGCTGCTGCTGCTAGCACCGCTGGCACCTCTGGTACCGCTAGCACTGCTCAAGGTAGCCACTCGGCCCAGGTTACTGAGTCGGTCCGGAACGTTACATCTACGGGTGTTGTCGATGTCACCACTACCGAGGTGGTATCGTCGTATGTGACTTATTGCTCTTCGCCCACTACTTTTGTTGAGGGCACTGTTACTTACACTGCTACTGAGGCCACTTATATCACCGTGACCAACTGCCCGTGCACAATCACCACTACCTCGCAGGCCACTCGGGTTCAGACCACTGAGGCTACCGAGACTGTTGCTGCTGAGAGTTCTGCCCCTGCCGAGAGCTCTGCTGCGGGCCAGAGCTCTGCCGCGGGCCAGAGTTCAGCCCCTGCTGCCGCCACTTCCAGCGCTACTACTGTTGTCGCTGTCACCACTACAGCAGTTGTCTCGTCGTATGTGACTTACTGCTCTTCGCCTACTACTTTTGTTGAGGGAACCGTCACCTACACTGCTACTGAGGCTACCTCCATCACTGTGACCAACTGCCCGTGCACTATCACTACCACATCGCAGTCCACTCAGACCATCGCCCAGACTACTGAGCAGTCAGTTGAGCACACTGGGTCGGCTGTTCCTACCACTACTGTTGTGTCCTCGTTTGTGACCTACGTTTCGTCGCCTACTACCTTCACCCACGGCACCGAGACTTACACTGCCACCGAGGCCACTTCGATCACCGTGACCAACTGCCCCTGCACCATCACCACGACCGCTGAGGCTAGCCATGCTAGCACTGTCGAGGGCACTGCTGCTGGCACTGTTGAGACCTCTGCCAGCACCGCTGCTGGCACTGCCGCTGGAACCGCTGCTGGCACCACTGGCACTGCTGCTGGCACTGCCGAGACCTCTGCTGGTACCGCCGCCGGCACCGCCAGCACTGCCGCTGGCACTAATGCTGGTACTGCTGCTGGTACCTCTGGCACTGCTGAAGGTACCATTGCTGGTACCGCCAGCACCGCCGGCACCGGTTCCGCTGCCGGTTCTGCTGCCCATTCTACCGGTGAGACTGGTGCTGAGGCTAGTAGCACCCATGCTTCGGGATCCGGCTCTGCCAGCCACTCCACGACCGTCGTGTCGTCGTACGTGACCTACGTCTCTTCGGCCACTACTATCACTCACGGTTCGGAGACTTATGTGGCCACTGAGGCTACGTCTATCACAATCACTAACTGCCCTTGTACTATCACCAGCAGCGTTTCCCAGGTGGCCAGCAACCAAAGTTCTGCTGGCACTGGCGTCGCTACTGCCAATGGAGCTGCTCCTGCAGTTGCCGTGGGCGCTGGTAGCTTTATTGCCGCTTTGCTGATGTTTGTTTAAGTATTAACTCAACTATGAATAGTTGGATTAACTTCGCTTGTTCTTTCGTTTTTATATATGTACTATCCTTGTAGAGAGAATAATCCCGTGCCCAGTAATAGACAGTTTAGTTCATTCTTTAAAAATAGTTATAATAAATAGTGCTTTTAGTTTTTATATATTCGGGAAGTTACTCGGGGAGTTACTCGGGAGATTCAGGCTCCGGCCGAGGCGGTCTGGACTGGCTATATTCCCACCATCTACAGGTTAGATCGTCGCCTACTGAAAGTAGGGACTGTGAACAGCTCTGCCAATGAATTCCAGTAGCATCTCTAGTATGGCCAGAAAGCAGGGTTGCTGGAGCAGAATAGTCGGTTCCGGCCCTGATTAACTCTGGAGATGGCAAAGCGAATAAGGTCACACCACCAGAGCCAGTACCGGCCAAAAACGTGCCTTCGAATTCGGGGCTGGCAACAATTGTGCCTCGACTGTAGTAGCTGGACACACGGTGGACATCAGAATTCATAGAAAAGATAGGCGTAGACAAGCCCGGGACTACTCCAAATACGGAAGAACCCCTGGCTAACGCCCAGACCCGAGCATGGTTATCAGTGACCAAGGCACAAATGCCAGGGATATCAGACCGCCGCGGGCCCTCGATAACAGTATGAGCCTTTTTGGTGTTGCGCATATCCCATATTTTCACTGTATTAGTACGTGCACCGCTAGTGGCAAACATAGTTTCGTTAACCCATGTAACCGCCGTGATCCGGTCGGTATTCTTTCTGCGGTCAATGCGATGGGCCTTAAGAACACTGCGAGCAGTTGCCTGCACCATGCGGCGGTCGACAATATAAACATTACCCGTTTGGGTACCGGTGGCAAACAAGTCGCTACAGGGATTCTGAACCGATTGGCGGAACCCAACATCTTCGTTTGGAGCATAGTCGGCTACGAGAACATTGGTATGGAGATCGAGTTCCTTGACGCAAATATCCGAGCATGACAGAATACGGGAATCGTCAGAAGACATGGAGATATCGCGGACGGCGTTCGGGTGCAGGGACCTTGCCTCTCCGATCAATGCCCCTCGAGAGTCCTTATCGGAATTGAGCATGGCCACATCGCCATTTTGAAACCCGAGCACCGAGATTGGCGACGAATGTAAACCCGCTGCCACAAACGGGACATGGTCTAAACATAGCTGGGCGGTTTCACGAAACTTTTCGGCTTCGTAGTCCAGAAATACTTCACAAGGCGGAGCCAATGCCGGTGGCCCATATTTGAATAAGAATTGGTTTAAAGAAGGAGGGAGATCCACAGGGTTTAAAGGGGCCAAATGGGCCAAATGAGCCAATGATGTGGGCGATGCATCCTGAGTTAAACGAGGCTTTTTTGGAGATACATAAAGTAGATCGGGCTCACTGCCATATACGGTTACTGCCGATCCGGGATCGCTTTCTACTCCTTGGGAAAAAAGGTCCGGAACCAGGTCAGGGGCCTGTTCTGAGGGCAAATCCGGTAAACTTGAGGGCAGATCCGGCAAGCCGGCTAGACTCGAGGGCCGTGGCCGCTTTTGCCGAGTTAGCCACCTATGCAGGGTGGTCATGGAATTTTGGAGAGAAAAGGGCGGCTTACACACGTCGCGGACGCGCATTTTCAATTTGCGTGCAGCAATCACGTGAGCCGTCGCCCCTTCTCCCAGTCGGTTAGTAGGACAAATCTTTTGCATTATCTGCAATAATCAAGGAACAATATTATACCCAACGCGGGCATTACCCCTACCCTACATATTACGCCATATCAGTGCCAACCAGAAAACAGAGGGGTTTATGGTAACTGGGAGGGGCGGGCCCGCAGGCAGGGAGGTAGGGACGAGGGTTTCCAACATAAAAGTATATATAAAGTTTCTATGTAAATAATATGGATCTTAAAATAGTCCCTTCCCTTCCCCCCCACGAAATGCATCCCCTCTTTTTTTTTTTTTTCACTGCATGCTCCTCACAGATAAGGATGGTGCGATAAAGACCTTACTTAGTTATATATCCTTTTGGTAACGTAAGGACCCACCTTCTTCACTCGGTTTGTGAAGACGTTTTTGACTTATGTCTGGAGCCCCTGATGATGCCCCAGAAGTAGGGTCGGCTTCTCCGCAGCCGGTGTCTATAAGACGTACCAAGCGGAATTCGATGGTGTTACATACCCACCCGGGTTCACTTATGGGATCTTTGGGACGTCAGAGTTTTGCAGATTATATGCGCCCTAATGTCGGCCAGCTGAAAAGAATGATCGACGCAGACTACCATGGTGGATCTGAAGCTATCGACGACGGCGATGGAGCTATTTTGGATACCGGGGTCGGAGCCCCCGCCGAAACCGACCGGCTATTGCACGAGCGAGAAGACCTTTTGCGGGATAATGGTCTGTTGTCCCCTGCTGAGAACCAGTACTTGACGTACGGCTCGGCAGAAGCCGCCAGTCCGCATCTTCTGGGTAGAGATTCGCATGTCTCGCCCAACGAGGCTGAGGTGATTGAGCATGTATGGGATGAAGCGGTGGCCCACGGCACTATAGCAACCACCTACCAGCGAGAAGCAATTGTGTTATTGTCGAACTCGATCCCCCTAGCTATTACGTTCTTTTTCCAGTATTCATTGGTAGTGGCTTCGGTGTTCAGTGTGGGCCACCTCGGCAAGACCGAATTGGGGGCAGTTTCCCTGGCCAGTATGACTGCCGGTGTGACTGGTTTTGCCTTAATTCAGGGCCTGGCTACTTGTTTAGACACTTTGTGTTCCCAGTCCTATGGTGCCGGTCGCTATGATCTGGTGGGCATGTATTTCCAAAAGTGTGTTGCTTTAACGCTTTGCTGCTTGCTTCCTGTCGGGGTTATCTGGTATAATGCCGCACATATCCTGCCCTATGTCCTGCCCCCCGATGAAACAGAGCTGATTGCGTTGGCGGCCCAGTATTTACGGGTGATGATCTTCGGTATTCCGGGCTATACGCTATTTGAGTGCGGCAAGCGGTTTTTGCAAGCCCAGGGCATTTTCCATGCCCCCACCATGGTGATTGCTGTGTGTGCGCCGTTGAATGTGCTATTAAACTATACTTTGGTATGGAACCAGCATTTCGGCATCGGCTTTCTGGGCGCCCCGCTGGCGGTCGCTATCACCAATACGCTGATGGCCCTGTTACTAGGCCTGTATGTGATGTTTGTGGGCGGCAAAAAGTGCTGGAATGGCCTAAGTATGGAGGTTTTCCAAGGCTGGTATACTCTGATCAAGCTTGCTATCCCCGGCGTGGTGATGGTGGAGTCCGAGTTCTTTGCCTTTGAGTTCCTCACCTTTGCGTCTTCTAGGTTCGGCACTTCCACGCTGGCGGCCCAAACCATTCTGTCGTCGCTGACGTCGCTGGCATATGAAATGCCGTTTGCGTTCTCAGTAGCTGTATCGACGCGCGTGGCCAATTTTGTGGGCGCCGGCCTCGTCAAGCCGGCCATTGTCTGTATCAAGGTGTCCTGTGTGCTTGCCTATGTGCTTTCCACCGTCGACGCCCTGATTCTCTACATCTTCCGCTACCAGATAGCGTCGCTGTTCAGCAACAACGAGGATGTGATTGACATGGCTGCCCGCACGTTTTTGTGGGTGGCGTTGTTGCATGTGTTTGACGGCAGCTGCGCGGTACTGGGCGGCATCCTGCGGGGTCAGGGCCGCCAGCACATTGGCGGCATCATCAATTTGGCCGCCTATTATATTATTGGCGTGCCGTTCTCGCTGGTATTTGCCTTTGTTTTACACCAGGGCCTCGCCGGCCTGTGGTCCGGACTCACGATTGGTCTGTTGTTTGCGGTTGTCACCTCCTACATTGCCCTTGCCAAAACCAACTGGGAGTCGGTAGTGGCAGCTGCTCGCAAAGCCACTGTTGAAGTATAACTTCAAAAGTTCAAAGTAAATATTCCCTTCCCTCTTTTCGTCGTTGCTAATCTCTATATATTGCTATTGCTATTCCTTTTTTTCAAACCATGAGCCGACGCAGCCCGCCCACTTGCCAATCTTGTAATTCGTCGCTCCATACTGTCAGTAACAACGGCCGTTTCGTGACCGGACATATTGGCGTCTTGGTCTTGTCGCCGTTTTGGAGATAGCCGAAAATGCATTTATAGTCATATACAACCCCCGTTTCCAAGACGGTAGGATTATCCATTCTTGGCTTGCCACACAAAGGACATCCTTTCAGGTTCAATGGCGGGATTCCGGTGGATGGCGGGGGCAGTAATGGCCCTACTCTGTTGAGTTTCGAGGCGAATTCACTAGAGTTCCACCACTCAAAGAACTTGAGCAGAAACAACGCCGATGGTAATGTATAGCTGGCGGCCCCCAGGAAGTGTTTAATTAGCTGGGCAGGCATAAGATGATCATGCCACTGTTTTACCACGCTTGGCGGGTCGTTGAGCTGATGGTCATAAGGAGTTAGCCGTGAGTAGCGGAAATGCAATAGCCAGTCGACTGGCGAGGATGCAGTTGTTTTATTGAACAAGTACCCCGCCAGAAAGACGATCGAGCTCGCCGACTCGAGCATGCAGTAGCGAGGAAACCAGGTAAGAATGAACCTATCAAGCTGGTGGCCGAGATGAGTAGTCAAGGGAGCGTCATCGGCAGGAGTGTCTTCTTGGATAGACCGAAAGGCATACTTGCCTTTCAAGACTTCGTACCGAGCCTCTACTTTCTCGCGAAGGTAGGGAACCGCTACTAACATGGCTACCGAAAGCCATACTTGTCTCTTTGTGAGCCGCCGCTCTTTGTCCATGATATTCGGGGCCGCCTTCCGGGCATGCAGAGCCACAAACGAGAGAATGTTGGTGCGTTTGAGACCGTAGAACTTCTCGGT